>JAFMSR010000001.1:69769822-70174815 GCA_022818135.1 Saxidomus purpurata | reverse complement strand
AACTAAGAAAAACATTTTCTCAAAACAAAGTCATGCACTTGAGACACACTTACTTTTGGTTATAAAAATGTTGAAAGCAGCCATATACCTTTGGGCAAAAAACTTAAAGGCATCAGGACAGCCTATTAAAAATCACAGTGGTAATTATACACACATTTCCTGCTCATCATGTGCAACTAAACTTTTAACTGTACTTCTGACGATAAGAAATTTGTCAAGAGATAGTGAGGCCCTGCCTACAATTATTTGTGTATAAGACACCCTATCGGTTTATTATTTTGTAAATAATGATCCATGTGAAATAAGCTTGTACAAATGGATGTCCTCAAACATGAAACGATTCGCTGTCATAATGACTGGGCTGTAACTGTACATTGTATATAACTGTAAATCTGCAAGACATAGGCAGAGTTTTCATTTTTCATCGACTGTCAACGTTTGGACCTGATTTTTGGGAACATACATGAAATGTTTTTTATGAAACTTGGAAAGTGGTTCTTAGACCAGAATAAATCTATTTGTGCACAATTTGACATAAACCATAAAACGGCCAAGCAGAGGTCACGTTATTCTACATCACAGACTTGAAATAGACTGTATCTAAAGTTTTTTAGCAATAAACACTTTTCTTCCTTTTAAATCTATCATATGAGAGTTATATGACAGATATATCTGTGACTGTACCTTAAATGAAAACGTCCAAGTCCAATAAGGTCTATAATTTGCATTAAATTTGGTCAGGAGCTATCTTACTTGATTGTCTGATACCCCTTAACATGAAAGTAGTAGCATGATTGCAAAATTTTACACAGCACTTCTGAGAAGAAATAGTAGAGCTAAAAATGCACATCACAATGCAACAAGCAATTGTAATACTTACAGACTGACTGGCACCTCTTTCTTCAGGCTGACTTGCACCACTTAATGGCCTTCGGTTTCTTCCCATTTTCTATAAAACAAGAAAGAAATGTAAGAAGTAGCATAACTAGTGAAGTATCAAAAAGCAATACATAGTGGTTACTATCTACTGGTTACACCGTGGTATCATCTTGTACACGTTTGTGAGCTGCAACATGTGAACCTTGAAAAACACAGTTTATCTGACTTAACTCTAGAAATGCCCACACCCGTAGCTTATCTGGCGTGGCTGTAAAACTTGTGGGGTGAAATCCAAAGCTTTAACTTGTGGGGTGTAATGAATCAAACTTCACTTTAAAATCAATATTTTGTGGGATGCAAGCCGCAAGTCACAATAATCGCCAAAAGTGTGCCCTGTACAAGCAAATAACCCCACAACTGCCTATCCGGAACAGCATGTTTAGCCCGTATCCACAGGATGAATTCAGACTCTTAACCTGGCCACACAGTACAGTGAGTGACTTTTTGGGAGTTTTCGTAACTACCAGGATTTCCCACTGGCCATTTACAGAAATCATCCGGACCTGATTATATGCAAACATTTGTAATCGTAATGTATTTTCGCTACCCTTGATTCAGAAATGTTCAATCTAAATTACAAATTGTAATTTGTAATACACTACTGGTGTCCTACATGTTAACCGGACGTTCAATCATCCGGAAAATTTCAATTTGCACGTCATTAAACAGTTATCCTTTGATCCAACATGTAACGAGGATACCTGAATCATGTAGACGCTTTACGTTTCTGTGACAGTGTAGCCAGCTTATCACTTACTTGTGAACAATGTTAATAAATTTGATATATATGTACCGCACTTGCATATCTACAATATTTGCAGAATTATTTCGAAAAAGGTCCCGTTTCTGTCCGATTAATTGAAAGAAACCAGTACTGGTAAAAATTTTACCCAGAAGAAACAGTAGAGCTGAAAATGCACATCACAATGCAACAAGCAATTGTAATACTTACAGACTGACTGGCACCTCTTTCTTCAAGCTGACTTGCACCACTTAATGGCCTTCGGTTTCTTCCCATTTTCTATAAAACATCAAAACTAATTTAAGAAGTAGCATAACTAGTGAAGTATCACAATGCAATCCATAGTTGTCTACTGGTTACACCGTGGTATCATCTTGTACTTGTGAGCTGCAACATGTGAACCTTGGAAAACACTGGCGTGTCTGTAAAACTTGTGGGGTGAAAATCAAAAACTTTTACTTGTGGGGTATAATGAATCAAACTTCACTTTCAGATAAATATTTTGTGGGCTGCAAGCCGCAAGTCACAAAAATCGCCACAACTATGCCCTGTACAAGCAAATAACCCCACAACTGCCTCTCCAGAACAGCATGTTTAGCCTGCATACACAGGATGAATTCAGACTCTAAACCTGGCCACACAGTACAGTGAGTGACTTTTTGGGAGTTTTCGTAACTACCAGGATTTTCCACTGGCCATTTACAGAAATCATCCGGACCTGATTATATGCAAACATTTGTAATCGTAATGTATTTTCGCTACCTTTGATTCAGAAATGTTCAATCTAAATTACAAATTGTAATTTGTAAAACACTACTGGTATCCTACATGTTAACCGGACGTTCAATCATCCGGACAATTTCAATTTGCACGTCATTAAACAGTTATCCTTTGATCCAACATGTAACGAGGATACCTGAATCATGTAGACGCTTTCCGTTTCTGTGACAGTGTAGCCAGCTTATCACTTCCTTGTGAACAATGTTAATAAATTTGATATATATGTACCGCACTTGCATATCTACAATATTTGCAGAATTATTTCGAAAAAGGTCCCGTTTCTGTCCGATTAATTGAAAGAAACCAGTACTGGTAAAAATTTTACCCAGAAGAAACAGTAGAGCTGAAAATGCACATCACAATGCAACAAGCAATTGTAATACTTACAGACTGACTGGCACCTCTTTCTTCAAGCTGACTTGCACCACTTAATGGCCTTCTTCGTTTTCTTCCCATTTTCTATAAAACATCAAAAGAAATGTAAGAAGTAGCATGACTAGTGAAGTATGACAAAGCAATCCATAGTGGTTACTATCTACTGGTTACACCGTGGTATCATCTTGTACACGTTTGTGAGCTGCAACATGTGAACCTTGAAAAACACAGTTTATCTGACTTAACTCTAGAAATGCCCACATCCGTAGCTTATCTGACGTGGCTGTAAAACTTGTGGGGTGAAATCCAAAACTTTTACTTATGGGGTGTAATGAATCAAACTTCACTTTAAAATCAATATTTTGTGGGCTGCAAGCCGCAAGTCACAATAAATGCCACAAGTGTGCCCTGTACAAGCAAATAACCCCACAACTGCCTCTCCAGAAGAATGTCGAGCGTCCACATCTGCATCCACAGGATGAATTCGGACTCAAAACCTGGCCACACAGTACATAGTCCAAATAATTCGACCGATGCGGGGAATTTGATGTTAACTTTCGATGGTCGAAAGGAGAATAGAACAAAAGTTGAGCGGATTCACTCAGAGATCAAATAATTATTTTCTCCTTTAAACCATCGTACAAAGTTCATTAAAGTAATCAGACTTAATTCAAGCAAAATAGTACCATTTAACTATAAATTCGTCGATTGAAATTCCCAATTAAACTCAACAACTTCAGTGCATCGCCATCTTCTGTGCACCGACTTGTTTATTTGCAAACATTTGTAATTGTAATGTATTTCAGCGACTCTTAATTCCAAATTTTAAAATATAAATTACAATACTTGTTACCTTTACTGAAGGTCGTTATTCCAACTTTGAAATAAACTATTCCATCTGGTAAAAACATAAAAAATTAAGATGCCAAGGAAAACAAGTGTCAATAAAATAAAACTAAGGAGTAAAAGATGAAAAATAAGGAACGTGTTTGACTCCATGCTGAAATCAAAAATGGCTGACAAACCACTTCCTGTTTACCATGTCACAATAGTCACACAAGAACAGTTCACTGCCTTATTTGACATTAGTTACCTTTTACGTTGTCCTTACAAAAAAGCCTGATGAAAAATATGTTTGTCGTCCAAAACTAGTTTGCAAAGTGTCCATTCGGCGATACTTTTAATTTCAAATAGAAATCCATTATCAAACTTGATGCAATTACTTTCAGATAAAAAATTACGAACAAAACGTCTGTCTCTTCTAGTCAAAACAAAAATATATGGCAATATATGGCTTCAGACTCAACTATTCACCACGTGGTTTTCGAATCCGAATTAGTCCATATCCGAATTCCGGATAACATAAAACTATTGACAACAGTCCAAATCATAATTTTTTCTTACGGAAGCAGCTATTTCATGTACATCTAGAAATAAGATAATACCTTTAAGTATCGGCGAATCAACAAAACAATTGTCCAACGCTGACAACAATACGGATCCAAGTTTGTCTACTCACTTGTGCGGGGGAAAATGGCGATAAAACACTGTGCGCGCGGGAAGCAATCGGGAAGCCTCGGCTATATACGTGATGTCACAGACAGGTGCGTTTGTTTAGAACCGGATTTTTGTTAATCTCGGCCGTTGTCCGTAGCTCGTCCGGCGGACGGACGCACGGACGCACGCACGGACGCACGCACGGACACCGAACCGCCAAAAGTGACAACTATATCGAGCTCACCGCAGGCGGGCTCGACAAAAATTATACGAATCGCTATCTAAGACAAATGATGAATCATTTTACTTTAATGATATTACACTAGAAAATACGATAAGACAGGATGAAGCAAATTAATGTGAAGGACCTGTCACTTCACAAGAATGTTCTTAGCAATAAATGATATGAAACTTAATTAAAGTCCGGGGCTTGATGGACTTACAGCTGAATTTTACCAAGCTTTTTGGGACAAGATAAATAAAATGTTATTTAACTCTTATTCACTAGCGCTAATATGTTAACAAGAATTCTAACACAAGCGGTTGCGTTTTCCTATTTCAAAATAGGGAAAAGCCTGTATTTTATTTTACGATAAAATGCAGCACGTGTTTCCAAGGACGACGTGCCGTAAATGACGTAACGAAGTGACGTATGTAAACAAGAACGTCCAATGGTATCTCGCGTTTTATGGTAACAATGATGTACTGCTACGCGTTAAATAAAGTTCGGGATCGTTTTCAAAGAAAATAACGTATTTGAATCGAAATAATAAATTGTTACCTATATTTTATCGTGGAATAAAATACAGTCAGTCATTTGGATGTGAAAATTTAAATCACTCGTGCTATGCACTCGTTATTTAATTACTACGCATCCAAATTCCTGACTATATTTTATTCAACGATAAAATACAGGGAGGCATTTATTATTTTTATGCACCCGAAGGGTGGCATATTAAAATCGCACCGTTCGTCCGTCTGTCCGTCCGTCCGTCCGTCCGTCTGTGCGTCCCCACTTACAAACTCGTGTCCGGACTGTAACTCTGTCATGCATAGACCCAAGTCCCTACCTAAAAGGTCAAGGTCACACTTGGAGTATGAAGGTTATGGAATCCTCTATATATGCACACATTCGTGTCCGGACTGTAACTTTGTCATGCATTGAAGGATTTTAAAATAAGTTGGCACAAATGTCTAGCACATCAAGACGACGTGTAGCGTGCAAGACCCACGTCCCTAGCTGAAAGGTCAAGGTCATACTTAGAGTTTGAAGGTAATGGATTCCTCTATATATGCATATATGCACACATTCGTGTCCGGACTGCAAATTTGTCATGCATTGAAGGATTTTAAAGTAAGTTGGCACAAATATCTAGCTCATCAAGCGGATGTGTTGCGTGCAAGACCAAAGTCCCTACCTCAAAGGTCAAGGTCACACTTAGTGTTTAAAGTAATGGAATACTGTATGCATGGTTACTCTGTCATGCATGGAAGGATTTTAAAATTACATAGCACATTTATTGAGCACATGGAGAGGACACAGACTGTGAGGCACCTCTTTCGGAGGCATTCGTCACTTGTGAGGGACAGCTCTTGTTTAAGTCAAAAACAATGCATTTTTTCACTTTTATTCGAGAAAATCTAGAAAACTGGCGCCCTATATCACTATTAATTATTGATTACAAACTGGTTGTTAGTTTTGCACAGCGTCTACAAAAATTGTTACCCAAAATTGTCAACTTTATAAAGGTTTTATAAAAAAATCGTTTTATCGGTTATAATATTCGTCAAATTCAGGATGTTATCCATTATGTGGAGCTTCTAGCTTTGATACCGTAGAATGGAATTTTATGTACGAGGCCTTGCTTAAATTTGGTTTCAAGAACAGTTTTATTACATGGGTTAAATTACTTTATAACAACATTCATTCTTCGGTAATTAACAATGGTTGGAAATCTCGCTTTTTCTCGGTTACGTGTGGTATAAGACAAAGATGCCCGCTATCTGCTCTATTATTCATTTAAATCGCTGAAAATCTAGCGGTTAAAATCCGATCATCAGATTGTTTATCCGGCATTGAAATAAAAACACGCAAGGAAAAAAAAAACTTTTGATAAGCCAGTTGGGTGATGATACATTATTTTTACACAATATAGATGAAATACCTAATGTACTGCAAATTCTGGATAACTTTGGAAAATATTCTGGGCTAAGGCTAAACAGGCTAAAACAGAAGGAAATCTTATCGGAAAATGCAAAAATGATAGCAGAACTGAGATCTATGGAATACAATTTAATAAATAGGTAAAAGCACTAGAAGTCTATTTTAGTACCAATAATGCAGAAAGTGAGATACTTAATTGGGATAATAAATTAGAGGAATGTAAACTTATGATAAATAAATGGAATTGTTGAACTTTAACATTTTATGGGAAGACAACTGTAATAAAATCACTGCTTCCACCAAAACTTGCGTATCTAATTCAAGCATTGCCAACACCAAAATATATAATTTCAAGAGTTAACACAATGATATTTCAGTTTCTTTGGTCAAGTAAAAGAGATAAAAACAAAAGGTCTGTTTTAATAGGGCCAAAAGCTACCGGAGGTTTAGAAATACCCGATGTAGCATCCTTTAGCAAATCTTTGAAAATGAAATGGATGCAAGCCTAAGAACAAAACGATAGCGCTAACTGGAAAGTTATCACTATTTGTAATTCTTAACAACTTTGGTAAAGATTTGCTGATCTTCTATATGAACATTGACTCTGTTAAATCGCTTCCAAAAACTAAAATACCATTGTCTCCATTTTATTATGAAATGTTAAAATATCATATTGAATTTAATAACATTTTAAATTCTAAAACGACATACTATTATATCAGAAAAGAAATCATATGGGGAAACAAACATATTAAATATGCAGGAAAACCACTATTCCTTGGCAATTAGATCAATTCTAATATTATCTTTGTTGATGACATTACAATCGATGGGAAAATTTATGAAAATATTATCTTGAATAAATTGCAAAATAAAGTTATTTGGGCAACTGAAACTTTTAAAATAAAGCAAGCGATTCCTAAAGCATGGTAAATCATAATAAATTCTAATGATTTAAAAATTACAAAAAAACAAAAATAATATCAAACAGGGAATGCCACGTACCAAAAACGCAGCCTCCCCAAAACGAACCCCACAGCACCCAGAAGTGCACACCACCAACACACACACACACACACACGCACACACAAACGACACACACACACAATCATGTACACACACATATACACTACCAACACACACTAGCATACAAAGCAAACACACGAGGACAAAACGAACAATTAAAGGAACACAGTGGGGCACCGCCTTGGAACGGTCAGTGGCAAAAACACCACTGGGGAGCTTAAAAGTCAAAACAAACCTATTTTACATAAACTCACAAATAGATATTATAACTAATAAAAATATACGTACGATTTTCCTAAAGAACAAAATAGAGAAAAACAAAAATAAAAATAAAGAGAAATCATACCAATATAACTACTGGGAGCAGTCATTTAAAACAAAAATATACTGACAGTGTGTTTACTACATAATTAATAATGCAATCGTTGACAATAGGATCAAACAATAAAGAATGAGAATTATTCATAGAATAGTCCCAACAAATGAACATCTTTATACCTGGAAAATCTTAAATAGTCCTAACTATAATTGGTGTAACAACATACAAACCGTAGAACATTTTTTCTTGATTGCCAACATATAAGATCCCTATGGGACAATATCCGAAATATCTTCAAAAAACTGCATATCAATCACTAATTTAAATGTTTGAAAGATCTGGTTATTGGATATAAAACGACATATCCTGAGTATGAGGATATTAATGTAATACTTAGCCAATTAACATAGAGTATTTACAAAGCATATCTTTTAAGTAACAGGCGTTCAAAATACGACCAAAATATTTTATAAGGACCTACAAAAATAAAAAGTCAAATAAATATTTATTATTCAAATTTGATCAACGTTTGAAACAAATAATTTGAAGTATCCTATTAAAAGTATCTAAATACACCAAACAGTTCTATTTGTTTCGCTTTCAACAAATAGGTCTGGTATATGGTGTTTATTATTTATACTTCTGTGCATTTTGACAACTTCAAAACTATTGTTGAAGATGCTCATTCATTATGTGTAGCTCCTTTGATTCAGATACATACAGAATACAAATATACTGTTATTTTTCAGAACGGCTTGCTTGATTTTATTGACAGCAAAATTTCAAAACAAATGTCTTATCTGAGACATACATATACTCATTTGATAATAATTGGATTTCCCACATTTTGACTGTTCTGTTTTGAAAGCTTTTCAATGACTATTAGGTCTTTATTGAAAAATCAGAATGTATTATGAAGCTTGTAACAATTGTAATAATCATATTATATATCCCATTTTTCTATGTCTTTTGTAATATTGTTATTAAACCTTTCATGTCGTTCTAAAGAAAATAAATGGACAGTTTAAGCAGTTCCAAAGAGAAAAAAATGCCATATTGCCCGTCTGCAGACACTTTGTATGGATTGTTGAAGGTTCCTCTTATTCCTTTTCCTAAATACTTTCCTTGTTTAAAAATATCATTTATCGCTTTAACTTTTTAAATTATCAACTTTGTATTTCAAATCTTCTTTAGTTCTTTTTTTTTCTCTGGGGAGCCATGTAATTGGCTGTAGTTCTTGAAATAGCTGTGGTAAACCTTAATATGTTTGATGTCTTTTATTTCGTCACCAAGTGACTCTTATTGGCGAAACAAATATTTAGGCTCTTAATTTGTGGCTCGTCCGGCTCTTGTAAGACCGATACTTTAATACACATGATTTTAAAACCACTAATTTATTATGATAAACTATATTTGTACGCCAAAATCTTGGAACAACCAATATATCATCTCTAAACCGAAACGACTGAAAAAATTGCCAAGAAAATCAAACTTGATTATATGTTTGAATCGTCTAATGATGAAATAATTCCGGTCGGTCAAATAGACAACGACCTTCTAAAATTGGTTATATTTGATGACTATGTGTGTGAAAAAAAACAAGGCGACTTAATTAATTATTTTATTCGGGGCAGACATAAAAATTGTTGTGTTATTTACCTTACCAAGTCTTATTACAAAACTCCAAAGGATATAAGATTAAACTGCCCCATAACATATTATTTGAGAATCCTACTAAAAGAGAAAAGATGTTTATAATTCTGCTTTTAAAAAAACGTATGACTTTGTCTATCTAGATAAACCACAGAGATCGATAAAAAGAAATTGTTATGGAAATATCTAATATAAATGGGAGTATTCAATTCCCCGAATAAACCAACCAATGCGGTTCCAAAAAGGTTTGTGCTTTGAAAAATTCAATCTTTAATACAAGATTATAACCTTGAAGACGTTCAAAGCATTAAAGAAAAACTTAAAACGGCGACATCAATATTCAACAATTAACCAAAGACTTTCAAAAAGTGAAAGGAAAATAATTAAATTGCAGGATAAAATTGACAAAGAAATGAAGGGTTTGTCAGATACATTTTAACAAATAGAAGACAAATCCGACCTCACAGACGACCAAATAAAAGTTGTATTTAGAAAAAAATATTGAAGTGATCCAGAACCAAGTAAAAGAATTGAAGGATACTATAGTTAAACACGAATAATTAAAAACCAAGTTAAACGAAACAGAACAAAGACTGAAAAACATAATATTTAATTATACAAATTGGAGATAAAATAAAAAATAAAAAAACGATATAAAATAAATTCAAATCTCTTGAATCAATTTTTGTTTAGATTTGCTAAATACAAGTCTGAACTTGAAAAGACTGCTTCTGAAAGAGTTGACAAACAAGACACATCAATATTAGAAACAAATAAACAAGTATAAACTTTTAATCAGCAATTTACTGAATATAAAAACACACTTCAATACTCGTTTGACACATTAGTGGTAATTATGATGAATTAAATGCTGCAATTATTTCAATGCACAATGATAATGATAAAGTAGAATTAAAAATGAATGGGACAGAGGGTGCTATAGATTTTAGCGCCGAAAAAATAATAGCAAACGAAGATTTAATCACAAACATGAAACAGGAACATGAAAAAAGAATAAACGGCCTTGATACAATAATTTAAACTATCCTACCAAAACAGATCAAAGATGTTGCAGATACAGTCTTAGAATTGTTCGACGACAACAAAAAACTTAAAAGAAAACTATATAAACTAAACGATCAAATATATTAAGTTTATCTGTTTGAATATTACAACAACATAATCAGAACGTTAAAGTTATGTCTGCATCTCGTGGAATTCCAACAAATTATGAATACAAGTTGTATCAATTCAAATAAAAAACCGGCGATTTATTTTCTTTAAATGGGATTAGCTCTTCTAATATCATAGATTACTCAGAATTTATAAAAACCAACCACATATTTGATATATGGCGAGGAGTAACAGTAACGGGGTTTCATATTATTAAAACAGGAACTTACAAAATTGAAATAAAGCTAATAACTAAAGTGAGTTCTGGTGATATCGAAAAAATTTGTTTACACTGGAAAGACAAAAAAACCGGTGCCAACGCGGCGGATGATTTTGAAAAGGATAAAGATCAACCTTACCAATATGTTTTTTCAAGAGGAATTTAATATTTTTTTAACACACAACACCACTGTTGTAATATATCCATATGTATCAGCGGGTAACACACAGTTTACCATTGAATGAGGAAGTTATGTCAGATTTACATATTCTTGCAAACCATATGATAACTAATATATATATAATATATATTAAAAGATAAAAACACAGTCGATGACCGGTTTCGCTTTTCTGCTCATCTTTGCCCTGATGAGCAGAAAAGCGAAACCGGTTGGCAAATAACAATTTAATTATCTCATCGACTGTGTTTTTATCTTTTAATATATTTAACTTTTTTCCGGCACATGTTTCACGTATATATATATGTGAAAAATACAAAAATATTATATATAGTATGTGTGAAAAATACAAAAAAAAGATATTTTGACGCCATATTTGCCCTGATGAGCAGGAAAGCGAAACCGGTTGGCAAATAATAATTTAATTATCTCATGGACTGTGTTTTTATCTTTTCATATATATATATTTATATATATATACGTGAAAAATTCAAAAACATGTGCCGGAAAAAAGTTAAATATATTAAAAGATAAAAACACAGTCCATGAGATAATTAAATTATTATTTGCCAACCGGTTTCGCTTTCATGCTCATCAGGGCAAGTCCAAAAAGTGCAGCAAGTCTAAGAAGTGCAGCAATTCCTAAAAGTGCACCAAGTCAAAGGAGTGCATTAAATACAATAAATAACACGCAGTAAGTCCAATGCGTGCAGCAAGTCCAATGCATACAGCAAGACTTATGCGTGCAGCAAGTCCAACGAGTGCAGCAAGATCAAGTGGTGCAGCAAGTCCATGTAGCGCAACAAGTCAAAGTAGCGTAACAAGTCAATAAAGCATAGCTGTTCTAGATTTTACCAAGTCTATCTAAGACATTGTCACCCCAGTAGATAATTCCCCTTTGATTACGTTTACACAGCGTGAATATCTGTTGAATGGCAAACCATTTTTTAATGTGAAAACTGTGTTGTATTAGGTGTTAATACTGGATAACAAATGAGATCGTTAAAAGTATGTGTATTTATGAGTTTATGCATGGCGAATGTCTGTACTCTATATCTTTTAAGATACATTTACGACACGGCTTTCTTAAAGAGTAATTTTAGACAAATTCGACATAACACAGATAAATTTCTAAAAGGTACATACGGCTTAAATCAAACAATGAAATTGGACGAAGATTATTCTTTTCAGGCGCAAAATAGTGTTTCCTATCGCAAGGAAGTATTTGCTAGGTATTTTCGGACTTTTACGAACACGGCTAGTATAAACTGCACAAAAATAATAAATAACAACAAGGCCGAGATTTCAAAAGCCAAATATATGATGGAAAAAACAAATTATACACACGTGAGTTTAACACCAGACTTTTACTTAACTAATACAATAAACTGCCAAATGTTTCGACATTTAAGAGGCTACATTAACCATCCGCTCAGCGATATTGAGTTAGAGTTCCCACTGGCGTTTGCAATATTAACTTTCAGAGACATTGAACAGTTTGAAAGACTTTTTCGCTCTATATATCGACCTCATAATTTTTACTGCCTTCATTTGGATTCTAAGACTGACGAATATGAAAGAAGAGCATTTGAAAGTATAGTAAGTTGCTTTAGTAATTTGTATATTACCAACATATCTATAGATGTGCAGTGGGGCACATTTTCACTCTTAGACGCAGAGCTGATGTGTATGAAAGCACTTTGGCCATACAAAAAGTGGAAATATTATATCAACTTGACTGGACAAGAATTCCCACTGAAGACAAATCGTGACATTGTTTCTATATTAAAAGTTGTTCATGGTGCAAACATTGTCCAAGGAAAGTATATAAGGTATTCAATTCTTTTCTTATATTTTAATATTTGTTTGTTGCCTATATTTCGGCGCTGATGCTCAGTTATTTGTCAAGAACCGGACTAAACGTTTTTTATTTTGCCTACTTGACACCAGTTATAGGTTTCCAACATTCCAAAATATCATAGAAAACCATGCAATACCCAATTTGTTTCCAGCAGTCAGGGGGATTGCGGCCAAAGCAAACATAAATAAAACTAACAGCAGTTTAACCGGAGCGTTCATGTTTTATATATAAATAAAAATAATGTTCTCTGAAATTATACACCATACATATCTCTTCGTATACTTTTCATTAGCAAATTGCTTGAGTAAATAAATTTTATTTAAGAAATGTCAGAAATCTTAGATATTGTTATATCCATGTGTTACCATTTAGAAGGTTCATTAAATAAAGGAATTTCTCTAGCAAACGTTATTCATTTTCAGTGGTTCCAATTCCGTAAGAGTTTTCAAGTTTTGAGTTTTAACATATTAATCCTATTTAAAGCACACACTGGACATATCAACTTTGTTTTGGCAAATTTGATAAAAAGGCTTTAGATTCTTCTAAGTTTGAAATGAAATTAAAAGCAGAGATTTTGTTTGGGAGAAAGAAATCATCAAAGTTTGTTTGTAAGAACATTTAAATTACACCTTTTTGGCCTCATTTTCAAGTGACCATTTTAGTTGAACATTTGTAAATGCATTTATTGTCGTCTATCAAACAAATCCAAATTTCATGAAAAAGAAACATTTATCTTGTACGATTAAAGTACCACAAAGGCGTTCTTGTATACAAGGCAGTTTACAAGCTAGCCCCCGACTATTTTTGTAGATTAATCAGAAAATCCGAAAATAAAATCTACGCTTTACGGTCCGCGACAAATAGAGATCTTACAAGCTCAACACCGCAATCACAATACTTAAAGAAAACATTTGAATATTCAGGAATGTGTATCTGGAATGAGATTCCCGTAAGAACAAGAAACAGTAAAACCTTAAAGCATTTCAAATCTTCATTTTTCAAACTTCTCATAAATAATTTATATGGAGAATCCAGATAAATTGACTTTACCTTAACACAGTGTGAATGTGTTATAGCTTTTGAATTTAGTTCTGCTCAAATCAATCTCGTAACTTGTTATTGTTGTTTTGTTTATATATTTTGTAAGAAGGCCTCATGTTAGATAAGTTTTGTTTTAAACATATAGACTTAATGAGTTACCTTCTATAAATAAAAAAAATATATATACATATATATCTTAGTGCAGCCAGAGACATAAAAAAGTGAGATATGCAACACTACTGTATCCTGAAATATCACCCATTACAGTACGTTTATCATTTTATAGCATATAAAACTCACTGGTCATTTATCATACAGATATAGATATTACATTTTTTGAAAATTTAAACCTTACACTTTAGCTGCAAATAAAAATATTTTTATTTTTTGCATGATATATTGATATTTTACCATTGTTAGTAATACTTGTCTGGAATATTTTGTAACAATTTATATATATTGACAAATCTCTAAATGTGGGTATTTTTAAGAGTTGAAAACAAAATTGAAGTTTGAACAATTCAGCAGCTATATTTTAAACTTTGAACTTCAAGAAAATGTATGGGTTGTGTACATAAAGCAAATAACGTAAAAGTTTTATTAGCTACAAAAACGGCAATTTTTGCAAATTTCCAATGTCACGCATGATTCTTCAAGGTAAAAAGCTGAAGCTGCTTATCTCTGTATTCTATGTCTCTGGTGCAACCCCTAACTATTTCGCTTGCATCAGTTTTAATTCTTAAAATGTGTCATATTGTTGCATGTATGTTTGTAATTGTGTTTTTGAGGTTTACTTCTAAACAGCATCAACTGTTTCTGACAGTTTTAAGCAATTCAGCTTCTTTGAGTCACTATGTCATCGTGTCTCCTGCAGTGAAAAAAAGGTATTGGTTTTTACTAGACTGGGAGTTAAATATAAAAATATACAGTACTTATACAACAGGTCTAAGCTGTATTAATACATTTGATTTCATGAACAAGAACATTTTGATGGATAAAACTAGATGTATTTTTCCTCATTTCAATAATATTAAACAAAATATTTTCATTCTAATAATATGCCAGTTGCTTATCTCCAATATTAACAATGCTAAGTCCTTTCACATCGTTAATAACCATTACTGCTTCTAATATTGAATTTGGAGCAACTAAATAGCGCGTGCTCTGCTCAGCTTAGGATTTTGTATTAGTTTTGTTTGTTTTTATATTTAACTTCCAGTCTAGTAATAGCAAAAACCTTCTTTTTAACTTCAGTAAACGCGATGACTCAAAAAAGTTTAATTGCTAAAACTGTCAGAAACAGTTGATGTTGTTTAGATTGAGTATCGCGGTAGTTTAGTGGTTAATGCTCTGGACTACCAATCTAGAGGTCCCCGGTTAGAATCCCGGCCGGAGCACTGGAATTTCAGAATATGTTTTCAGTGTTTCCCACCCATCTAGAAATGAACTAAACACCGGGCATGTTAAAGAACTAAAGGGTCTACAGGTTTAAGGTTTTTAAAATTACATCAGAGTTTTAAAGATATGTACCAAACTCGGTGGTCCGCAGCGCTGTAAACACAGTAACCCCAATACAGTCACTAAAACGTTTAAATAACCAAACTTTCATCAATCTGCGCTTAATACAGACACTTATTTATGATTCACTTATATAACATTAGCAGAGATGTGGCAATGTTTGTTCATTCAAATCCTTTAGACAATGTTGTTGGGCAGATGTAAAGTGTGAAAAGGAATACTGGCAGTTTTGAGCGATTGTAATCCTCAATTAGATTTCAACCGGATGAAGATCTGATGGAAAGTGAGTACCTTGATATTGTCCCTTGGACGTACCTGTCATCAGGAATTGGTAATTGATACTTCTAATTATACCGTCATGGTTACTTTGTTGTCTTAAAACGTCGCTATGGAGAAAATACAGCACTGTATCAAACCAAGGGTTGGGGTGTGTTAGATAAATGCACGGGAAAGGAAATACCTGAAAGGTTATAATCTCAACTCCGTCAATAAATTTAGTTTTGGGAGGATATTATGATCAAGACAGGATAGAATATATCTAAAGTCGGTATCACAATGCGTTTTTGCAACAAAAACCGAACTTTTCTAGATGATTTCGAAACGAAATGTTTTTACCGTAATTTACGGTTTTGTGAATTTCACATAAAGGTGTGCGGTGATGTAAGCGCTGTGAGACAATGAAATCGCCATTCATTATCATCAACTTTATTTAGAGTATTAGAAGAATGAATCCTATAATTTATTAACCAGTTTTGATGAGCGTATCTTTAAAAATGATTTTGATATGACACATGATTGAGGTGTATACTTAGAAAAGTTGTTGACTGTATTTGCAAAAGAGCTATGATCTGGTACCCGGAATCCGTTGTATCTGTGTCTGTCTCTCTTCAACCTGCGCCTGTCAGGAGTCTTGCCAAGTTCACATAGGGAGATATCCCAGGGTCGGCCGGGACTATAAACAATCAAAAGGAAAACTAATTGTCAAATAATTTGTTTTATAAAATATTGGGTTATTTATGACGAAATTATATCATTTTTCGTCATATGAGTGCTTGGTTATGCATTCTACAGCATGTTTCACGCCATGGCAAACTAAACAACAGTCCAAATGAAGTAACCGGACTTCAACAACACTACATAACAAAATCTATCAGAACCTTTTAATAGTAGTTTGGCTGTTCTCATTGCTTGAATACTAAAAGACTGTAGTGTCCAGGACAATATCTAATTGACTCATATATTGAGAATGAAGACTCTCAGAGGAAATCTAAAAAACTTTAAAGAACCGTATCCTTCAAGTATGCAGTGCAAATGTATTGACGTTAAGTGAACTTGTCAATGCTAACATGTTAAATGTAACAACAGCCATTTTCCAGCCATATTTCAACCACTCCTGCATATCTTGTAATTTCTTTAATCCAATTACATGGTCAACTTTTAATCTGTACATGCATTATCTACTACTAACTGTCCAGAGCTTTCTTAAAGACTTTAATGTTTGGTTCTACAATAAACAGTTTATAGGTCAGGGCCTACACATTGCATTGTAACTGTAAAATGATTGGTAAAAAACAAATCAGTCTGAAACTCTATTGATAATTTCCTATAAAATAATGTTAGAATCAAATTATCTTGTAAACATTGTTTGAAGTCATGCAGAAGTGAAGTACTAGTTAATCTCTTCTACAGACGTACACTTAGTATGTCAGGAAAACACATTTACTTGAAAACATGGTATAACAAGACAGTGTACGTGTTATGTTACAAAAAAAAATTAAGATTAGTATTTTGCAAACACAAATGAAAATAGGTAACATCTTTAACATACACCAACATTATACATGTCGATGTGTTAGTTTGTAGTCAGATTTAAAAGCAAAACACCAAAGTTGCAGTTTTAACAGTTAAATATTTGTAGTGTCTGTTCAGGCCTTTTCAGATTTAGAGTCTTCCGTTTTTCCATAATATGAAATTACAATAATTAGAATAGACGTGGATAGTGTGATTGGCAAAATATAACATTGTACCTACTATTTGGCCAAACACATGAGCCGTTGAAGAAGAACAAGAAAGCAATGTCTATTGTAAAACATGTTTTAGAGGTTAGATGAATATCAAGAGCATTTTAAAACAAATTTCCCCCTAAAAAGAAAGCAAATGTTAAGGAGGCCTTTCATACTATATAAATTTTGTCCCCCAAAAAGAAAACATAAAATATCTCGCCGACCACAAGTTTCGAATTAGCATCGCCTACGTGTCAAACAGACATCACATCCACTGGGCCATACCTTACTTTGAACATCCCAATTGATAGGGACATAGTTCTATCTGTCATAAGTATACATTCGTTTTGGGATATACCATGCTTATTTATAGTTTGTTGACAAAATGACGTCACTGTCAAAAATTGTTGGTGGATTAGTATCTTTAAACAAGAACTACCTTTAAAAAAGATAGTATGCGCCAATTTAAGTATATGAAAATGATTGATAGCTAGATTTTTCTAGTAAAAGAAAATATTCAGTAGCAAGGTGAGGAAAAAAACAGGACCTTGACCTTGACCGGGATTTGAACCAATGTATTTCCCTTGCAAAACTGTGCTCTCGCGACTGAGCTAACTGGCCATTTATCAACTTTGTCCCCAACAGTAAGAAAATATCTATCGGGACATGTGTATCTGGAAAACAAACTTAATCCTTGTTTTCTTATAAATATGCTATTCGAATTATTGACAGCTATTAAATGGCCGAAAAAATATAAATAGTCTACACTTATAATTAACATTAACTTGGAGGTCATTCTGTCTACCTAAGTCTCAGCATTAGGGGGTTTTATTGCTTTTATATAAAAGTGGTGAAAGAGAAAATTTAAAGAATTGGAGACCGATAACGCTTCTTAATGTTGACTATAAAATTGTTGCCAAATGTTTAGCAGTACGAATAAAACCAAAGCTACTTCATAGTGATCAAAAAGGATTTATTAAGGGGCGCTACATATCAGACTCAAACAGGTTAAGACGTTATCGACTTCGTAGATTTTGAGGACATGGCTGGTATTATAATCTTTTTAGATCAAACAAAAGCTTTCGATAGGGTTGAATGGGAATGGGTAGATATATGCTTGAATAAATTCGGATTTGGGGAAAAATTCAGAAAGTCGGAACATATGTGTTTGGCAGGTTCTGAAACTGCTATTCAGGCTAACGGTTTTATTTCAGAAAGCTTCTCAATTTCTCGTTCTATTAAACAGGGATGCCCAATAGCCCCTCTACTTTACATTTTACAAGCAGAGCCAATGGCCTGTGCCATAAGAGAGGACAAAGATATTCGAGGTATCAAACTTCCGTCACACGACAGTTTTATCAATAACAATCTCGAACTTAAGTTAAATCAATTTGTAGATGATACACAGTTCTTTTGTGACAATGACGCCTCTATTCCAAAAATATTTAAAATTCATAACACTGACGAATTAGCATCCGGTGCAAAAATGAACAAGGAAAACACAACTGGGCTTTTTATTGGAAAATTGAAGAATAACGTTCCAAAGTTCAGATATATAAACTGAACAAGAAACTACGTAAACACTCTAGGCATTAGTCACGGCTACAATATCGATAATAATGAAATCTGGATGAAAAAGATAAATAAAATAAAAAATTTGTCTACAAGTCTGGAAATCTAGAGGGCTAACATTAAGAGATAAATTTCTTATTCTGAAGACTTTTGTAATTTCCCAATTCATGTTTGAAATTGAAACGCGAGGGATCCCAAAAAATATTTATTGAAGAAATAGAAAATGCAATGTACAGTTGTTTATGGGATGGCAAAAAGTCTTTAGTTTCAAAAAATACTATCGCGCTTAGTCAACTAGATGGCGGTCTTGATATGTGTAATATAGCAAACATATAAGCAGGCTTAAATGTTAAAAGACTCATACACTCTCCGCTAGAAAACTGGAACGCTATCGGTAAATATTTTCTTAAACACTATGATAAACAACTAGGACAAAACTTCTTCTTATGTAAATGCTCAACATTCAATTTTTTTTTCCATCGAAGGAATAGCCACACGTTTTTACATTACTGCGTTTGAACATTGGAGCCGATTTAGAAAATGCTTTAAACCAGAGACCAGCATGGATATTCAAAATACATTTATATTTTGCAATGAGCACATCCGATTTCGAAATAAACCAATATTCTTTAAATCATTTATAAAAAGTGGTATAATATGCATAAAGGACATATGGGATACACACCGAGGAACATTTATGTCTTCAAACGAACTGTTTAAAATGTTATGATTTAGAAGAAACTGGATCTCTGAGTGGCAAACGATCAAAAGCAGCATTCCTGAAAAATATATTAACGCGCTCAATAGTCAAAAGCTCAAAACGAATGTAAAGCTATTAAGTTTCGAAGGAATCGATTTAAAAAGCAAGTCAGGAAAACGCTTTAAACCCGAATATTTAAAAGTTATAAAACCTTAAAAATATATTTCTGCAATGTGGTGTCAAACGATGAGTAATCTTAATGTTGAAATTAAATGGGAAATTACTCTCGACACAACAATCTGTTGGAATTTAGTTTGGGGTATAATTTCAAAGTCTTTTGCGTCAAATAAAGCTAAGCAATTTCAATGGAAATGTTTACACAACGTCATTTTTACAGAACATAAATTGAATTTAATGAAACAATCGAACGGAAATTGTATCCTGTGTAGATCAAAAAGAGAAACTTTAGTTCACTTGATATTGGAATGTCCTTTGCTTCTAACATCTGGAAAAATTTACAAACTACACTAAGCACGATTCTCACAAAACTTGGTAAAGAAATTTCAAACTTTAAAATGGCCGTTATGTTTGGGATATGTGAATTTCCATATGCAAGAAACTTATTAAACATACTAATTTTTTAAACAAAATGGGCTATTTGGAAATATCGAAATGACTGTAAATATAATGGCAATAGACTTTCCACTACAAGCTATAACTACAAACTCTTTAACAGGATCAAGGACCAAATAATATTTAGAAATACCAATAAAGAAGATCTATAACTTGCAAACGCTTTATCAAATTTGTAATTATTTATGAATGATAATCGTTTTTCGCTTTATCATGTTTGTTATTTTCGCTTTCGAATAAATATGATATAAAAGTTAATATGCGTAATAGAATTTACTCGTACTTGGAAATGTAATCTTTTTAATATTTTATTTAACCAGTGTTTATTTGTGTATATCGTTCTGTTCCATTTAACATGAATTATAATTACATGTATTTGCATGTATTGAAAGGCTGGTAGGGGATGCTCCCCGACCCCTATCAAGTCTA
The DNA here is from genome assembly GCA_022818135.1 of Saxidomus purpurata. Classification (NCBI taxonomy): domain Eukaryota; kingdom Metazoa; phylum Mollusca; class Bivalvia; order Venerida; family Veneridae; genus Saxidomus; species Saxidomus purpurata. The sequence goes on along the minus strand of JAFMSR010000001.1, from coordinate 70,153,992 downwards.
TAACGGAGAAAATAAACGGGGTTACCTCTTATAGAGGGCCTCAAACGAAAAAGACTTGGAGGTTACAACATACATTATTATGTTGATAGTTATAAATTATATACGTACTAAAAGTATTAACCCATTCAAGAAAAGCTGAAAACACAATAGTATTTTATTGTCTATTCTCATTCTAACTATATTAGTCCGTAGATAAATGAAGAAATGTGAAATTATCGTTTAACAAATCGAGTTTATTTTTGGTTTTAATGACCAGAAAGACCGAAAAACATATACTGCCGACTTTATTATCTAAAAATAATATTATATCGCCAGTTGTGATTGACTATTTTCAAATTCCTTCATTTATTTTAAATTTACATTATAAATTATACATTATCTTTTGAAAAAAAAAGTTGTTATCGGTCTGCATAAACTTTTTTTCGTCCCTTTTCAGTCTCGGTCTGTTTCGGTTGTTTTCGGTAATTCAATGCACCCTGTATTATGTCTGTTTCGCTGTTTTCGGTAATTCTATGCACCCAGTATTATCAGATTAGAAGGTGCCTTACAGCGTAAATTTCTCATTTCAAAAAAATGTTATACATTCTACTCGTCATTTCATTGGTGGTTGAAAGGCTACGAACTTCCGGTCAAAAGCGAGCTTAATACGGCTGCGACGAAGAACCGATCTGAAATAATTTGTGTGGATTTGATATGCGATAGCGAGGTACCTATTGATGAACTCCTAAACATAAAGAGTCTAAAATTGTTCAATAATGATAAGGATGCTATTTATCAACAAAGAAATGAAACTGCAGTTCAATTTATGATTACTTGGAAGTTGAACTTCCTAAAAATTACGAATGGTCTACAAAATATAAAATATAGATCAAATAGATACATGAAATACATAAATAACTCCGAGTCTTAAAAATCAGTATGTTACACAAGATTATAGTGCAAAGAATGTCGAAAAAAGTACAACATAGTTCCATCTGTGTAGTACAGCATACCCGTTCCTAGAAATCTAGCCTTTAATAATCCACGTGTAATCTAGCATTTTGATATTAATTGTGATAATTCCTTATATTTCAAGAAATGAAATCTGCGCACACCCATACAATGTATCAATAATATTTTGCATTTATTTGTGCTTAAAAACACGTCACATGATAAAATTTTATGCCTGTTTTGGAAAAATACTAGATTGTCCGTGAAGTTTGGCTCGCTAGAATTCTTTTCCACGATTACATTTGAATGCATTCACAACAATCTATGCATACTTCAGCGGAGGAAAGGAACCAAAATACGCGGGTTTTAATGGCCAGGGTATAGGATATGTCTGGAATATCATCAACATGTGTAGAAAGTAATATGAACGAAAAAGTACGAATATCAGGCACTTACCGGTGTTTATCATCTGCCGTTATCCGTGAAGTCTATCAAAACAAAGTCACGTTATTCCCCACAATGATATAGAACGTAAATATTCAGGTCTGATTCTGAATAATTTTAAGTGATCTGAAAAAATATATTTGTAAACTAAAAACAACGTAAACATACTGAGCGTGAAAATCAGCATACAGACTTATATCAATTTTAGGGTAAAATGTATATACCTTTATTATAAATGGATAGTAAAATTAAAAAAAAAAAAAAAAAAAGATTTATGACGACCTACAAAACAATGTAAAAGACAATTTAATGTAACTTAACCGGATTAAACTGGATTAAAATGTACAGTGGTGCATACTTCGTGACGTCACTGAGTAACGTCACAAATCGGCAAGTGCTAATATATTGGCGTTATTTACGCGAACATTCTCACGCTTAGCGTGGGGAACAATAACGGGATATAAAGTACATGTATATTAAGTGTCTATTACCAGCTTGCCCGTCAATATCTTGCCCGTCAATATTTTGCCCGTTAATATTTAAATACGGATCGTTGACCGATCAGAAGACCGAATCTATATTTCACAATTCCAAAATTTGCATGGTTATATATCCAATGTTATGCCAGATATTATTAAAATCTTTATTTATACGATTTCACGCAAATGTATAACTTTACTTTCACGGCATTTCATAATGATTATTTTATCACACCATTCCAAAACGTTTATATGTGTATTCCATTCTAATATTCCTCACGTGTTGAAAACAACAAATATTTACACGAAGACCACGGGCTAACAGCAGTCCAATATAACGAAATTAAGGAAAATCGTGCAGTACGAGAAGAGCGTGCTTAAAATAATCATGATGATCTACAGAATACCTAATAAATGTAGAATGTTTAATACTAAATGCATGAAATATTTATAAAAAACGAACTTATACATGACAAATTATGTCCATGTTTTAACTTTTATTCCCTGTAGATCATCCCATAATAACACAGTGTTCGTCAGTATAAGATGTAAGTCTCAAGCGATCCAATATGAAAAATTATGGACGGTCCTCAACGCTAACGCGCTTCGGACAGTCCGGTATTTTACATATTGGATCCTATTCGGCCTATATCCTTGACAGATGTCCGTATATGTGTGGAAAGTATACAGGGTTCCCGTATACTAGATGTTCAATATACGGATACGTGTACAAAGTCCGTATATCATGCAAATACGTCCCGTACACCCCCGTATATTACAGTGTGTATATTTGAATCCTCAGAGAGATCTTTCAGTTGAACGAAAATACATGTGAAATTCTTTTCGCTTCAAACCATGCTAGGGGGCTTTATAGATTTATAGATTTATTACGATATTCCATGATACTAGTATGCCTGAAGATACTTGCATGCAAAACTTTCACGTAAGTGTGACGTACGTACGTCGACAATTGTTTCGATATACCACCTCATGGAATTCCATCAGACATGGCCAGAAGCATCCAAACATTGAGCTTTCTTAAATTTGTTCAAATATCCATTTATGAAATCGGTATGATAGGTGTCGATCTTGATATTGTTGATATTATAGTTGACTCAAAGATTTTAAGGACAACATCATATTATTTTAGAAATATCTTGACGTATGTTTTATGAACATAAATTCAAAAGTTGTCATTTTTTATGTTGTTCAGTTTTGTTTTGTACATTCACATTGATATTATTTTTTTTTCTTCAGTAGATTACTTAATCCATTCAACATCGCATTTCCAAAAAAAAATGTGCTCTAATGTAATTTCGTGTCGGTTACAAAAATCACAGAGATTTGAATTCCCTAATTTGCATTTATATAAAAAAAGTGTTTGATGGAATGATACGCATTATACGTTTCTTATTTTTGTTTAAGTTTTCCAACATTTTTCAGCTTTGACATCAGTTTTTGTAGTTATCTTTATTTGAATGGATTATAATTATTTAATAGTTTTTTTACTTGCTTTTAGTTTTGAAAATAGGTTTGTATTTTCTTCATCTTGTCTCGGTAATTTTGACATTTTCGTTTTTATATTTTTCAGAATACTTGTTATTAATTGATTATATTTAAGAAAATCGCTATCTTCTATGTTATATAGAAACGTAAAGGCCGGGGAAGAACTATAAAAAGGGCTCAGGTAGAGAAATGGCCACTTGCTTCGCATACACAGAGCTAACAACACCAGAGGTTTAAATCAAAATTTTAATGAAATTAAGGTATAGATTTGTTTGAAATTTAGTACAAATGTTCTTTAGCATAATTGTCATAAAATCTGAAAAAATAAAGTTCATTGGTTGTCTAAAAGTGTGACTTCCAGGAAAAAAACTTTTGTTGTCTGCTTCAAGATTGGAATTTGCCTCTACAATGATTGGCAGCTTCTTCATTGGCTGAGAGCTAATACTATCACAGCCGTTGTATGAGTCACACACATTGACTTAAGGCGGAAACATTCCATATGTAATGTTTTGTGTAAGCCAGCTCTATTTTATATAAGTTTTATGCATAATTAGCTGTAATAAGTTCTATCCCATAATTAAATGTTATCTGGTATGAATTAAAAGTCCCTTTTCATTAGATTTAGATCTATTTTTCTCCATGAATTCAAAACATCTTTGAAGAATGTGTTCCCTTTGCTTATTTTATCGATTTCTTGTTCTCCTAGAATAATATCAAATATTAAGGCTTCTCCAAAGTTTTCATGATGTTAACATAAAAGACTTTCATACGTCATGATTATTTTAATCCGTGATTCTTTTAACCCAAGTAGCTTTTAATGAGTTGAAAAATCTAGTTAAATCAATCATTTGTACCCCCCCACCCCCCCCCTTATTCATAATCTAATGTGATAATTTCTCTGTTTATTTTTTGGGGGTTTGTTCTCCCAAAGAAATTCAGACATAGTCTTAATAATGTCTTTCAAAACATGTTCAGGTTGATGTTGTGAAGGTCTTATCATAAAAAGTTGTTTTTAGCTGTTTTGACGTTGCTTCAGTGCAAAATATATAACCGTGATTTTGCCTATCAGCGTCAGTTTTCAATGTTGCTATTGTTTCAAACAAATTTTGAAACTTACTAGCTTTGGTTTTAGGTTAAAATGAACGTTTTTTTTCAGGGGCATTAGTATAATCATTCCCAGTGTGTTAGCTTTTGAAGTCCAAACGAAATTTCTATTTGGCAAAATTTAACGTTGGTGTTACGTAAAGATCCGACTGTAAGAATTTTTAATTGTTTTGTCTAAAGTTTAAGTCCAGAGGCATTTTCAAAACTTACTAATATTTATATCTGTTTTTCAAACTATTCCCGTGCTCCATTACTGACATAAGTTGCATCGGCTGCAAACAGTGTTTGCTTTATTTCAATATTTTTGCCTTGATACCTTTTATTTCATTCTCATGTTTTATACAATTTGAAAGGACTTCAATGCATATTTCAAATAAATTTATATTTCATTTTAAGAAATGAATCACCAAAATTAAAATATTTCAAACGTTTACAAATAATGTCATGATCTACAATGTCAAATGTTTTCTCAACGTCTGCATAAAGCAGAAGGCCTGGTTTGGTATTAATTCTCAAATATTCAATTACTTCAAACAACAGTCTAATATTTTCTCCTATGTATCTCCCTTTAATGAAACCTGTCTGTTCATTATCTATGAGCCTATTATTTGTTTTAGTCTATTTAACCACAAACGCAATATTATTAACTGTATCTTATTAACTAATAGGCCTCCAATTTGCTAGTAACGATGTATCTTTATTCAATTTGGAAGTAAAGTGATAATCCCCTGTTTTTGGAATTGTGTTAGATTTTCAATACTGTAAGAATAATTCAGTGATTCAATTAGAGATGTTTTAGACTGATTTCAAAAATGGTTTAAAAAATTCTACACTCAGACCATCAGATCCTGGGTTTTTTTGTTTTTTTATTTCATTTAATGCTTCCAAACATTCTTCTTCATTTATTAAACCTTTGCATATAGATTTCTCTTCAACATTGAGAAGGTTGTGCTCTGTGTTAAATAGGTCGTAATTGGTATTTGTGAACGACTGTTTCTTTGAGTAGAGTGCTATATAAAATTTTACCTCTTCTTTGATTATTTCCTTTGGTAAAGGCTATAAGCCGAAAACGATCCAATATGTAAAAAACTGGACTTTCCGAGGCGCGTTAGCGCTGAGGATCGTCCAAAATTGTACATATTGGATCGTTTGAGGCTTATATCTTACTTAAAACACTGTTTTTTATGGGACGACCTACAGGGAAGAAACTTTAAAACTGTAGATCCTCACAACCATTGTAAGGATGTTTTTCTCGTACTGCGCGATTTTTCTTGATTTCGTAATATTGGACTGTTGTTACCCCGTGGTCCTCGTGTATAAAATGTTTGCCGCTTTCAAGTGCAGAATATTAGAATGGAATACGAGTATACAATTTTGGAATGGGTGTGATAAAATAATGAATGCCGTGAATGTAAAGTTATACAAGTGCGGCTGTATGAATTAAGATTCTAATAATAACTGTTATAAAATTAGATATATTACCATGGAACTTTTGGAATTGTGAAATACGGACGGTACCTGACCTAAAAAATATAGAGCTTTATTATACATTAGATATCTGTCAACATATATCCTTTATTAAACAATTAAAGTGACATTATGCGCATCTCACTGCACATTGTGTCTTTTGGTGACAGTTTTATAAAAGCAATTTTCGGTTGCTGTGCATTTAAATATGTTAAATTAATGATAATACCGCATAAGTATTTGAAGTTAGTGCTTTAGAAATAAGAAAATCGGACTAATCAAATAATAGTTCCTTGCTTAGCAGTGACCTCCCTTGTGTTTTTGTTGGTGTTGGTAGAGATTTCGGCAGTGGAAGGGAAGCAACTCCTGCATGCAGTTTTTTTTTCTTAAATTGACCCTCCGAGTCAAAATATGAAAAGTGATATTTGGAAAGTTATTATGTCGTACTGGAAGCAGGAAGATTTTGATGTATTGGGTTAAAAGCTATTATTTCCTCTACACTTTTAACACACACCTATTTCAGCTGGATTTTTCATTGAAAAAAATGCGCATAATTCCACTTTAAATACGACCTGGCAGAAAAAATGTCAATACAATACACAACGCATATTTCGCACTTAAAAGAGTTTTTCTTCAATTTTATGCTTTAAATGTCTTTTTCTTTCACGCAGACAAGTGTAAAAAAGTATATAATAAAAGGGTCATTAGTATAGTAACGTGATCCATAAGCCGGATTGGCTTTCGTTGGGGTCGGATCCGACGCACGACTCGATCAAATCCGGCATTCTGGATCACGTTACTGTACTAATAACCTTATTCTATTACCGTTCCATATACAATATTCAGTCTTCTGAACGGTCAACGATCTGTAGAAATAGCTATTAAAGGGCAAGTTGGTAAAATACACTTGACATATCCCGTTATTGTACCCCACGCTAAACGTGAGACTGTTCGCGTACAGTACGGCTATGCATTAGCACTTGCTGATTTGTGACGTTATTCCGTAATGTCACGAAGTGACATTGAGGTATCATAAGGGCATTTGAAGGTCTACTTTCGTTTTTCCTTAGAACGGAATTACAAATGAACCGATTCCTTTGATGAGGGGAATGGTAAAACAATTATTTGTTTTTTGACGCCGTATATTGGGATATATTACTCGCCAAATTGATATTACGTGAATCGTTAGATTAATATTACCGCTTTTGGTAAGTTTTGTCATTATTTGTGCGCCAATGTTACTGTGTTTTGGAGCCGTGTTTACAGGACGTTTTGCGTTGACATCTGAAAAATCAAAGGACTGAAAGTACTTGAGGATCGATTGTCTCTGAACAACACAGTCTGCACACATACATGTGTAAATATCAGGACAACAGACTGTACACATACATGTGTAAATATCAGGACGACTCTTACACGAGTAAAGTTATAAACTGGAGACATAACTGTCCTCAAATTTTGACCTTTAACCATTTGTATAAACTTTACTTTTGAGACAGGAACCTATTTGCTTACCTTTTGCGTTCAGTGACTATGCTCAACTACCCTATGAAGTATCATAGCTGTGAATGGTAACTGAGAAGTGTGTTTTGACAAAACTGAACTGAAAATTCATAGTTTGAACAACAGTTAATGTCATTCAAAAGTTATGGGATATGCTTATAGGGTTGACTGTATTGTGCCAATTGATTGATTCGGATAGACGTCGCACTCGACAGCTTAAGTCATATGGAAACTTCCAGCTTTCATGAGGGAGGAAGACCCTGGGTTCCAATTCGGGCATTATTTCAGTCACGAGCGGGCACCTGGGTAGAACCTTGAAAGCTTCCAGTCACGACCTGAGTAGGGCACGAACCTCAGTCAGTGACCTTAACCACTCGACCACAGATGCCAAGCAATTGTCTGAAGTTTCAAGGAATTTCAATTTAAATGGTTACCGAGAAAGTGAATTTTAAGAAAGCTTAACCAGATTTAAGACGACAGTGCCGACTGACGTCAAGAAGGTAATGACAATGGCTCTTCTGTTTTTTCATAGAAAATATAAAAATGGATAAATCAATCTAAGACTACATGAATTTGTTATAACTGATTCAGTATATACCCATTGTAGAACAAATATTTGCAGCCCGATGAGTGCTTCCAAAATACTGCGAATTGCAATATACAGGGTCTATTGCGCACCCCTAGTCATTACCAGCCTCTCTACCATGCTGTTTTAAATTTTCATAACTTGTCTAAAACAACAACTGAATGTTTTAATAGCAGGCTAATATCTTTCATGTGTAACATATATTAAACTCTAGTAGTATTTCGTAACAAGTTATGAAAATAATAATAATAATAATAATAATAATAATAATAGTAATAATAATAATAATACTAATGATGATGATGATGCTGATGATGATGATAATGATGATAATAATAATGTTCATTAAATTAAAGTTTGTATGAATGTACCCGCCAAAATGTAGTGTAGCGAAAGAATCATGGTAAAACTTGAAAGTTTTATTTACAATATAATACAATACAATAAATCCTATTTGTATTTATACTGAATTAATATCTGTTCTTTGTAAATGACAGCATGGTCCAGAGAATTGAATTTGGTTTTTCCTTTTCTGTCTACATTTAAAAATCGTATTTAGGACATGAAGATCTATATGATTTCTTACAGTTATTCGTACCCAGGTACGAACCGACTTCGGTTAAATGCGGACATTTTCGTACCATTTTCCAACTATTTTCGAACCACACATTTACATAAAATAATACATAAAATACAACAATTACAACGTGTTTAAAGCATCAAAATATATTGTCATATTTCAAAAAGACATCTCCAAGTGCTTCTGTAAAGTTAATTTGCTGATAAGTTTCAGTTTTATACCTAAACGGGTAAACGCGTATTTTGCACTAGTCTTTCAGGCGCTCTTTAAAGACACCAAATGACAACTAGTCAGGCCGAACACTTTTGATGGTAGGGGCGCCGGCAAGTTACAAAATAAATCGTTGTTTTTATGTTGAATTCCGAGTATTCTAACTTAAAATTCAAGAGTACCTTGTGGTTCCATAATGTATTACGATGTTCCGTCAGTTTATGATCACAAAAACAACATCGGAAAAAAGACTTTAAATTATTCGGCCTGACTTGTTGTATTTTATTGTCTCCGGTGACTAGTTGTGATCAAAACCGCGAAGGAAAATAGTTCTATTCAGAACAGATACCTCGTTGATTTTTTAATTACAAATTATAAGAAAAACAACAATACAATGTTATGCTATTCTGAAATGTTTTGATATTATTTAGATATGTTACTATATAATGTTTAAAACAGAAGACAGTATAGTTCGTAACAACTGAATATATGGAACTACTTGTTTGTATGTTGTGCGTTCGGCCGTAAGGAAGCTTCACTCTGTTAAAATTGGACCAATTGAAAATCAATCGATCCAAAAAGCGAAAGTCGCAGAAATCAGGCACATAATTCATTTGGTTAATATTGGACTATACGGGTAAAATGAATGTGTCAATTTATCGCTTTCTTACACGTTCGGTTATCCTCGTTGAGTCCAATATTTAGCATAATATTGGACTCCACGTGGAAAATACCGTACTGAGCTCCATTGAGAGCAGTCCAATATTAAAAATACAGTACTGCGACTACAAAGGAGTGACGTCATCACAGTGTTTTAAATTCAGATAACGTTTACATCCATTTATATGAACATGTTCACGACAGCCCGTGTCACTCAATCCCCATATTTCTGAGCCATATAGCATTATAGGTATTCAAATATTTTGAAAAAAAAATCATACGGTATTTTTTGAAGATGTGCAAGTGAGTTGAACAGTTGATTTATAACCTTTTTAGCTTTGACACATGTATACTCGGACATTTAAAATGGAGACAATCGATTTGTAAAATGTACACCTACATAGGTAAATGAATTAACAACCTCAATATTGTGTTCACAATATTTCCATTGTTCGCGTCTAGTAACAGCGCCACCTTTGTTTTGAAACTACAATTTTAGTATTTGCTATATTAGCCAATAGTTTATATGTGCTACAGAAACTATTTAAAACATTAAGTTGCCGTTGTAGTACAACTACCGTATCAGCTAAAAGTGCAATATCGTCCGCAAACATTGGCACAAATGTTTCAGTAAAATCAGGAAAGAGTTGAATACCTTTCAAACCACTATTGCAAATTATATCATTCGTTCGTTTATGATGAGATAGAATAATATGGGGCTCAAACTTCAACCTTGACGTAACCCGATTTGACAATAGAATGTGTCGGTATGTCCATACATTGTTCTAACAACACCTTTTACTGTGTTATAAATTGCTAGAATGATCTGCACAGTTTTCCTTTCAAACATTGTTTCTTTAAAACATTATACATAATAGTCCGATTGACAGAACTAAAAGCTTTTTGAAAATCTACAAAGGCAACATATATTGGCCTTTTTATTCAAGATAAGTATTTGTTAACTATCGCGAAGAAAATAAGAGCATTATCTTTTGTTGAATAACCAGCTGGAAAACCGGTCAGATGCCGGTCATGTCATCACTGGTAATTTTGATATTATTAAAGACAAGCGTATTCGTAATTTATTCTTTAAAGAACCAAAATACAGAATTCCTTCTACTATTGATTGTCATGCTTGTCGTGGTCATATTGCGGAATCCATCGAAACTTTTTGTGTTAAATGGTGTCGTCGTGAGAATGCTGATCCAAATGCATTAACGTCTTGGAAACGAAGTATTTTTAACATTGTCGATTCTCGTATAAAATTTTACCAAACAAATGAACACCTACTTCCATCAAAACCCAAGTTTACTTTAAGACATCTGAAAAAGGAAATCAAAGAATTTCATTCTAAGTATGTCTTAGTTCCAGCAGACAAGGCGGCCAACAATATTATCATCATTTGACGCCTACATTATATTAATGTTTTACAAAACGAACTAAATAGCACTAAAGCTTATATATTGAGTCCTTCCGTTGAACAAAATGTGGTCACTGATCACATCAGTGAAGTTTCTAATTTGAAAGTTCGTATAGATGATCAACATATTAAACTTCCTACTATGTACTGGATTCCTAAATTACATAAACAACCATATAAAGCTCGTTTCATCGCTAATTCAAGCTCTTGTACCACTACAAATATTTCAAAACTATTAACATCTTGCCTAACTGCTATAAAGGCCCACGTGAAAAGATATTGTGATAAAGTATACGAAAACTCTGGTAAACATTTATTTTGGTCGATCAAAAATTCTGGCGAAATCCTGGATAAGTTTAAAGTTAATAATTACAAAGTAACTTCAGTCAGTACATACGATTTTTCTACACTGTATACCACTTTACCACATAATTTGATAAATGACAAGCTAACTGCCCTAATTCAAAAGACTTTTGCCAGGGAGAATGTTACATTTCTCGCCTGCAATTTCGATAAAGCTTTTTTTTACTAGCTGTATTGTTAAACATTATACTATGTGGACCTGTGACGAAGTTTGTAAAGCCCTTTCCTTTTTATTGAACAACATTTATATAAGGTTTGGGAATGCAGTTTTCAGACAAGTAATCGGTATTCCCATGGGAACAAATTGTGCACCCCTTGTCGCAGATTTGTTTTTTATATTGTTATGAAAGAGACTTTATGTTGAGTCTTTCTCCAGACACGCAGGCAGACATTATCACTGCTTTTAATAACACATCACGCTATCTGGATGATATTCTTAATATGGATAACCCGTTTTTTGGTCAATTGGTGGACACTATTTATCCCCGGGAACTCCAGTTAATTAAAACTAACAATTTGGATACTGGTGCTTCATTTTTAGATTTACATCTCTCTATTTATAACAATATTATACATACCAAAATTTATGACAAGAGGGATGATTTTAATTTTAGTATTGTAAATTTCCCCCATTTGGATGGGGATGTACCTCATGCTACATCTTATGGGGTATACATTTCTCAGTTAATTCGGTTTGCCAGAGCGTGTAGTTATGTTGAGGATTTCAATGAACGTAATCAATATATTACAAATAAACTTCTTCAACAGGGCTACCGTTATTACAAATTGCGTAAATATTTTGCCAAATTTTACTATCGTAATTCTGATTTGGTTTTGAAATTCAATAGTAATCTAAAGACTCTTCTGCGAGAAGGTATTTCAAAACCCGATTTTTATGGGGATGTGGTTTACAAACTTCGTAAGATTTTGGGTCATGGCAATTTTCCAACTGTATTTGCTAAAATTATAAAACGTTTTGTTAGAGATTCACCTAGCAGGGATTACTTTTATTTACACTGTCCTGTGACTTTGGAACATGGTGGGGGTAAGAGTGAGGTTGGGTGCGCACCATAAACCGGTTTAAGCTCCCCAGTGGTGTTTTTGCCACTGACCGTTCCAAGGCGGTGCCCCACTGTGTTCCTTTAATTGTTCGTTTTGTCCTCGTGTGTTTGCTTTGTATGCTAGTGTGTGTTGGTAGTGTATATGTGTGTGTGTACATGATTGTGTGTGTGTGTCGTGTGTGTGTGTGTGTGTGGTGGTGGTGTGTACTTCTGGGTGCTGTGGGGTTCGTTTTGGGGAGGCCACGTACCAAAAACGCAGCCTCCCCAAAACGAGCCCCACATCACCCAGAAGTGCACACCACCAACACACACACACACACACACACACGACACACACACACACAATCATGTACACACACACAAATATACACTACCAACATACACTAGCATACAAACTGCATAAACCACACTTGTGGTGTAATTGTAGGATCAGATTTCTGTGGACATGTCAGTTGTTTTACTTTACCCTAGAACTATTTTAGAGATTCGTATCGAAGTATTTAAGTTTTGCACAAATGATTTATTAAACTGTTTACTTTTCAGTTTTCAAGTACGCTTATACGTTCTTTTTCGCTCAAGAAACTTATTTAAGCTACTGTAGCTACACTTAGATACGACATGAATGTTTTCAAAGCTTTTCTGGACGTATGTTGTAGTGTCTTGCGTTCATTGTCGAACCAAGGTTTCAAGGTTTCTTCTCAGGCCTTCCTTTTGTACGCTTACATTTAAGAAACTTGCTAGAACTGCTAATTATCACTTGTTGATATTTGCATATCCATCCGACAAAGGTTTTCAAAATCAGCAAAACAACCATTCAATACTTTTTGGAATGAATCACATAAAAAGATCTTTGTTCTTCTCGTTTCGTACACTAATTGTTCGCTAGACGTCACAGGTTTTTGTATATCTACATTATGAATAGCACTATTTATGCATAATTGTAATGACAAGTGGTCACTTTCTGTACGCGATAGTACGTCAAAATTAATTATAAAATCAACTAAGTGTATTGAAACAATTAAATAGTAAATAACACTGGAACCATTTTGGTTTATAAAAAATATAATCCTGTTTTTCTTGGTCGGAGCCTAATTGACCATCTACTATATAACAAGCATATGTTTTACAAAAATGAATAAGCTCACGGCCAAATTTATTAGACCTCTTATTTATACTTATGTTCCCATGAGGTATTCGACTAAATGATGCAATTCTGGTACATTGTCATTATGTGTTACGAAATCAATGAGATCCGCTGTTCGATAATTTAAATCTCCGCTCAAAATAAGTGGCAGGTCGACAAGGTTTTCGTCTAAAAAAAATTCTTCTAAAGTACAAATACCAATGCTATTTCATTTCTATTAATATAAAATGCAGACCCATCCGGGGGAGGGATATAAACTGCAAAATATTACGTCTGTATTAAAGAACGCCTTGTCAAATCTAATTAGAATACCAAATTCGAAGGTATGACAAATTCTTTTGCAAAAATTTACCAGCGTTAATAATTATACCACCGATATTTCTTCCGCCCCGAGTTGAACGTGTAGCATTAAACTTAATAATTGAAAATATTTCAATAAGTCAGATGCGCCTGCATTATTCATGATGGCGTCGTTGTAAAACATTTTCTTACTTTTGCTTATAAGGTATGTAACTTTGTTTCACATTTCTTTGTTTTCGTTCAACTGCTTGTTTTATGTTACTTATTTCTTTATTTATAGTGCCATTTGCATAATGTGACACATACTAAATGTATAAGCTTTTCATAACTGATCTGTTCCTCATCATTAAATAATATGGTACAAACCAAATCTCTGTTTATTCTCTGTGTATTGCAAGCAAATACATAGGTAGCTAATTAAACGGAGCTTATGCTGTGACGATAGGTGCATTACAAGATAAAGATTTTGAATAAAGTTTACACCTGTATAAAACACTGTAAACTGAAAATTAAAGACTCATTTTCAATACTCAAGCGCAGTCAACCTTTACTTCTCTAAAGTTCTGTCCGTCCATCCGTTAGTTCTTTCCTTGATAAGTCTGTAGGGCACAACTTTTAGTTGAATTTTATTAAACTTGCTTCAAAGGACCTGTGTCTGATCTGTAGCCGTGCTACAGCTGAATATTGTAAAACCTTGATAATACATCTCATTTTCCAACGGATTTTCTCAAAACTTGATCCGGAGCTTACCTGCACGTTGTAGATAATTTTATAGAATTGAGCCACGCTGTCCAAAAACCAACTGTGCTATAGCAGATTATTATAAAACATCGATACATGTCTACAGGTAATATTGTCATATGGATTTGCAAAAAACACTTACTCTGAAGGTTGCCTTCTACCTGTAGATGATCTGCATAGAAACTGAGACACACTGTGCAAAAACCAATTGTGCTACCAGCAATAATTCAGAAACATTGATAACAAGTAACATTTTTTAAAACAAATTCACAAATCATCATAAAAACAGTCCAGTCGGCCTAATAGAGCCTTTCTGGGCCTCTTGTTTTGCCATATCGGTAATTTTTAATACTCTTTTGCACATAAAATATATTGATACATGTAAATTCCCGTCAATTGTTTTGTACTTATTTTAATAGCAATGGACATTGGCTGTAAAAAGAAGTTATTTTGTGATATTAATTCAATGTTGGAAGTCAATCTAGTCCAGTGTACGTTACTGGTTAAATTTCAAGATACATGTTATATGTTATACTTCACCACTATGTATCATGATACCCTTATTTAGTGCAATAGTTAACACAACCAACTGACTGTCTATATGGCAGATTAATGTGAAAATTTATATAGGGTCAGAACTTTGATTTTGCTAATCATTTGTATTTCATAAATTTAAATTAACTTTCTTCCAGTTTCACAGATGGATGGTAATAACTAGATACGTAGATCAATTTTATTTAATTTGGTTCCATTAAATGACTTATGGTTTCTAACCAAAAATAGCGTAATAAAAATGATTTTTTCATAAATGAGACCCATGGGTTAGGGAGCTTATTAACAGGAATTTTAACAGTCTCTTTATTTCAAACTGATCGTCAGAATTGTATTTCCTTTCTCACAAATTATCAACTTCTGAATTGGTACCAATATTTTACAATAAAGATGATCCCTCAATAATGTTTCGCCCCTTCACTATTTGAACTGTTATTTGTATGTAATTTAGTCTTGTGAAAGACGTGCCTGCAATGTGTAGGTACTAATTCTTGAAAACGTTCTTTTATTTGATGTATTATGTGAAGTAAATTTCAGCGTAATTTCATTTAACATTAAATTAACAATTAACAGCCATTAGCTTAGACAATTTTCGTTCATTTTTGTTATTATCTTACCTGAACACTATAAATTCAAGATGGGCTATTGTAACCACCTGATGGCCATCTTCTGTCCAGAGTTAACATTACTAAAACACTTGTGACCCCCCTCATCATCATGAACACTGGTCAGAATGTGTTTCTCCATGATCTCGATGACTAGACTGAGTCACATGGGGTCAAACATGAGGTCACAATGTTAAATCAAGGAAATACCATGTATTCTCTCTAGAAGTCACTTTTGACTCACAGACACGTGCAGTCAATGATAACAAAAAAAAATGACCATGTTTTTGAATGAAAACGTAGCCCGCCATAAATATTAATGAGGAGCTATGGATACGTATCTGCTTCATCGTGTACAGATAGGTGGGCGATAGGTCCAAACAGAGATGTTGTGTGAAATGATTGCAAGTTGTAATTATTTAAAGAATTAACGCTTGAATTATTGAGTGAATATGGTCAATAATTCTACTTCATTTTTTTATCAAAATGAATCATTTTTATTGCATTAGAAATAACGACAATCTGCAAAAGGATAAAATGGACTGTGTATTATAGTATGGAATAAAACTCGTTAAAGTGACAAGCTTGCAGTAAAACTGTTGTTTGCCCAAAGCATCTATATTTTGATTTTGCTTGATTAAGTGTTATCCTGAAAATGTTTAGAACCAATCTCATCAACTGGTGTCGAACGGGCGTAGTATGTAGATAGACGTTAAGTCCGTCTTTTCATGTTAGAAGTGTCTGGAAAATAGCATGAAGGGAAACACATTGCATTTTCAGGCGATTACAATTTAAAAATGTGACGGGGAAGGATCCGCTATCCCACATGCTTGTCACATTACATTTGTGACACTGCCTTGGTGTGAAGCTCGCCATTAATGTTTTTGCGAATGTCATGCATTTCCAAATTCGTCATTTTCAATCGAAATTAACAAGCATAATTATAGAACAGCTCATCCGTTGTTCATATAGAGCAGAAAGTGTAATGCATCAACTGTCCGAATACATTATGGAGTATAAAATTGAGCAGTTCATAAATTCTATCAGCTGCTGTGGCCATTTATACAATACATCAGTGACAACATTTACTTCTAAAAGACGCAAGATAAGGACCTATCGCAGAAAAGCAAAGGTTGCAAACTGTTCAAAAGACTGCAGCGTAGCAGTATAAATCATGCAAAGACTGCAGTACTGCAGTACTGAATACTTACTTAAGGTAGTCTGAATGTAATGAATACTTCCTGTTTAATGACCATTTGGAATACTTTGGATGTTATAGTTGTACCTATTTTGTATTGTGGCATAGTGGTAAGAGCGCCAGCTTTGACATCAAGAGGTACTGGGTTCAGTCCCCGTAGGAGCCAATTTTTTCGTTATTTTTTTATATTGTTGTTAGTAATTAAATTGAATAACGTTATTTTACAAGATTTGAAAACAGTATCTTAATTTTCCTGAATTTTATTACAAATAATTGAAAATACAAAAAGTGACCATACTTATTTTTAAAAGTACAATATCTCAAAAAGCAGACGGTAAAACATTTTCAGTTTTTCTTATATTGCAGTGCATATACTACTTATAAAAGTTTTATAATCAATAGTGATGCCCCTACCACGAATATTTTGCTACTGTCTTGTATATTTACATGTGTGCTATGTCTCGGAGCCAAATTATGTAAATGGTATGCTCTTGTTTTTGGTATTATTGCATATTTTTGTTACACGTGTTAAGCTTGTTAAGTTATAAAATATTTTTTTGATAATTCATAACAAAAATAAATGTAAATAAATACTTACAAGCATGCCTATTTTAACGTTTAGAGTACTTTTAAATATGGCCAGTATTTCTTAAGTGGGCTAAGGCAACAACTAACGAAATCTATTTCTAATTAAACGGTGGAAGGTCTTTAAATTGTGCACACTAGTCAGTTAACAGATGTAAATTAAAAAAAAGATATTAAGTTTGATGTGTTTTGGAATAGTGTCCATTAAGACGTTCGCCATACTGCAGCTATTGAATCTTTCTTAAAAAACGTTATTTATTGGAAGGTTTCATTTTGCTTTAAATGTGATCCAAAGATAAGCTGCATAGAACTGCGAAACAATAACTTCTTTCACAGACTTTGTCTGTTTGTTAAATATACATTGTTTCTACATGTATATAAAAAATACAAGTTTAGTGTTTTTTATTGGTAAGCGTGTATCCAAAGACTGCTCAGATATATTTTGTCTCCTGAATAGGAATTATCATTTTCGTTTTGGTAAATTATGTTTTTACTTAACACTTTAGATGCTGAATTTCTTGTGTTGCATTGCTGTCCTATTGCAGTAATAATCTTCAATATGTTGGTGTTATGACTTTTGAATATCGATACTTTCTTATACCTTACACACTAATCTGATGTTAAATGCCGTGTTATACTTTAGTACTTTCAAGAACGTATAAACGTTTCCTGGCTTTTAATATAGGAAGGGTAATGTCAACTATATGCGCTGGACTCATGCTCAAATGCCACCACCGCACAACATCAACCTATTCAAAGGATCTGTACATGTTGCTGCCAACAGACACTTCGTGGGCTTTGCCCTTCATGATTACAGGTCCCGAGATTTCATGGAATGGTTAAAAGACACGAAAATACCGGATGAGACATTTTTCGCTAGTTTGAATCATAACCCACATTTAGGGATTGTTGGATCTTTTCTTGGTAAGTCCAGTCTTTCAGATCATCATTTTTATTCTGCTTGTCTGTAATTTCACCTTAAGTGCCGATAAGAAAAGTGCGGGACCTAACAGAGGTTTACATTGAAAGTAAATGAACAATGTACTATGTTTACCCGATTATTGCTTGGTAATTAAGTGAGGTTAATGAAGGTTTCGTTCAATCATTTAGCATAATATTAACCCATTCGTTTATGCCGAGTGTTAAAAAACTACACTTTTCTTCAATCAAGGAGGCATTGGAAATAACCAAAAGAAACCTTTCTTCTTGCGCTACGTAAGCTGGAATCCACATACACCTGGCAAACTGACAAACTGTTCCGGGAAATACGTGAGAAATGTATGCGTCTTTGGCGTAGGGGATCTTTACCGTGCTTACAATGACATTGGATTATTTGCTAACAAGTTTTATCTTGACTTTGAGCCCTTGGCCTTGGATTGTTTAGAGGAAGTGTTATACGAGAAGACGTGGGTACAATACATTGAAGATATCTCTTCAGACCTTACTCATTATAGTAATTTAGATTATGCAAAAATGAAACTAAACGCCAGCTTATAATATTTGTTTATGCACCAGTGCCGATGTGTTACTTAAGTGCATTAATAAATCTTTAATTTACTTTGAAAATTTGAATTGTTAATTTACATTCATTTCAGCTTATTCGGAAGAAAACTGTCAGTACTGAAGTCTATCTTCATAAATTAACACGACACCCAAATGAGTAAGAAAATATTACAGCCCTATATGTAAGAACAAAGTAAACCATCGCCATTTTTCTTGTGTACTGTCCTTTTGAAATTCAGTGGGACTGCATCATTCACCAGCACGACTAGTGTTGTAGCGACCACAACACAGCACAAATGGTACCGATTTCTAAAAGTAAACGCTACCACTGCGCCAAGTCGGCTTATATATCGTGTATTTTGAATTCTGGAGTCCGTAAAGTGCTAAAATACGGCTTTACATATATCTCTAAATACAAGAAAGTAGATATTCTATCCCGTTTATAACTGAAATACGGGAATGTGCACACACATCTGAATATTCAGATAAGTACGGGAAACGAGATAGACTATCCCGTATATAACTATACGAATGCCGTATATTCCTAAATACCGTATAGTTATACTTCGATTTACGGAAGACTGGGTATACTTCTACTTATTTCTTGAAATGCGGGAGTCAGTTCACTGCTAGCTCACGATATTCCGTATACTCATAAACATGGGATAACTAGATATATCATCCCGTACAGAAGAACTGCTGGCAAGCCCGAAATCACATACTTTAATATAGGTATACCTCCGCGTATATATTGAAACACGGGAGTCCGTTTACTGCTAAAATACGGCATTGCGTAAGCTGAACTAGACACATTAAAGCGACTACACTCCAAATTCTTCGTAAATTTTATTTTTTTGGTAAAATCAATATATATTCAATTTGTCAGCATCAAGATTATTTTCTTTGTGTAAGAGCTAAAAATAAAGGTAGAAAAAAATATTTACCCGAGCCAGGTTTTGAACTCGGATCTTTGCGCTTACAAAAAAATTACAGCGGCTTAACCTACTACACTACGGAGTCAGCTGATTTGATGCGAGTTAAAAATATTGATATACCAAAGAGCCCACCCCGTTAGTCACGGGGTGATATATTCTACAATAAAAGTAAGCAAAACAACACATTTTAATTGTTTCTTTTGTTAGAAAACTTGTCACGTTATCATAATACAATGCCCCTGATACAGTAATGACAATTGTTTTCTTGAAATTGAAAATTTTCTTTTTTTAGCGTAACTTGTCCATCTGGAGTGCAGTCGCTTTAAGAGGTTAATTCACAACCGAGATTGGCCTACCGTATTGGTCCGCCCTAAAAGGTATGGACTCGGAAGCTTTTGGCTGGAGGCGAATTCGGCTTAGGCGGGTCAATACCGAGGATCAAATGCGAAAAAAGGTTGAATATAAGGTAGTGTTCGGGTCCGTATTTTTCGAATATACGGGAGTATATATGACGTATATCCGTATATGCAGTATCTGGTATACGGGAATTTCATATACTTTCCACGTATAAACGGACATCCGTTTTCTTCGAATGTACTTCTAGTACATTTCTGTAAGCTTGTATATTTACAGTGTAGGGAATCGATCCTCATCCTGTACATTGGACATATACGGAAGGATATATGGACCTGTATACTGAACATATACGGGAGAATATACGAATAAACATTACCTTACATTGTAACCGGAACAACCTTTTTCTCAATAATATTAATGTTTTCTCTGAAATATTCTGAAATGCCGGTTGAAGTTAAAATTTACAGTAAGTCATCTTTGAAATTAGTTTCTGCCAATATTTCGCAATATTCAACTGTTCATCTGTAAAAAGAAAAATGAATACATAATCGCTATGTACTGAATTATAAGTAAGTTTAATTATGCTATATCAACAACTAAGTTCTATATTGTCTAATAAAACAAAGCCCGTAGTTCAATTATAAAAATATTGCCGGTAGTTGAAATCAAACCTCAAATCGACCTCTCCATCAAAGTAAGAATAAACATTGAAACGGATTAAGCTGAACAACATAAATATCCAGAGAGTATCGAGTGAAACTTAGTTACGTTACTTGAAATCCGAGTAAAAAATTCTTTGAAGTATTCACACTTCCTTGGGCAAAGTCATTAAAGTTTATTTGTTTACCTTTTGAGAACGAATAATATACCGCCGGTTATTAGTAAGAAATTACAGTTTTTCATTTACATAAAAATACCACAGTACGGGGTGGAACCATACTGATACGTATCGCGTTTCACGAGAATTGCAATATATCGGTCTTATCGCGCACCCCTACTCACTACAGATGAACTCAACCCCGAAGAGAGATGGGCATTGTCGCATGTGGAAGTATTCAAAATGTCTTGCCTAACTTGCCATAAGGTTATTTCTTCCTTCATTTGGCATTGAAGTGATCAAAACCATGACCCTTGTTTATCTTGTTTGTTTCAAGTGCTATTCGGCACGATATAATAGGCAGTACTTAAAAAGTTTAAGTACCTTTAGCCGCTGTATCCATGGCAGTGTGACATCCAGTAGCACTGTATGAGATGAATGACAACCACACAGAGAAGCGGTATTCATATATCCTAACAACCTGTCTAGGCAAAACAATGTTTAAAAATCTACTATGACACCGTGACTAAATGTTAAAATACCTTGAATTATACCGTTCTAAACCTAAATATACGTTACTAAAAACTAGCTACACTATAATACTACTATAAACTATCTTACTGTATCTACAACTACAGCTAAACTATTACTAACCTACTTTTCTGTTTGTAGAGTTATCAAAATTGTGTATAATATGCAATGCAAAGCCCACATCAGCAAGGCTACCCGGCAAATTCCCTTGCGAGGAATTAATGGCAGTTTAAAAGGATCCTTTAGCGCACGTGCAACGCTCACTGCATACCGAGCAGTCACGCCGACCCAGACTTCACACCGCATACCATACCCAAAATTACATTTAGTTATTGAAGTTTTTTTCAAAATCCACATCTTCCATCAAGAAGTGTTTATTGATTTAACTATATACCATTTGTTACAGACCATGATTCATTTTATGTATGAATCCTGCAACCGCCCCAGTGAAGTACCCATGCAGCCCAACTGCACAGCCCAACTCTGTATTATAAATTATGCAGTAAAACTCAACCCAGAGTCAACAAATGCCTTGTATTTATCTCATGATACTGGCACCCTTTCATATCATAACTAATGCATAATGTCACTAAGCACAGTTCCTCGTTCACATGCTGCATTCACTTCGGTTTTACGGCACTTCATTTTTATACGCCCGAAGGGGACGTATTATGTTATCGCCTCGGTGTCCGTCTGTCCGTCCGTCCGTCTGTCCGTTAGCAATTTCCCTTCCGCTCTGTAACTCTTGAACCCCTTGAAGGATTTCGAAGAAACCTGACACAAATGTTAACCAGACTGAGACGACGTGCAGAAGCAATGTTCCGGATGGCTGGATTCAAAGTCAAGTTCATACTTAGGGGTCAAAGGTCATATGATTTTGTTTCCCTTCCGCTCTGTAACTCTTGAACCCCGTGAAGGATTTCGAAGAAACCTGACACAAATGTTAACCAGACTAAGATCACGTGCAGAAGCAATGTTTCGGATAGCTGGATTCAAGGTCAAGGTCATACTCAGGGGTCAAAAGTCATATGACTTTTTTTCCCTTCCACTCTGTAACTCTTGAACCCCGTGAATGATTTTGAAGAAACCTGACACAAATGTTTACCACATTGAGACGATGTGCAGAAGCCATGTTCCGGATGGCTCGCTTCAAGGTCAAGGTCAAACTTAGGGGTTCAAAGGTCATATGACTTTTTTCCCTTCCGCTCTGTAACCCTTGAACCCCGTGAAGGATTTCGGACTTTTTTTCCCTTCCGCTCTGTAACTCTTGAACCCCGTGAAGGATTTCGAAGAAACCCGACACAATTGTTTACCACATTGAGACGATGTGCAGAAGCCATGTTCCGGATGGCTCACTTCAAGGTCAAGGTCACACTTAGGGTTCAAGCGTCATATAACTGTGTGGATATTGCTCTGCATTTGCTCTTGATTACAGTGCTCTTGTTGCCCTTGAATTATCGAAAATTATGAAATTAGCCTTCTCAGCTCATAGTTTAAACAGGTGAATTAGCCCTGTCTGCTCAAATGAACTGCCAGATACTGAGTTATGCCTCCTTGACGGGCGTATTTTGTGACAGTTTTAAAATGACCTGTTAACCTTGAACTTAACTTATTTTTGAAAATCATTTGAACTTTGACCTTTACTTTAAACAATTTTGTATCCTTCTTTTTCAGTTACTGCTGTTACTGACAGATCTTTTATACTTGAATGTGTCTTATGTTTGGCGTGAACGCGCAATTACTGCCCCATAGCAGCTCTACCGTTTAGCTAAAACTAGAATTAAGGCACATGGATCAGTTTTAATTTTTGATTCAATCCCAAGGCATTTTACGAAGGCAGTGAACTGTATTTGATATGAAGTTACGCAGGATCAGTCTTGAATGCATATACGTATGAGAGTTTCACTAATATTAGATTAATTGCATTTGTTTTGTAAGGCCACACTAGTACTTAAACGCTACCATCGTTGTTAAAAAGCTTGCATCACTCATTATTTGTTATGTACAATTACTAGCCCACTTGTGCAGTAAAACAAATAAAAGATAAAGGGAGTTAATTAATAGCCATACTTGGGCATGCTGATTATATGTGCATCTTCTTTAAATAGTGAAGCTTCCCACTAAAAACTGATAAATTTCTTTTATTGACTGCTGAGAAATGTAGCTGACAAAAGTTTTCTGAATTATTTACAGCAACAAAATATCCCACCTAAGATCCATAACTCTATGGAATAAAATCACTTTGGAAATTGCCGACACTATGCATATCTCCTTTTAGTACCTGCTGAGAAATACGGTGGAAATCAACGGCGTTCTATCTGTTTAATACAGTATAACTCTGAGAATAATAGTCGATCAAGTGGAACACACCAATTGTTGCTGAGAAATATGTCGGGTACAAATGAGGGACAAAAGAATGGATGAACACATCACAGACAAAGCGGCGACTATCATAAAACCCTACACCCCACCTCTGGATAGCATAATAGAGTAAAACTATCATAGAAGGTGTAGAATACCCCCAAAACCCCATCCCCGAATGCCATACTTACACTGTATTCTTAATTAATATATTATTTGATTCTTATAAGTGGACAATGTACGACTAGGTATTGTACTTATCACTTCTGTGAAGCATCATTAAATTCTGACCAGGTTTTGAAAAATCAGAGTGCACAATAATTTATTATCTCAAACACCTGACCTTGACCTAGTGACCCTTAACATGGACCATGTACAACTAGGCATGGTATCTATTACATTTATGAAATATCATTAAATTGTTACCACGGGTTTGGCGATTAAAAGTGCACAATATTTTACTATCTAGATCCCCTGTGAATGTGACCTTGACCTTTGACCTAGTTACTGGAAACATAGACCAGGGACAACTAAGTATGGTACTTATCACTTCTGTGAAGTATCATTTAATTTTGATCAGGATTTTTTTAGATTAAGCATCCACAATATTTTACTAACTCAAGAACCTGTGATCTTGACCTAGTGAATTGAAAGATAGTCACCATGCACAGCTAGGCATGGTACCTATCATTTCTGTGAAAAATAATTTAATTCTAACCAGGAATTTTGCAGATATTGCTTCCACAAGACTGCAACTACGGACGGACAGACAGATAGACAAACTGAATCTAGTCTACTCCCTTTGTGTACCGGGGCTATAAAACATTTCCACAGGCTTAGACATTGTAGATTGTTTTGAAGGTGACTGTTAAAAATTAGGGACTACAAAATGCCTGTTCTTTCAGTTTTTCCTTTTGTTTTATTTTTTTTTTCATACACAAGGAGATGACTGAAAGCTACAATGAAGATTCATTCTTCAAAAGAACTGAGTTCGAGAAACTGAGCAACCACTAACACTGTGATTAATGTCACCATGTGTTAAATCATACTGTAGTACTCAAGTTCTGTAGTTACCAATACTGTATGTACTGTAGTACCAATACTGTATGTACTGTAGTACTCAATAGTATTCTATATTACTAAAGCACTGAATTTCTGTATTGTCCAAATCAATTCAAAATCCTTCAACGTATTAGAAAGTTACAATCTGAGACATTTCTCATTTTTTCCAAGTGTGACCTAGATATTTGGGCTTGCATTTAACATGCTGTTATTATAATCATTACTATTGCCTATTTTGCCATCACTAGCTACTGTTCTAGAGTTTCAATGACTCCTATTATATGTATTTGAAAACAAATTCTCAGCTAGCTGAACATAACCACTTCAGCTGCAACTTAGGAATTTATCCAATAGGGATGTTGTCTGGCCGAATGATGTTTTTTGTGAGCTTTCAATTTGCTGATTTTACTGTTGTTCTTCCCTTTTCTTCAAAATATTAATGTACATGAATTTCAAATATGAGAATATTATTCTGTTCAGGAAACTCAGCAAATGTCTTCTTTAATGTTATCCGTATGTTGTCCATACATCAAGTGTCACATTGTCTCACCTCAGTCATCAATTTGTTCTTTTCAATATTTTTGGTTTCCTGTTATTTCGTTTATTCCATATTATTTTATGCTTTCTAGTGAAATACTGAAATATATCGGTGAAATAAAATTGGTATTTCACTGTTTCAGACCAGTGAAAATATCATTTTTATTTTCACTGTTTTTGCCGAACTACTTTTTAATCATATTCTAAACAAAAGTACCATATTTTCACACCCAGAATCTCCAGCTCGTCCTCCATACAAAAGTATCATACACATGATTGACAGTGAGTGATTAATTACGCTAAAATACTTAGCTTTATCCAATTTCTCACCTATGAGATACATATTTCCCCTCATTTATCGGTGATAGAACATTACATAAAATCGAAAAATGGCTGTAAAATTTTTATTTTTGAAATAAACATAGGGATGTTAGTATGCATTTTCTTAGTTAGATCATTTCTATCCATCTATAGCAATTTTGAATAAAAATTTGAGAAAAAGTTGATTTTCGTTTTTTTTCACCACCATCCAATGTTCACAGTAATTTCTGAATACTAGTATGATCATGGTCTGAAACCTATAAGTCATCTATCAAAAGTGGAAAACTACCTCTACAGTCGCTCATTATTCACAAATGCATTAAATTGTGACAACTTTTGCACTTAGGTCAGCCCTGGACCGATCATTTTTTAATAAATGAACAGCTGATTGACTATTACGCCACGATTCATGGTGTGACGTAGTGCAGACTTATTTGATAAAAAAATCAAATAAGGCCTGTATCTAATGAATTGATGTTTCATTTTCGTTGTATGATAAAGATAGATATGATTCCTTAAATACTTTAATCTGAAATAATCAAAATATTTTGAACTACTTTTGTTGCGTTTTCAGTAATGATGGTAGTAATCATTCTGGGGTTCTCCATGGGGAATAAGAAGTACTATAATTCCAAATTGTACTAAATATTTTGCCAATGATAAAAATAAAATGTGTTTGTTTCAGTGAAATATCCATTTTATTTCACTCGTGAACACCAAACAAATGACATTTTCACTCGTGGCTACGTCACTCGTGAAAATAACAATGTTTGGTGTTCACTTGTGAAATAAAATCGATATTTCACTGAAACAAACAAATATCCTCTATTTCATGTCCAGTCTTATCCCCAAGGTGTGATGAATAAAAAAAAACACAATTCGGAACTTAAGCTTCTAAACTGATACAGCCATCTGGATCACAACAGTTAATGATAATAATTCAGTTAATATATTGCAATGATTCACTGTTTTCTGTTATTTTCATATCTTGGTCTATCTAACGTCCCTCATCACTGTACGTACAGGGCTCAGTTTTGTACAACACATTAGAAAGAAACATTAGCAATTATATTTTGCTTTAAATGTTACAATTTAGACAGAAATATTAATTCCTTCTGACAATTTACTGACTAAATAATAAACAGTGCAGGTTGTGATCAGACTGCATGGTCATAATCTAAACGTGTAATAATTGGCTACCAGCACAATAAAGAATATAGAATGTCATTGACAACAGCCAGTTGAAACTTTACCTATGAACAAAACATACTGTCTACACTTTATACATCAATAAAGTTTTAATGTAGGTAGTGCTTGGAGTAACAGTTGATTTAACAAATTTCTTTCATGGCTTTGAGTTTCAGTGACTAAGTGTGACTGAAGTAAGGAAACATTTTTTAAATGTTAGCATGTCAAATGAATTAAAATGAAAGAACAAGCATCTTTAAAATAACTCTTTTCAATCTGTTATTTGAATAATGAAGTAAAATATGCTTTATTCTTTGTTGTATATATAACTAAACGGAATAGTAAATTTCAAATATACGGAAATTTTCGAAGGTCGTATCATAAAAAAGTTGTTTTTAGCTGTTTTGACGTTGCTTCATATTTAAGCTAGTATGTTTTGTAAATACTCCATATCCAGTTTACTGTCTGTATTTTTTCAATATACGGAGATCGTATTTCCCTTGTATATCTGGAATATAAGGACATAAATACGGACTTTTACATGCAAGATATACGACGTGTCCGGGAATGGTATTTCAATCATATACGGACTAAATTTACGTTCTGTACACGGGAAATAAACACAGACGTATTTACCATATTTAAGGAACCGTAATTATACAGGCTTGTATATTTAAAGTGTACGGACTTGATTCTCATACTGTATATTGGACATATACGAAAGGATAAACGGACCTGTTTACTGGAAATATATGGGAGGATATACAGACCTGTAATGATATACAGTACTTTACATTGTAACCACAATAAACTTTTCCTCAATAATATTAAAGTTTAATTCTAGGTAAAGTTCAATGTCATCTTTGGTGGTAGATACTGCCAATATTTCGCAATGTTTAACAGTTTGTCAGGCAAAGTTGTAAATGGAAAAATGAATACATCATCTATATTCTGAAGTCAAATTATGCTACATCAACAACAAATGTCTACAATGTTTGATAAAATAAACCTGCATTTCAGTAATAACTATATTGCCGGCAGTAGTTGAATTCCAAATTGCCAGTCAAGATTCTCTTGCCGCACGAGCCAACATTAGTGGTTTGATAGAAGACATGGGTCCATCTTTAGATGCATCACCAGCAGTAAAGTAATAAAATGCTTTTTGAAATTTTTGTTTATAATAATATTATGAATAACAAAGTTTATTTTATGGTTTTCAGTGAAATAAAATTGACATTCCAATGCTTTTTATGATATTTCCAGCAGTTTTTGAAATTTCATTGAAACAAAATCAACAAAAGTAGCGGTATTTCAGCATAAAATAAAAAGAAACTTTGTTTTTTGTGTAAGATGGAATTTTTATTTCATCGAGAGAACATGTTACATACTTTTGAATGTTTCCTGTTTGGACATGTAATGGTTAAACAATTGTGGCTCAACCGGGACTCGAACACAGGGCCTTCCGCTGTCAGAGTAGTTACTTTACCAACTGAGCTATCAAGTCAAATGGTCAATTAGCCTAACGATTTATCACCATATACATGTACATGTACCCGGCTTCAGATAAAATAAAGAATATTCATTTATTTACATGTTTATTATGTTTTTTTCAATGTTATTTGCAGACGAAGGAAGAGTCTTATTCCATATAACACAATTTGCTGCAGTCTAGGTGAAGTTTGGAGCCCAATTCAACACATATGTCACTCTAACAGTTCCAATTAGAGAAGATGCAACCAATGTGACTGAAATAGCCATGCTTGGAGAAGAAATGAAAGTGAATGGAAAAGTTGTGGAATCAGTTCCAATCACATCAGCTTTAAATAAAATGATTAGCTGGCTTTGAAAGTTCACAAGAGTATGTTTAGTTGCGCATAACAGACGGCGCTTTGATTGACAGATTTTAGTTTCAACTCTGAAGAACATTGGTGCTCTGTATAAATTTTTAAAATGTGCTTTTATTGATTCACTGTCTGTTTTAAGAAAGTTATATGTCAGGCAGTCTTTGAAACAAGTAGATCTTGTTTCATCTTTGCTTTGTTAAACCTATGATGCAGGTAATTGATGAGGAATGAGATGAGGAAAATTGCTTCAGTTTGTGAATCTCCCAACAAAAGATATGATGGCACACAGTTTCACTCCATTTGCAGTAGCAAATAACTTGGAATTCAACAATACTAAAACATTAAACTTGCCAACCTTTACATCGACTTATCTTCACTGGTGTGTTAAAAAAGCCCACAGCTGAAAATATTGTTGGGCCTGGACTAAGTCTAATGCATTTTAGAATGTTACACACCCGTGATGGTGATACAGTACGAGATGTTTTCACTGCTAAGAATACAGAAGGTTTACCCAGAGTCTCAAATGCAAAGAAAGTGCTGGAAGAAATTATTCCCAAAAACTCTCAATATTTTGGGGAAAAAAGTAATTAGACAGATTAATGTGGCATGCCTATGAAATGAATGATGTAATAGTAATTTTATATGTGATTGTGAATTACACATGTACATTTCTGTGATATTTTTCATTTTTCAATTCGGTGATTTCCATTGTATAAGCTGGAACACATATTCAGTGTTGAACTGTCTATCAGTAAGAAAAGTAACACAAATAATGATTTGCATTTTGCTTCAGGTAGGGTCCTGTTTAAGTCTTTCCACAGGGATTGTTGTACGATTGAATATGAACCAAAAATGTCCAATAATAATAAAGTTTTTGACATTTGATTTCTTTTGCTGTTGTAAGTGAAGAGGTCAAGGTCACCTGAAGGTCAGGGTCAGTATATATTAGGTCAGTGTGAAGGTCTTGTCACTAGAATTGCTATGTGTGAATATGAACTAAATCCATCCAGTAATAGAAAAGTTATGGCCAATATTGGACTTTTGCACGCTCACGCAGTCGCGCATGAGCTAAGCCTGTGACAATACATCCTTCTTTTTTCTTAGAAAAATTGACATGCTAAAAATTGTTTTATTCTAGCTGAATAATAATTCTGGCATTTGTTTATAATAATTAGACACAAAAAATTCTGAAATCACTGAACATGTGATAATATGTACTTGAATTTTGAAAACTACATATAAATTTCTATTTTGCTTGTGTCAAGGTGGCCTTGCAGGGGTATGAATCAACTTCAGTGATATATGTAGTTTCATAATACTGTTTTATTGCAGTTTAAAACTTGTTCTGGTATTAATTTGTAATAGTGACACATTAAATATGATACAATTATTTAACAAGTGCTTAAATTTGGAACTTATGAAAACCCTAGGGGTGACATAATTGGAATAAAATGGTTAAAATATCTGACATAGACGTTAGTTTTTCTTATTTTTTTCAAAAACTAGACGGGCAAATTGTTTTCTTTGTTTTTTAAATTGCAAATAGGTTATTTAATAAAAATAAATTATAAATACGGACTGAGTATTCATATTATTGACTTGAGACTCGTTTAATTTTACACAACCTCTTTTTTTCTCAGCTGGGACCGCTTCCATTTTATGCTGGGTTGCCATGGATAATTGGCAATTGTAGATTGTTGGTTTACAAGAATGTCTTATAATGTCTGATTTATAATTCTGTCACTATTACTTGTTTTATAGACACCAAAATTGTTACAGAATTTACAAATGTGAGAGAATTATAGAACTTTAATCTACCCTAGGGGTCAAATTATTTGAAGAGAAAGCGGAATATGGGGTCTTGAAGGAAAAATTCAAATATATTTTTGATGGTAAGCCTACCTGAAATTTTGCAAATCAGTGACATGATATAGATAATGAAACTAATATGTCAAATTAGATTTGGAAAGGTGTCCACTACAGTTGCACTACCTTAAATGCCGTTAAGTAGTAAGTACTTTGCTAAACTCTGAACACAAGAAGACGTTGCAATGCCGCCAAAGTAGGTTTAAACGGCGCCTGTAGAAATTGTAGAATTAAAATAATAGTCACCTTGACTCCCCCTATTTTAGTAACAGTGACCTTGACCTTGACCCTAGTGACCTTTATCTCCCAAAATGTTTTTGCTTAAAACAAACTAAAAACTAAAAATAAAAAAATCTGTTTTTTTAGTAACAGTGACCTTGACCTCGATCCTAGTGACCTTGACCATAGTGACCTTGACCCCGAATTTTTCTTTTGCTTAAAACAATATAAAAACTAAAAATAAATAAAAATCTGTTTTTAGTATCAATGACTTTGACCTTGACCCTAGCAACCCAAAGCTTCATCTTCACGCAAGCTACCTACACACCAAGTTTCATTACAATGGGTCATCCCTAACTCAAGTTATTGAGCAGAAACCATTTTTCTATTTTTAGTAATTGTGTCCTTGACCTTGTCCCTAGTGACCCCAAATTCAATCCCAAGCTTCCTCTCTACACAAGCTACGTACACACTGAGTTTCATTGCAATTAGTAACTCCTTACTTGAGTTATTGAGCGGAAACCATTTTTCTTTTTTAGTAACAGTGACTTTGACCTTGACTCTAGTGACCCTAAATGCATTTCTAGCTTTTTCTCCGCGCAAGCTACCTACATACCAAGTTTCATTGTAATTGGTCACTCCTAACTTGAGTAATAGAGTGGAAACCATTTTTCTATGCGACCGTGACCTTGACTTAAGTGTCCCCAAATGCAATCGTAAGCTTTGCCTTTACGCAAGCTACCTACATATTTAGTTTCATTGTACTTTGTCACTCCTAACTTGAGTTATTGAGCGGAAACCGTTTTTCTAATTTTAGTTACAGTGACCTTGACCTTAACCCTAGTGACCCTAAATGCAATTCCTAACTGCGTCCCTATGCAGGCTACCTACACACCAAGTGTGATTGCAATTGGTCCCTCCTAACTAAAGTTATCGAACGGAAACCAATGTTTGACGCCCGCTCATCCGCCCGCCCGGCATACGACATCGCCATTCTAATAAACAGTTTTTCTTTCCAAAATAACTGCTTAATAATAAAATTTTACTTACCACATGAGTTCTGTCCTTTTACCCTTTTCGAAATGAAAGAAAGATTTACAATTTGAACGGCTTCGTTCAGGAAGGATTTGTTGAGAAAAGGGTCACGCGCTCCCCGATTGGCGGCAAAAAAAGGCATGCTATCTAATATACAGCATGCACGTGATACGTGTATCACTGTGCATTTTAATCCAGTCTAGTTACATTTCTTTTACATTGTAATTGTAGGTCGTCAGAAATCACTTTCATGTTTTAATCTTACTTTACATTTATAATAAAATTATATACATTTTACCATATAACGGATATAAGTGTGTATGCTGACGTTCTGTATTTTGAAGTAACTTGTTTATTGTATTGTTTGACACCCCGGCTGCAAACTACATCAAAATTACGTAATATTACATCACAAAAGATAACAAGAGCGGTTCTTGTGAACGATCCTCAAAATGCGGTGTATGTAAATTTTACTTGACGATCACTTATAATAATACATTTTGATAAAATTAGGTGATCGTATTATTAGATTTTTATATTTTATGTTTCTGGACCTTATAAAGTGATCCAGGATCCAAACTATTGTAGGCAACAAAAATATTAATGAAAGACTTACAGAGAACATCGGTACCTGCGACTAAGTATATTTCTCTGTGTATGAAAAAGGGGACCTATGCGGACACTAGCGTTCAGTATACGTTTAGATGCAGATTCGTGCATTTTAATATGCATATATATTCCGCCCATTTCAAGTTTCAACAATCTGAAATATTCAGCAGTCTCGGTAAATTAAATTTAAAACATATTAAATTATTAATAATGAATAATAATGAACAAATATCAATTATAAGTGGGCGACTTTATTTGTTATCCAATGAAATTAAGGCAATAAAGGTTTCCTTTGATGATGCAAAATTGCTTAGTTATGATGTGTAGTATTTTTTTTAATTAAGCTGCTCTTCAGCTTTAACGTTAACTTACAGCAGGGGGACAGCATTATTAAAGTCGACGCCTGTTCTATAGGTATCTTGTTTATTTTCGCATATAATACTTTACATTTTGTATCTATTATAATGTCCGTAAGGTAACTATGAAGAAAAGAACTGTGCGGATATTTTCTAAAGATTTTCTACAGCATATTTACTGATCCTCTAAGAGTTTTGCCGAAACAGATAACTGTTCACAAATTTGTAACAATCCGGGGTTTATCAGTTTTTATTACTATTAACCTGGTCAGACCCTGGAATCTTTCATGGTGTGTACACAGTTATTGATCTGATCCTTATCTAATTCAAAACCATGCGTTCCAGTGGTGCTCACGTGTAACTTTGCAAAATCGTCGTGTATCGTGCTTTCCGTTTGCATTCATCGTGCGTTTATTGTTCGTGCATTCATCGTGCATCATTCAGATCGTGTATCGTGTAACGCATCGTTCGTTCCGTGTGATGAACGTTGCACGATAGGAATTATATAAAAGATAGTGCGGACGGCTAATCGTGCAGAACATTTGCACGTTAGCCTAGACCTAATCGCGTATTATTCATATTATTGTTCAAAGATCGGATTAAATTGATGAAATAGAATAAATCATTCTTTCAATTATCTGAACTATCTTTCTGTTACATTTTTTTCTTTTTCTCGCGATATATTTGTGGGGAGAAGATATTTTGACTTTCGGTAAAACCGAACGTAGACGTTCTGCATATCGTGAACGATTTACACGAGGTGTTATTCTACCAACGAAGAGGATATGGGAATTCACTTATTTGTAAATTGCTTCTGTGTAGACATTCGGTAAAGTCCTCAATGTATCTGTAAAAATTATGGCAGTGGCTAGGTATACATCGAATCGGACTTTCCGTCCGATGATTCTTCACAGCATTTAATTAAAGATGTAATAAGTAAGCGTGCCGCTATTCAACTACTAATTATTCTTATGATCTGTTTGGTTTTACTGTAAATAATCGATCATTTAGGACTTTAAGGTGCTTCGATTCAGCTCTTACATCGTAATTAGACATATATTAATACTATTGTTGTTAAGCAAACGAAAATGTCCGAGTAAATCAAATAATCGTTTTTCGTTTCGTTCATCCGGAATCGTGTATCGTGTATCGTTCTTATCGCTCATCATTCATGATTCATTCATCATTTATCGTGCGTTCATCGTGCGTGCCATTTGCCTGCATGGTGCGTATCGTTCGTTCCGTGTTCAAAGTTATACGTAAGCACCACTGTAGTTTATTCTTAAAACGTTGAAACAGAAACAAATGTTTTCTTAAAACAATGAAAGAAAAAAACAAAGCTTGTGAAATGTTTTCATTGACCTTCATTTAAGACTTACTAAAGTAAAATAGGAAATACAAATTACATAAAAAGAAGACCTATGTGAAATGCTTTTTGAATGACTTACAAACTAAGAAAAGAGCAACCTAAATGAAAATACTTTGCAATCAGCGGACTTTCATTTGTCAGTGTTCAGAGCTATCTAAAATATGAAACTGACCCTATAATATAACTGAAAAAAAATCAAGTGAGGTCAACTTTGAATATTTCGTAAGATGCAAAAGTAACTGAACATGAATTTCATGTGTCTTTAAAATATTCAATACACATAATAGTCTGTATCAAACTATTCTCAATAACAACTTATTATCTACATAATGAGTATGTATTTAGCTACATAAGGTAGAAGGACCTTTTAACTGTTATATGAATCATTTAGATCAGCCGTTTTGATCATTTTATATAAAAGAGTCTAACTATATCTATCACGATTAGCCTGCACATCCATACATATTGATCATGATCTGAACTATTTGCTTTTAATATTTTGCTGTCTGATCATGATCTGCACTGTTTGATATTCATATTTTGCTATCTGATCATGTTCTGCACTGTTAGCTGTTGCTGTCTGATCATGATCTGCACTGCGAGCTTTTCTGTTTTTGCTGTCTGAGCATGATCTGCACTGTAAACTATTAATATTTTGCTCTCTGATCATGATCTGCACTGTAAGCTATTCAAATTTTGCTGTCTGATCATGATCTGCGCTGTCCAGAAAAATATTTCCTCTCATCCCATGTCTGTATCAAATTATAAATATTGAAAACAAAACATCATACAACATAGGCTTATCAGATTGTAATGGGTAATATTGGTCACCTGCTGTGAATGCAGCCACACTGACCACTGGATGTCTTATTGGCAATTCTGGATCTAACAGTTTATGTTACCAAAGAGGTGAGGAAGTATTTTCGTTTGTTCAGGGAAGTGTATATGCAAGTTACGAGTGCAGCATAGGCACTGGTCCAGTTCTATATTAATCTTTTATTGGCATCTTTTATATTTAAAACATGTTTTCCCTACTATTTATACGTCATTGTGTTAAAAAATAAATCATTGAACAATTTTGTTTTCACTGGTTCATATGATATATAAAGGTATACAACGCGAGCGTAACGCTATGGGAGCTTACTCTTCAAACTTGTAGAACATTTGAAAATTGGAGTTTATACGTTTGCAGCCTTAACACAAACAATCGTACATGGTGGACATTTAAAGTCTTCCATAAAAAGTACATTGGCAACATAAATACCTTTCAAATGCGCAGCACTAGTCTCTGCGAGCGATTTGTTTCATTTTACACTGACGATTTCAACATTTGAAGACATTTTGACACGAAGGGTGATAAAAACCAGGAGCACGTTCGCTTACCGGACTAGAGGTATCACTAGATCGCTCAATGTACTTTCGAGCTATGCTGAAGGTTGCTATACATATCAAAATAACAGCAAATCACTGTTATTCGGTATTTGTATCATAGGATAAACAATTAATAATGATCTTCGACGTTTATGTTGTAGTATACATCCAGTATTTTACTATTATTTCTCCATTTATATTGTTTAAAGTCCCGGCTGACCCTGGGATTTCTACCCAGGTGAACTTGCCAAAACTTTTGACTTGCGCAGCTCTGTTATGAATAGACCCCTTGGTTCTTTTACGTGCACATTGTTCAGCCCCGAAACACGTGAAACTACCGTTAACCGTTCGACCACCGTGCCGGTCTTCACTAGTATTTCTCATTCATTTGAAACTACCATTTACTATACTGTTAATATATGTGTACATTCAACGTAGTAATTAAAAACGCGTAATGTATTCAACCTATTGAATTTTAATCAAATCGAGAGAAAACTGACCACCGTGGAGTGGCAAGCATTTCATTAACTGAAATATGCATTGTATCCATGTGACATATGTTTTCTTATGACGCACTAGTTATTCATTTAAATTTATTTTGTGATAGCACCAATATAATAGGAGATATATCACCAATTCAAAAATAGGCAAGGTAAGCGAACGTGTTCCTGGTTTTTATCACCTCTAGTGTCAAAATGTCCACTGTGTGCGATTGTTTGTGTAAAGGCTGAAACGTATAAACTCCAATTTTCAAATGTTCTACAAGTTTGCCGAGTAAGCTCCCATAGCGTTACGCGCGCGTTGTATACCTATTTTTTATATGACCTAGTGAAAAAAATCATTTTTTATTTTTTTTAACACAATAACGTATAAATAGTAGGTAAAACATTTTTAGAATATAAAATATGCCAAGAACTGGACCAGGGCCTGGGGAATGCAGACCGTATTGTTGCGTAAAGGCTTCGATAATAGAATTAAAATGATCAACTTTGATTACATTTAAAGTGAAAAGTTGTGCAATTTATCATGAAAGCTCGAGTTAAATGCTTAATATTTTTTATTTTATTCATTTGTTTTTCATAATTGATAAACAACATACATGTCACACATATTCTAACACAAGTATGCCACCGGAACACTGAAAACTGGTTACTTTGGGAATGAAGCATAGACTAAATATTTTTTTTTTCATTTACTAACAGTTGTCTTACAAATATTCCTCGAAATGCAGCTTTTCTCGCGCATGCAAGGACTTGCTAAAGCTGGTGTGCACTTTCGGTACTAAATAGCTTTCATGCGAGAGTGAGGACGTGACGTTCAAATATACGAAATTTACAGGATGAGATCAAAAACGATTAAATTATTTAGAAATAACCAACGTGGTAGTTAAACTCACCTGATATAAAAAATAGAGCTAACCTTCTTGAAATGTCAAAAATACAGATCAATACGCACATTCGTTGATTAAATATTGTTAAAATCATTTAAGTATTATTTATATAATATAGTTTGCAGCGCGTAATACATGTACATTTGTATACTGAACTTTATTTAATGGCGTCGGCTCAGTCAGAAATTCTCACCTAAACGAGTCAGACATCCAGCACGTCACAGCGGATTTCTTTTCCAACTTATTAAGTACTTTCTCCGTATACTTTGGCTTCAACTTTATTGATAATTAGGTAAACAAACTTGCATACTAGATTCTGATATTACCATGAATATGCAATACCGTATTTTATTACTATAAGGACTTGCAAGCTCGCGTTCGTATTTCAGTTATATACGGGGTATTATTATACACCTTTCTGTACACAGTGAATGAGATTGTTACCACCGAAATTACAGTGTCGTTTTGTGCACCTGGGTCAATCCCTTGCATTATCTGGGTACACGTCGTGTCGCTTGAGTCGCAGGTGGATAGGTTATAAATAGACAGACGCATTCAAGTCATTTAGAAAACATTGTTGGAGATAAGCATGCTCAGATGCCCTTTCCTCTTCTGGTACACACGTATACCTTTCAGTTTTAAAGATTTTGTGATAAATTTTCTTCTATCACAATGCGTTCTACATCACCGAAATGAAGTTCCTAGGCGAAATAAGGATATAAGTCAATTACTACAAATGTAAATTCCTACTCATTTGAATAATAATAAAACATTTTAACGCAAAATTCAAAAAAGAAAAGTGTATTCTAAAGACTTAATAATAGTTTTTTGTACTTTCATATTGTATTCTACGTCGGCGAAATTAAGATTTCTCAACGGGGAATGGAGATACAATTTCTTAACTACAATTTTTTTTTATCTAAAATGTTCCTACTAACTTGTATAACAATTTCAAGCAACATTTTAGAAAAAAGACATTCATTTTTAAAGATTTCACGACAATATTTCTACTTTCATATTATTTTCTACCTCGGCGAAACGGAGTGGGGGTAATTAAAAATAAGCGTAATAAAATTTTACAAAAATCATGCAAAAAGGCTCATTAAACACTGCTACACACCAAATAAATATAGTTTTGGAGATATTGTTTAAGATGAAAAGCTGACGACACTGTCGACATACGAAACGGACACACAAGAATCCTAAGATATCACCTTAGCACTCCGTGCCATATGAACTAATAATAGTCCTTACCTTTTTATTTCCAAGTATATTAATCATCTATCTTCATTTTATGACCATCTCTTGATACAACAACATCTAACACTCCAACCATTGCATTAATTCTAAATTACTTGTAATTCTTATTAGTTCTAACTGATGCATACAATCATCTCATATTTCCTTTACTTGTTGAATACAATTTGCTTAAAATAACCTGAAAAACGAGCACTAAAACAAAAATACTACTTAGTGCCTTTTTATAACAAGATAATTTGTATATTTGAAGCCCCATACTTTTTCTGTACCCCCACCTCTCTCCCCGCTCAAAAAAAAAAACAAAAAACAAAAAAAAACAAAAAAAAAACTGGTATTTTAATATTCAGTAATGATATGCAGGTTTGCACTTTTATTAGTGTATTGTGAAGCGCTGGATTATCTAAATTTTTAATTGTTTTCCTACAGCGGTCTCCGGATAAACAACCGTGGGAAATTATTGAAACACTAGTTAATTTTTCTGTGTTTCGAAAGCATACCGCGAAAAAGACCAATAACTTGATGAAATCCTTATCCTATGTTACTCTGCCAGTTGAAACTAACATCCGTTCACATTGATTTATACATCAAATTGGCGAACGTAAACTATCGTTTATTGTTTTTTTCGCGTGTGTCTAATTTTTACTATATTCGCGAGCAGAGGGAATCGCGAAAATTGGATCAGCGAACATTTTGCACAGTTTTTCACGAATTTCTATGTATATCTAATTTCAGTTTGCATACGAGTGTCTGCGTAAGATTAATATGCTGTACTGTTTGATTTAAAAGTCAATATCGCGAGCGGAGATAAATACCTGTATACTGCGGGTACAATGCATAACTTAATCCTTAATTCTTAAACATTGTTTTATAAATTACAACTATTATATACACGTGAGCGAAACGCAATAACAACACGATTAGCATGTTACCTAACACGAGTTGTATAATTATCGTATTAAATAATGTGCTTTGTCTTTACCTGAAATTATTATCAGGAATGTGTTAAATACTAACCTCTGCGCGAAAGGCATTATTGATGTGTCATCAAACACCATTCATTCATTCATTGATTCAATGTAACCGTTCATTTCTTCTTTTAATATACACGTTGTTAAAGTCGTGACGTCGCCTTTAATAAGCAGACGTGTTGCTGTATTTATTGTATTAACGGCGCCAAAATGTATGACGTTACGTTTCGTCGTTTCTGTTTTCATTGTTTACTTTAATGTTTAACGGGTAAAGCGATGTAGAAGTCAAAGTTGGTAAGACTATTTTATTTATTGATTTGGGTAAACAAAAAGCACTATAATTATTTGTTCATAGAAAAGGTGTTGTTTAATCATATGTATATGATTTAAGAATCTATTTATTTATTTTATGATCTATTTGCTGACGAAATTGGAGTCAACTTACAGTTTAACTCAAGTTGAACTTGAGTTATCTGACTGCGCTGTTTGTGTGTGGTGTGCTGTATGCAAATAGTTTCTATGATATGTATATTTTGTTTACTGTTTTTAAATGCTGTTTATTTCTCCTTTATAGAGAATCGTCATGAATAAAGATATATAACTGGTTCGACGCATTCTGCTTTACTTATTGCTGTACCCGTTACAATTCTCAACTGGCTGAAAGATTCTGGATAAAGATATCGAATTCTGAGAGATAGAAAAAAAAATGGAACCTACGGAGTTCACATCGACAAAGAGGTCACGTTCTGCGCACCTCACGCAGTTGACTAAAATATCCAATGAACTTGAACGACAGATGTTGTCTAAAGAAAATGCTGAAAAAGTTAAACAGCTATACAAGCAGTTGTTTGACAAATATGAACTGTTCATACGCGTCCATTTGCACTGCTTGGAACTATGTGACAATCCCTCTACCGTTGAAACGTTAGAGATGAATTATTCAAGTCAGCAGAAAAACTAAGCGGAATTCAATGAACATTATTCCGATTTGCAAAAACAGTTAGAAACAAGTCAAGTTGATAACGTATCTGTAATCAGCAGCACGAGTTCAGCACAGTCTTCTCGTGCACAGTTACGAAATGCAAAAGCGAAGCGACTTGTTGCAGAACATAAACTTAGAACGCTAAGAGGAAAACATAAACTAGAACAAGAACAAAGGGAAATAGAAAATAAGACAGCTGCTTGAACAAGAGAGTGAGTTGGAGGAAGCAAAGATCGAGGAGTGTGTTTTGCAGGAAGATACCGACGATTCTACTGGTACACATAACGTAAATAAAGACGGCGGTCGGAACATTCCGGACGGAACACGTGACATATCCGTATCCGGTGGCGAGCAGGATTCAAGACCATCGTAAATTCTCGTATTATCAACGATGGTAAGACAGGTACTTTAGCATCGTCTGATATAGATTCGGCTTTCCATAGGTTAGCATCTACTTTACA
This sequence comes from Saxidomus purpurata, assembly GCA_022818135.1. Lineage (NCBI taxonomy): Eukaryota > Metazoa > Mollusca > Bivalvia > Venerida > Veneridae > Saxidomus > Saxidomus purpurata. Next base: position 70,113,212 of record JAFMSR010000001.1, on the reverse strand, counting down.
AGAAGGGTTTAATTTGCCCAAACCAGAACTATTGACATTTAATGGAAAAGCAATAGATTACTGTAAGTTTATAAAGACTTTTGAAACAAACATTGAGTCAAAAGTTAGTGACAATAGGCTTAGATTAAGTTATCTTATACAATATTGTGTAGGTGAAGCAAAGAGTTGTATTGAGGACTGTGTTTTATTAGAGCCAGAGGACGGTTACAGACACGCAAGGAATATTTTGCAAAATCGTTATGGTAAGCCCCACGTAATTGCTAGGTCTTACATTGATAATGTGGTAAACGGCCCTCAGATAAAGGCTTCAGATATTGATAGGCTTTCTCACTTATCATTAGAGATGCAAAAATGTGAAATTACGCTGTCCCAGTAAGGTTTTGCTTCTGATGTAGATAATTCAGAAAATCTGAGACGCATTGTCAAACGCTTACCTATGCACTTAAGAACAAAGTGGGTAGATGTTGCGCACTCTATTAATGAGTCTGGCAGAGAACCCCGCTTCTCTGATTTGACTAAGTTTGTACATGATAAATCCCGTGTCGCATGTTCTATGTACGGCCTTGATCTTGTGAAGAACGAGTCACAGCCTAAGGTTGAAAAATTGACCAATGGTAAGTTCGAGAGCTATGCTAAGAGTAAAGTGACCACTTTGACCACTCGCACAGGCAATGAAAAACCAAGATATGAGCGTAAATGTTACTGCTGTTCAGGAGCATGTTCAGAATTATCGTCATGCAAAGTCTTTGAGTCTATGCATTTAGGAGAGAGAAGAAAACTTATTAACAAATTCAAACTTTGTTATAATTGTCTTAAGGGCAAATATTTCTCAAATACTTGTAGAAAACCAAAATTATGTATTGTACCTGATTGTACATCTAAGCATCATACATTGTTACATAGTTGGGTAAGGTCCGAATCTGATCACACAGTTATACAACCTTTTGTTAATTGTGCCGCTACGAATGGGTCAGTTGTAAAAACATGTCTGGGGATGATACCTGTAACTGTACTGGTTGGGAATGGTAACTCTTGCCAGACCTATGCGTTGCTTGACGACGGCGCGGATAAGACGCTGTGTGATGAGAGGCTGCTACAGAAGCTGAACTACCCTGGGAGACCGGTTACCTCTCAAATATATACAATCAGCTCGACTGCTAGTACTACCACTGGACAGGAAATCGATCTGCACGTGCAATCAGTTTCCGGTAGTGATGGAGTAAAACTCAGCAAGGTATGGTCAGTGAAAAGGCTACCAATCACTACTGCTACTAATGCAGACGACATTTGCAAAATAAACTATCTGTCTGACTTACATATCCCTCACGTCGACACCACTGATGTCATGCTGTTAATAGGCACGGACTCACCAGACGCGCACATTCCTCTTGAAGTAACCAGCCATATGCAGTTCGGACACGCCTAGGTTGGACAGTTCGGGGACCTATTGCAGGGGTACTCGGACCTAATACAAAAGAAACTGTGAACATTAACTATGGTCAGTCTAGTGACGTCATGCTACAACAACAACTTGAATGTATGTGGACGTCGGATTTTAATGACTTGCTTCATTGTGAGAAGAACTATTTGTCTGTGGAAGATAAGAAGGCACTGTCTATTATGGAATCAACTCTCACACACGAGAACAGTCAGTATAAGATGGTTCCAAGGTATTCCATTAAACAGGCAAATACTTCAAGGTCCTGATTTAATGAATCATTTAGTAGGTGTACTAACCGTTTCAGACAAGAAAATGTAGCTCTTATCGCCGACATCGAGACTGCGACGCACTTCGTTTCCTATGGTGGCCTGGCGGGGACATGTCTAAACCTCCGAAGACTTATTGTATGCAGGTACATTTGTTTGGTGCTACGTCCTCCCCCAGCTGTGCAGCATATGCACTGAAATGAACAGCCACTGATAAATTCGATCGGTTTGAACCGGAGGTTATATCGACAGTCCAAAGAAATTTTTTATGTGGACTATTGTCTAAAATCTGTATCATCTGTGGAGAAGGCAGTGCAACTTGCTACAGTCTACAATCACTGATGAGGTTAGGTGGTTTCAGGCTGACCAAATGGCTTAGTAATAGTAGGAAGGTTATAGATTCGATACCTGAGGCAGAACGTGCTCCATCAGTCGTCAAGCTCGAACCTGAAGACTCGCTCCCTAGCGACCGTGCTTTAGGTGTGATGTGGAATGTGAATGATGACACAATTAATTTCAAAGTTAAGCTAGCAGATAAACCCCTGACGCGACGTGGAATACTATCAGTTGTAAGTTCCATATTTGACCCACTAGGACTTGCATCGCCAGTGACATTACAAGCAAAGGCTATTATACAGAAACTCTGCAGAGAGAAAATAGGCTGGGATGATGAAATACCACAAAGACATTGTGATAAATGGAAAAAGTGGTTAGTCAGTTTACCATACCTAGAAAACATTGTCGTCAGTCGATGTTTTCGTCCAAAAGATTTTGGAAACATCAAGAGCACACAGCTACATTTGTTCAGCGATGGTTCGGAGATAGGATACGGCGCATGCGCATACTTATGTATAGTGGATGAAAATGACAGAGTAACTTGCTCATTAGTCCTCGGCAAATCCCGTCTGGCACCAATTAAATAGATATCTATACCTCGCTTAGAGCTATCCGGAGCTGTAGTCGCTTGTCGTCTGTACGCAATGTTATCAGAAGATTGATCAAGCCATACTCTGGACTGATTCTACAATATTGCTAGGATACATCAATAACGTATCACGACATTTCAAGACATTTGTAGGCAACCGACTCAGCATCATTCACGAAATTACTTCACCTTACCAATGGCGCCATGTTGATTCTGATTCGAATCCCGCTGATATTGCGTCAAGGGGTATCGACCCAAGCGATACTCAAGGGTTTCAAACGTGGCTTAAGGGACCTGAATTCCTTCTTCAAGATCCAGTTGTTTGGCCTGTCTATCCTTCTGTACCGGAAGTAGCGAAAGACGATAGCAAAGTAAAGAAAGAAGCTACGATCAACAGTATCACGATTAAAACAGAACTTAATCAAATGATCATTCGTTACTCTGACTGGACCAGACTTCAACGAGCATTTGTATGGCTACAAAGATTTAGAAGTTATTGCAGACGTCGTTACCTTAAACAAGAGATATATCTACACATAGGCAATATTACATTAACAGAAATACGGAATGCTACACGGGACATAATACAAATTGTACAGAAAGTACACTTCACAGATGAACAAATAGCATTGAAAAATGACAATCCGGTGAAGAAAGATAGCAGAATTGCTTCTTTGAATCCCATATTATACGATGGTCTTATACGAGCATATGGAAGAGTGAGACGAGAGAACCTTGATAAATATCCGAGTATTCTCCCTAGCAACCATCACGTGACAACGTTAATAGTCGGTTATTACCACAAGATAAATGGTCACGTAGGAACACAGCAAGTGCTTGCTGCAACGCGGGAAAAGTATTGGATACTACGCGGCCAGAGTACAGTGAAACGAACAACCGGAAGTTGCTTCATATGCAGACGACAACACAGTCCATTACTGACCCAACAGATGGCACCACTTATGTTAGAACAGACAACCCCAGATAAACCACCATTTACCTTTGTTGGGGTAGACTACTTCGGCCCTCTATTAGTGAAGTCGGGTCGTTCACATACGAAAAGATATGGATGTCTGTTTACCTGTCTTACAACTAGAGCAGTTCGTATTGAAGTCGCTCATAGCCTGACTACAGATTCATTCTTAGCCGCTTTCCAACGTTTCACGTGCCGACGAGGGATTCCTGAAAAGATTTATAATGACAACGGGACAAATCTTGTTAGCGGTGACAGAGAACTGAGACAGTCCATCCAAGAATGGAACCAGTCAAAATAAGGAAAATACATGCTTCAACATGAAGTTGAATGGTACTTCAACCCTCCTTACGCTAGTCACAGAGGCGGTGCTTGGGAGAGATTGATCCGGTCAACGCGATCTATACTAAAGGCAACAGCTGGAGAGCAACTCCTCACTGATGAAAAGCTAGTAACTTTAATGACTGAAGCTGAGAGGATTATGAACGATAGGCCAATTATACCAGTAAGCAATGATCCAAATGATCTAATGGCTCTTACACCCAACATGTTGCTACTGTTTAAAACTAATTCAAGCATACCCAAATGTATTTTGAACAAAAAAGGTACATACTCTAAACGGTGGTGGAGACAAATGCAATACCTGTCCGATGTATTCTGGCGAAGATGGATTCGCGAATATTTACCTAGACTACAGCTACGTCAGAAATGGCAAAAGGTGAAAACTGATACACGTGAAGGCGATATCGTACTTGTTGCTGAAAATAACGTTCAAAGAGGATATTGGCCGCTGGGCAGAGTTACCAAAGTGTTATAGGTCGGGAGGGGCATGTACGTAGCTGTGTGGTACGGACTCGAAATTCAGAATCTGTTAAACCTATCACTAAACTATGTTTGCTAGAAAGCTCAGAGTAATATTTTTATAGCCGATAATTATAAAGCAAATTCAATTTGCATTTGGGTTGTATATTATTAATATTCAGATAATGATATTACCTAGTTTCTTTAAACAGATTTTTCTTAGCTGAAAAAAGGACATCGTTATTTATACTTAAGTTCATACTAGGCTACTAAGCTGTATATACATGTATAATGACACTGATAAGACTAATTGAAATTTAATTGGCAATTAAGAAATTAAAATATTGCTAAGTGTTAAAATGAATTGCTGTAATATATTCATATATTTCAGTAATAATGATTTACCAAACAAACAAAAATAATATCAAACAGGGAATGCCACATACCAAAAACGCAGCCTCCCCAAAACGAGCCCCATAGCACCCAGAAGTGCACACCACCAACACACACACACACACACACACACACACACACACACACACACACACACACACACACACACACACACACACACACACACACACACACACACAATCATGTACACACACACACACACACACACACACACAATCATGTACACACACACACATACACTACCAACACACACAAGCATACAAAGCAAACACACGAGGACAAAACGAACAATTAAAGGAACACAGTGGGGCACCGCCTTGGAACGGTCAGTGGCAAAAACACCACTGGGGAGCTTAAACCGGTTTATGGTGCGCACCCAACCTCACTCTTACCCCCACCATGTTCCTGCTAGGTGAAACTCTAACACACGCAATGGAAACAAAAGGCATGGTATGTAAAACACAAAAATGCTCGTGTATGAATATATGAAAAGCAAACCTTGAGAACCAAAAAACGTATGTACTCAATGCCTTTGCAGAAGGCAGAGCACCAAGAGAAACACCCTTAAGGGCCCGACGAAACAGGCCAGAGGACAGAAATCAAAATAGTTTCGTCCCAGTGGGATTTAAAAACTGCCCATGAAACAGATCATGAAATTTAGGTAATTTCATGGCGAGGACTGTTAAAGTCGTAACGTCGCCTTTAATAAGCAGACGTGTTGCTGTATTTATTGTATTAACGGCGCCAAAATGTATGACGTTACGTTACGTCGTTTCCGTTTTCATTGTGTACTTTAATGTTTAACGGGTAAAGCGATGTAGAACTTAAAGTTGGTAAGACTATTTTATTTATTGATTTTGGTATATAAAAAGCAATATAATTTTTTGTTCATAGAAAAGGTGTTGTTTAATCATATGTATATGATTTAAGAATTTATTTATTTATTTTATGATCTATTTGCTGACGAAATTGGAGTCAACTTACAGTTTAACTCAAGTTGAACTTGAGTTATCTGACTGCGCTGTTTGTGTGTGGTATGCTGTATGCAAATAGTTTCTATTATATGTATATTTTGTTTACTGTTTTTAAATGTTGTTTATTTCTCCTTTAAAGAGAATCGTCATGAATAAAGATATATAACTGGTTCGACGCATTCTGCTTTACTTAATGCTGTACCCGTTACACACGTGTTAATGAATGCACCAAATTCCAATGATGTTTCACTATTTTTTGTTCATTTAGCAAAATAAAAAAGAACGGGACAATTTAGGATACCGGTAAATAGCACTGTCACACAGTGATCTCCATTTGTTTATAAAACAGTCTCGAGGTCTATTTAAGTTAAAAACGCGTAAATAGAATTCCACTTTTTCATTTTTATCATAGTGTATTTTCAATGAAATTACTGATATTTTCATAAAATTATTTCAATGAAAAAATCTTTTAGATGTTTTTAAATTTTGTATTGCGAATATTATGCAATATGTATAGCCTAATATGTAATTTGTAATGCCTTAAAGTTGTTCTGCAACTTAGTTGATTGTGGTGAAGACTTTTGATGAAGTAGCTAGGGTACGAACAGCTTGCAAGCATGTAGGTTGAGTAAAGTAAAAAGAATGTTGTTCTTAAAATAACATTTAAATGGTATATAGTCTTCATCCACAGCAAAAGTTACAGCAGTTTAATTAAAACATGTAAATAGTTTAATTTCCTTTCAGCTTAATTCTTGCTGGTATTATATCCGTAAAACTGCAAAGTAATCAGTATTTTGTTTCATTTTAGTTAAATGTTCTTCCTGCTTATTGTTACACAAAGTTTTCATCTTTCATAAGCTTTGTAAATGTCAAAATTTAGTTTTCAGTTTAATAAACATTACAAAATTTGCTACTATTTACTATCTACTACAATGTAGTCATTTGAAATGTTTAAACACGTTTTTATAATATTTCGGACAACAGCGAAGTTAAATATATTCACATATAATACTATAATCTGTTAAAACTCTTGAAACAGCAAATTCAATGTAATGTGAACATAGTCTGTACATTTTGAAATCTTAAAGCAGGGGAGAATGTCACAGTGGTAATTATTAGTAGTTTTATACCTAATAATGTTTGCACGAGTTGTAGATGAAATGTGCCAACCCAGTCATGTGATCATATAGTATTAAGTGATTCCTTTTTATATATTATGTCAATAACTTATTGTGTGTACAGGGAATTACAACAAAACAACTGATGATCGGTTAATTTTTAATACCTGATCAAACATCGCACCCTTTCTCATGTGTGAGGAGGATTTTCAATTCACACAGTTTAACAGTTACTCAGCCTGTGGAAAGATGTAGTTTTTCAAACTACATCTCATATAATTCTCCAAACAGCTATATATTACAGATCAGGTATTTCCAGGATTTTAGTTGTTTTTATACATTTTTATTTGCTCTATGCTTATTCTTGTTTTCTTGTATTTATAGGACACCCTTTTTAGTCAGTATGACTTATTGATCCTACCAAGGAAAATAATATTATAATAACATAAACATAGAAACTCAATGAATTTCTTTATTTCCTTGTGTCCACCCTCAGAGAGATATGGGAATGTATACTTCAATTATACCAACTGCCACAGACATGTTTTTACTGTCTTTACTGAGTGTAATTTAATATTTTAACACGACACTGTCATTTTCGCACATGTCCGTCGTTGCAGATCTAGTGGACGTAGAGTTCTGGTATATCAAAGTTATGTCTTCGATTATATCTATAACTGACAAATACATATTATATCGGACATAGTGTAATCATGTTTCCTTAAACACTTAAAAGAAACTAAAAAAAGAAAAATGTTTATTTCGGCGACACGTAATGTCTATATTGTATAAATCAACACTCAGCAGATGGCCGAACTCAATACAGTTGACGGCCACACTATTTTAAGTAACGGAACAACCCGGATGTCACACTAAAACCCCCTATACACCGTAAGGGGAGTTCAATAAATATCCGGTGACTAAGTGGTTGACAAAGTGACTATGTACAATTAAATCTGAATTCCCACCAGCACTGACCACTGCGGTGATTATTACATTATTTTCTCGTTTACGCCTTGACGTCATACTGGCCAATTAACCAATCAGATCATACGATTGCGTTCATTTCTTCATTCGGTAAAAGGTGAACTCATATGTATATATACTTATATATATGCAAGTTTATTTTTATCTAAAAGGAAACAAAACGCTTTTAACAACATAAAGGTATTATAAATGCCATTCTCTGATTATAAGCTTATGTTAAGCAGTAGTCTTCTTTCGCTTTTATTTTTGGATTTTGTACATTTTCTATATTAATGATGTATAAAGAGACAAGCGAGGAAGCATATTTCCCGAATATAGATGATTTATCAGTACCTGGATGTGGGAAGCCGAGAATATCATAATTTCCCCACTCTGCCGAGCTGTAAATGTGCACCGAATAATTGATGGAAAATGAGTATGTTTGCATCGATTTAAATTTGAGATTGTCGTTAAAAGGCTAGTCTAATTAATACAACGTTGAAACTAGGGAGATAAATTTTGCGCTTTCTCTGAGGTTCGACACCTTTAAAATATCAGATAAAACACGGATCAAACTGATGAGCCGAATGAACTAGTTAGTCTACACAAAAGCTGTATGACCTACAGAGGTTATATTGATTAACAAATACAAATTGTATTTCATGTCGGTACAGGTTATTTGTGTTATAAACATCTACGCTCATTCACTCTACATCGAATCTTACAAAGATTCTTGTAAAAGAAATACTGTAGTGAACAAAAACTTGAACGGGACATATATCAAAATTAAGATAGCCGGGACTTATACAGAGAAATTATTAATGTACAGTAGGAATTAACATTACATTGTCAATGTCAACTTGAATTGTACTGTAGATTCTATATTGATAAAACAGATCAGCAATAACATCGACGCTTACATTTCAATGTAAACAAAAACATAAACATCGATGAATGTCTCCTGACACGCCTCGCTGATTTGCCAAACGGCAACAGACGTGAAAAAGCGCATTGGGAATCTTCTGATTGGCTGTTTGTTTGGGACACGCCTCTTTACTAGGGTACTACTTCAATATTTGGAGTGACCTGATTTTTTTACGTGCAGCTCTTTCGATATTTAGAGTTAATCCGTTTTTTCGCGTTAAAACGCAAGAAATTGACCGCGTTTACCCGGCGTTTTCAACGCGGCAACAACCATGATGAGAACGGAACGAACACGTACCTGACTAATGGTAACAGGAAAAAATTACAGGAAAAAAAATTAATTAAACATTGTTACATTTCCAGATTCAATTAAATACTTTTAAGCCCAAGTGTCACATTTTTGTCAGTGTTATTTGAAGTAACTTGTTTCTTGTCATTTTTGACACCCTGGTTATATAACATATCGAAATTACGTAAATTAACATAACCAAATATAACAAGAGCGGGCCTTGTCAACGACCTTAAAAATGCGACTGATGTACATTTTATTTGATGATCACTTACGATACTTTATTTTCATAAAATTATATGATTATATTGTTAAATAGTTTATATTTTATGTTTCTTGACCAAGTGTACCAGGATCCAAACTGTTGTAAGCAAAAATGAAAATCGCTAATTCGTGCGTGAGGATTTTGGCTCATTTGGAGAGGAAAATCGGACATGTACAGATCGATGTTAATGTGTTTTATACTTATAACAATTTTTCCGAGGACAAATGGTAGCTTATAAGCGTAGTTTCTATTTTAGTTATTAGTCCCTAACCAGTTTTCATAAGGGATATTAAGTAATGTTGAAAAGACTGAGGAAAACATAAACTGGTGTTCTGTGTTTCTTGCTGTCTCTGGTAACTTGTATCAACATGTTACCCATTTTATTGCTTTGTTTCACTTTGCATTTTTATTGTATTATGTCATGTGTAATGCTGTGCTGGTATTTGCCACACGTAAAAACGATAAGAAATATGAAATTGTTTATGTTGATATCCAATTCTTTTATTGGATTTTTGTTGGGATGATGTGCATTCATCGTTTTTGTACTGTTATTCATACTTATTACATTAACATGTTGTTGCATAACAAGAAAACAAAATAATCATATTTTATTTCTAAACTGACAGAAAGGTTTTCTTGCAAAAACATATTATATTACATATCCTTTGAACGGCCATAACGTAATAAACCGTATACGCGGGCTAAGACAGGTTTGGCCTTCCATAGAAGTGACAGTTACCATATTGAACACGTTTTGTCTGTAGGAATTTAAAGGCTATGCCAACAGCTCCTGAATGTTGAAAACTCGGACGTCTAAGGTAAATGCTGACACTTTAAGACAACCTTGAAAATGACCTTGGACACAATTTTACCAGGTTTGAAAATTTTCGTTTTACCAACTTTTGCGTACAGGCCCCTGTGGGATAGTGTTTTGAGTGCGTGCAAATATAAAGCAGACATGTTGTACTCAAACCTAGGTATATTGACATCTTATGAGAACGCTTAAAATCGACCTCTCGTTAGCAAAAAAAAAAAAAAAAAAAGTCCATGCGCAGGTTAGCAGACAGGGTGACCCCTGCGCGTGACCTCTGTAGGTGGGCCAATGGAAATTTTACTTTCATGTTACAGCTCAATCTATTTGCTGACGTATACAACACGCGCAGTAAACCGAAAGTAGCATAACGTGATGTACAGTGTTTATGAAAACACATGCATGTCTGTCGAGTGTGCAACAAAATATGCCGGCTGTGCAAAAAATATTATATTACATATCAGAAATTGTAAATAACTTACTAATCACATTAAAACTTCAAAATGTTGTTTAGGCCGCAGTCATCATAATTGCATGAAACCTAGAAAAAGGATGGCATTAAACCATTTTATGTAAGTTTGAGCTGTCCTGGATCTCCAGGCGGCGTATGTTTTATAATGCATACATGTTGATATATCAAATTATAGTTTTGATTTTTAGACTAAATGTATACATTTCTTGTAAATAATTTACAAAATTTACAAATTACATTTCAAACATTTTGTTTTCAGTAAATTACATTAATTTACCAGACAAAGTATGCTTATGTCGGAAGATGAAATTGAGAAAGAAAATGAATTAATTAAAAAAATATATCATTAAATTATAAATAATAATAGCGTAGACCATACAGAAATTCTATTGGAATTTAAGAGACAAGAACTTGAAACATGTATAACTAAAAAATTGATGGATTTTTAATTCGGAGTAAGGCAATCAATACTGAGGGAAACGAAAGAAATAGTAAATACTTTGCAAATTTAGAAAAAAAAAATGCTGAACTCAAAATAAGTTAAAAAAACTTGACTGATCCGTATCAAATCTTTATGGAACAAAAATGATTTTACGCTACTCATAACTCAAAAATGCCCGACTTGGAATCAAAATTCGAGTTTTTCAATTTACATTTGAATAAAAAAGATGATAATCAGAAGTCGTTATGCGAGGCTTTATTTACAGAACACGAATGTTTCGAAGCCCTAAATAAAATGAAAAACGATTAAAGTCTAGGCTCAGATGGTATAATAACCGAATTTTATAAGGTTTTCTGGGAAGATATAAAACAATATTATATTGCGTCTTTAAATTACTCATACACAAATAGTCATTTAACCGATTTATAGAAGCAGGATAAATTACGTTGCTCCCAAAAGAAGGAGAATATACACTTGTCCCATCAAGTTGGCGTCCAATCAGTCTTCTAAATGTGGATAACAAGATGGCTACAAAAGCAATTGCTAATCGATTGAAAAAAGTAATAACTTCTGTTATAAATCCAGCACAAACAGCGTTTGTAAAAAATAGGTACATTGGCGAAAATGTCAGAGTTATATTTGAAACAATAAAATTCTTAAATGACAACAAAACACCAGGGCTTCTTATATTTGCCGATTTTGAAAAAGCATTTGACAGTCTCAGTCATTATTTTGTTTTCAGATGTTTAAAGTACTTTATTTTTGGACATTCCTTTATAAACTGGATAAAACTGTTTTACAACGATATAAATAGCGTAGTCATAAATAACGGTCATTTGACTAAACCATTTCTCATAAAGCGTAGTTAAAGACAAGGCTGTCCACTTTCATCTCTGCTGTTTATTTTGTGTATTGAACCTCTCGCAGACTATATAGAAATTGTTAAACAAATAAAAGGTATTACAATACATGGACATGAAATTAAACAATCACTTTTACAGATGATGCAACTTTTTTAATAATGGCGAAGAAACATTGTTTGATGAATTAGTCAGTGTTTAGCAGGTTTAGAATTAAACTATCACAAAACCACAGTATTGTGTGTTGGATCGCTCGCCCATACAAACATTAAATTTAGCCCCAAAAATAAATTTATTTGGACTTCTGAATCAGCGAAAACTTAAGGCATGGTATTCACAAGCAACCCTGAAACAAATCAAAAGGTTAACTTTGAACCCAAACTAAATAGCTTTAATGTAGGGTTAACGCACGTTTTTTCGTGTTATAACATCTGCAGAATCCCTCGGGATGGTTGGTGCCCGAGCCCGTTAGGGCGAGGGCACCAAAATATCCCGAGGGTTTCTGCAGGTGTTATTTCACTTAAAAAACGTGCGTTAACGCTATTCTAGCATAAATAACATAAAAAAAATCATTAAAATAAAAATGAAACGTTCTTACTGGTACGACGTTCAAAAATGTGCGGGACAACGTCCGTGTTGTTTACGTCAGATTTATGACGTCACCAGTGGTTTTTAAGCCCGGCACTGTTGACGCCGTACATGATGTAAAAAAAAAACAAAAATAATATCAAACAGGGAATGCCACGTACCAAAAACGCAGCCTCCCCAAAACGAACCCCACAGCACCCAGAAGTGCACACCACCAACACACACACACACACACACAATCATGTACACACACATATATACACCAACAACACACACCAGCACACAAAGCAAACACACGAGGACAAAACGAGCAATTAAAAGGAACACAGTGGGGCACCGCCTTGGAACGGTCAGTGGCAAAAAACACCACTGGGGAGCTTAAACCGGTTTATGGTGCGCACCCAACCTCACTCTTACCCCCACCATGTTCCAAAGTCACAGGACAGTGTAAATAAAAGTAATCCCTGCTAGGTGAATCTCTAACACACGCAATGGAAACAAAAGGCATGGTATGTAAAACACAAAAATGCTCGTGTATAAATATATAAAAAAAGCAAACCTTGAGAACCAAAAAACGTATGTACTCAATGCTTTTGCAGAAGGCAGAGCACCAAGAGAAACACCCTTAAGGGCCCGACGAAACAGGCCAGAGGACAGAAATCAAAACAGTTTCGTCCCAGTGGGATTTAAAAACTGCCCATCACAGAGTCCTCCCCCTCTTCCGTCAGACACAATCAAAGAGGGAAGCGTAGCGTCCAACTGTAAACGGGTTGAACACCAAACATGCGGTGTGTCTCAAAACAGTTGGGTCGTAACCTCTTTTAACAAAACGTTTTATAATTTTAGCAAATACAGTTGGAAAATTGCCATGACCCAAAATCTTACGAAGTTTGTAAACCACATCCCCATAAAAATCGGGTTTTGAAATACCTTCTCGCAGAAGAGTCTTTAGATTACTATTGAATTTCAAAACCAAATCAGAATTACGATAGTAAAATTTAGCAAAATATTTACGCAATTTGTAATAACGGTAACCCTGTTGAAGAAGTTTATTTGTAATATATTGATTACGTTCATTGAAATCCTCAACATAACTACACGCTCTGGCAAACCGAATTAACTGAGAAATGTATACCCCATAAGATGTAGCATGAGGTACATCCCCATCCAAATGGGGGAAATTTACAATACTAAAATTAAAATCATCCCTCTTGTCATAAATTTTGGTATGTATAATATTGTTATAAATAGAGAGATGTAAATCTAAAAATGAAGCACCAGTATCCAAATTGTTAGTTTTAATTGACTGGAGTTCCCGGGGATAAATAGTGTCCACCAATTGACTAAAAAACGGGTTATCCATATTAAGAATATCATCCAGATAGCGTGATGTATTATTAAAAGCAGTGATAATGTCTGCCTGCGTGTCTGGAGAAAGACTCAACATAAAGTCTCTTTCATAACAATATAAAAACAAATCTGCGACAAGGGGTGCACAATTTGTTCCCATGGGAATACCGATTACTTGTCTGAAAACTGCATTCCCAAACCTTATATAAATGTTGTTCAATAAAAAGGAAAGGGCTTTACAAACTTCGTCACAGGTCCACATAGTATAATGTTTAACAATACAGCTAGTAAAAAAAGCTTTATCGAAATTGCAGGCGAGAAATGTAACATTCTCCCTGGCAAAAGTCTTTTGAATTAGGGCAGTTAGCTTGTCATTTATCAAATTATGTGGTAAAGTGGTATACAGTGTAGAAAAATCGTATGTACTGACTGAAGTTACTTTGTAATTATTAACTTTAAACTTATCCAGGATTTCGCCAGAATTTTTGATCGACCAAAATAAATGTTTACCAGAGTTTTCGTATACTTTATCACAATATCTTTTCACGTGGGCTTTTATAGCAGTTAGGCAAGATGTTAATAGTTTTGAAATATTTGTAGTGGTACAAGAGCTTGAATTAGCGATGAAACGAGCTTTATATGGTTGTTTATGTAATTTAGGAATCCAGTACATAGTAGGAAGTTTAATATGTTGATCATCTATACGAACTTTCAAATTAGAAACTTCACTGATGTGATCAGTGACCACATTTTGTTCAACGGAAGGACTCAATATATAAGCTTTAGTGCTATATAGTTCGTTTTGTAAAACATTAATATAATGTAGGCGTCAAATGATGATAATATTGTTGGCCGCCTTGTCTGCTGGAACTAAGACATACTTAGAATGAAATTCTTGGATTTCCTTTTTCAGATGTCTTAAAGTAAACTTGGGTTTTGATGGAAGTAGGTGTTCATTTGTTTGGTAAAATTTTATACGAGAATCGACAATGTTAAAAATACTTCGTTTCCAAGACGTTAATGCATTTGGATCAGCATTCTCACGACGACACCATTTAACACAAAAAGTTTCGATGGATTCCGCAATATGACCACGACAAGCATGAAAATCAATAGTAGAAGGAATTCTGTATTTTGGTCCTTTAAAGAATAAATTACGAATACGCTTGTCTTTAATAATATCAAAATTACCAGTGATGACATGACCGGCATCTGAATAGCAAAATTTCGAGTTTTTACATTCGCAGTAAGAAGGGGTATTTGTTTGAACATCTAGGTCGGAAACAATTTTATTGTAATTGAATATAACATTTCTTACAGGTGTTTTATATTTATAACAGATAATAGGAACTTCGGAGTTTCGGAAATACTTAGGCACAGAATCAATGACACGTCTATCACGAAATATACTGGGTATATCGATGAAGTCAATACCTTTATTAATGAAATGAATTTTAAGAAAATGTCTATCATGATCAGATTGAGTGTCAATATGTGGACGGAGAACGTGTTGTGTGTAATGTTGGATAAGATATGACACAGTGTAAAACGGATCTGTTTGAATAACGTACTGGTCCGCTTCCTCGTCTAGTTTTTTAAGAGACTGAATAGATAAAGATGTGAGACGAGAAAACATTGAATGTCTACCAGAGTTTGAAAGAATTATATCGAGGTCTGCAACAGAAATATTGACTTTTGATTTGCGCTTAATATTACCATTGCGTCTAATTCCATGAGACCTAGATTTACGTTTCCTAATATTCAAAATTGAAAATATATCTATATCAGGGTTTTTAGAGATATTACCTTCTTGATAAATATTATCATTTAAGCCCAACGGAAACGGTGACTGTAAATTTTTAATCCATTTGAATTCTGCTAAATGTCTGGCTTTGATTTTAAAACTAGATGTACAATTTATATCATAGACGATTTGCTCTACTGGCTGAATGGTTACCTGATCAATTGTATGGCCAGATTTACGAAAGTGTTGATATAAAAATGTAGTGAACTTCTTCCGACTTCGCATTTTGTAAGAATGCTCGCGAAAACGAATTTTTAAAGATCGCCCAGTTTGCCCAACATACTGAATACCACAATTGGGTGCGTTTCAAGTCAGTACATAAATCATGTGGGACGCATTTCAATCAACGTCAGAGTTAAGTACCACATTAAAAGTTCTGCCGTTAACATTTGAGGTAATTGTAGACCTGTACGATAAATGATTGCAACAACCGCACCTCTTAGCATTGCACTTGTTAATAGAACTGTACCCTCTACATCTCTGCGGAAAATTTGTATGTTTTATTTTATATTTCTTCAGTATAGTAGAAGTTAAAGGTGATAGACGAATACGTAGATTATTACGAAAAACAGCTGGAGAATTAAAATGAGTACGTGGAATATAAAATGACTGTGCAGAATGTAGCTTTAAAGGAGAAAGGCAGATAGATGGTGTATGTCTTAAAAAAGTACTGTTGTTATTAGGCAGATGTACAGATGATGCAGAGTGTAACCGAAGAGGTGAAAGAATTAATTTCGGAACTATATTATATGTACTCATGTAATGTAATTTTGTAATACCATTCTGTGAAAAGTGGCGTTCGGGTAGAAAAGTCATCAGTATCAATTCGTCAAGTGAAAATATTAAGCGACAATTACACACAACCTGGTTAATCGCGCTGGAGGTCGCACAATACAATAGGACGGGATAACTAGCATGGACCCGAATGCCAGTGAACACAGAACCTTCAACACGGTATAAAATACTCCTCATCTTGACAGAGGCCGAGGGTTTAGAACGAATAACAATCCCTGAAGGATGAAAATATAACAACATTGATTGAATGTACGGGGAGACTTTTTACGGCCGCCACACGGCACAAACAACACAGTTGTGAGCATAAAAACAAAAATAATATCAAACAGGGAATGCCACGTACCAAAAACGCAGCCTCCCCAAAACGAACCCCACAGCACCCAGAAGTGCACACCACCAACACACACACACACACACACACACACACACACACACACACACACACACACACACACACACAATCATGTACACACACACATATACACCACCAACACACACCAGCACACAAAGCAAACACACGAGGACAAAACGAGCAATTAAAGGAACACAGTGGGGCACCGCCTTGGAACGGTCAGTGGCAAAAACACCACTGGGGAGCTTAAACCGGTTTATGGTGCGCACCCAACCTCACTCTTACCCCCACCATGTTCCAAAGTCACAGGACAGTGTAAATAAAAGTAATCCCTGCTAGGTGAATCTCTAACACACGCAATGGAAACAAAAGGCATGGTATGTAAAACACAAAAATGCTCGTGTATAAATATATAAAAAAAGCAAACCTTGAGAACCAAAAAACGTATGTACTCAATGCCTTTGCAGAAGGCAGAGCACCAAGAGAAACACCCTTAAGGGCCCGACGAAACAGGCCAGAGGACAGAAATCAAAACAGTTTCGTCCCAGTGGGATTTAAAAACTGCCCATCACAGAGTCCTCCCCCTCTTCCGTCAGACACAATCAAAGAGGGAAGCGTAGCGTCTAACTGTAAACGGGTTGAACACCAAACATGCGGTGTGTCTCAAAACAGTTGGGTCGTAACCTCTTTTAACAAAACGTTTTATAATTTTAGCAAATACAGTTTGGAAAATTGCCATGACCCAAAATCTTACGAAGTTTGTAAACCACATCCCCATAGAAATCGGGTTTTGAAATACCTTCTCGCAGAAGAGTCTTTAGATTACTATTGAATTTCAAAACCAAATCAGAATTACGATAGTAAAATTTAGCAAAATATTTACGCAATTTGTAATAACGGTAACCCTGTTGAAGAAGTTTATTTGTAATATATTGATTACGTTCATTGAAATCCTCAACATAACTACACGCTCTGGCAAACCGAATTAACTGAGAAATGTATACTCCATAAGATGTAGCATGAGGTACATCCCCATCCAAATGGGGGAAATTTACAATACTAAAATTAAAATCATCCCTCTTGTCATAAATTTTGGTATGTATAATATTGTTATAAATAGAGAGATGTAAATCTAAAAAGGAAGCACCAGTATCCAAATTGTTAGTTTTAATTAACTGGAGTTCCCGGGGATAAATAGTGTCCACCAATTGACCAAAAAACGGGTTATCCATATTAAGAATATCATCCAGATAGCGTGATGTATTATTAAAAGCAGTGATAATGTCTGCATGCGTGTCTGGAGAAAGACTCAACATAAAGTCTCTTTCATAAAAATATAAAAACAAATCTGCGACAAGGGGTGCACAATTTGTTCCCATGGGAATACCGATTACTTGTCTGAAAACTGCATTCCCAAACCTTATATAAATGTTGTTCAATAAAAAGGAAAGGGCTTTACAAACTTCGTCACAGGTCCACATAGTATAATGTTTAACAATACAGCTAGTAAAAAAAGCTTTATCGAAATTGCAGGCGAGAAATGTAACATTCTCCCTGGCAAAAGTCTTTTGAATTAGGGCAGTTAGCTTGTCATTTATCAAATTATGTGGTAAAGTGGTACAGTAGTCGGAACGTAACAGTTGTCAAAATTTGCGTATATCGTGCGTGTAACGTGCGTATAACGTGCGTGCGCTCATCGTGTATTTTGTCAATCGTATATCGTGTATCATATCGTATCATTCATCGTGCAACGTGCACCATATACTATACACGATATAAGATACACGATTCCCGGTGCACGATAGGCCTATACGGTATACGATTCGATGTTTTATTCAGTTGTTAATTGTTTTACTAAGCGTGTACATCTCCGAAAAAAGAAATAAAGTGCTGTCTTCACATTGTATTATTTTGAATTCGCCAGTGCAATACGGACAATAATGACTTCCGGGACAGGTGATAGACAGTCAACACATGAAATCCGAAATTTAATCATATTTTATTGACGGAAAGGACATAAATTTTCTTCGAAATCTAAACTGTTGTTGTCACAGCGTTATTTTAAGTTCAGTAGACAAGGTATAAGGAAATTCATTAGGAATTATAAAAGGAAAGGGAACATCAACTAATTTAGAAGGTAAGCTATTGAATATTTATCGGGTAAATAAACATAATATAACGAATCGCTGAATCAACGATAGTTTTACAAAATCAGTTAAAGTCCCAGCAAAAATTAATAAAATAATTGTACAGTACCTTATTTAAATTGCATCATGTTTAGTATAATCCATGTAATCGTTAGAAAGAAATCGCCACTCGAAACACATTAAACACTGTCAAAAAGACAAATGGATAGTGTCTGTCGTGTAGTGGCGTTTTAAAGATAGGTGTTGACAGCAATTAACTTCCGCTCATTTTCTCGCACCTCAGGATCAATATTCAAATTTGACACTTACTGTAATTTGTTTCGCACCTAGGTAAACTATGGACATTTGTAACTTTCCGAAGTATTTTTACTAGTGTGTAGGTGCGAAGCCTGTTATTAATTGGTCTTATTATTTTGGTCTCATTAAACTGTATAAGGAAAACAAATTGTTAAAGAGAATCAAAGCAAATAGATTTGGCAGGGGAAAAATAAATTTAAGTAAACTGTAAAAAGTCAAAAGTAATCGTATAACGTGTATTCCGTCTAACGTGTAAGGTGTAGCGTGCGCTTCGTATATCGCCCATATCGTGTATCGTTCTGAATCGTGTACCGTGTATTTACCGTACGTGTAACGTGCGTATATCGTGCGTTCATCGTGCGTGTATCGTGCGCTCCGTGTGACAACTGTTACGTTCCGACTACTGTATACAGTGTAGAAAAATCGTATGTACTGACTGAAGTTACTTTGTAATTATTAACTTTAAACTTATCCAGGATTTCGCCAGAATTTTTGATCGACCAAAATAAATGTTTACCAGAGTTTTCGTATACTTTATCACAATATCTTTTCACGTGGGCTTTTATAGCAGTTAGGCAAGATGTTAATAGTTTTGAAATATTTGTAGTGGTACACTTGGGAGACAGGTCCATTGTTTACAACGGCCCTGTACTGCGCATAAATGAAAACGGGTTATAACGGCGCGTGAATCTCCCCGTTAACATACGTTTTTTCTCCTGTTAAAACACCGGCAAAATGGGCAAAAATAGCACATTTTATGCTAGAAAAACTGTTTAAAACAATGGGAATATAGAAAACTAGCTCTCCTAGGAAAGATCACTGCTATAGATAACATTTGCAATACCAAAGCTAATATAACCTTTAACTATACTTCCTTATCCTGATACAAGCAAAATAAAATATATTTTATAGAAAATGTATAATTTTATATGGGATAAAAAACAGAGAAAATCATCAAGGGAAGTTTTGGAGCTGAATCATGAACAGGGTGGGATAAAAATGATAGACCTAAATATTGATTTTAGTGCAATCAAGGCATGTTGGGTTAAAAAGTTCTATGAAAATGAATCAAGTAAACTATGGTATATATTTTACGGAGATATATTAGATAAAGTATGTGGAACACTTGTATTTCAATGTTATTTAGCTGAAAATGATATAAAAAGTATATGTAAAGAAAACAAATTTTTAAGTGACATTCTACTAGCATGGACAAAAATAAATCAAACAAATTCTGTGGAACAGTTAGGTAAGCAGGTCATAGTGAATAACTCAAATATAAATACGTTATGTTTTAAGAAATGGCATGTAAAAGGAATAACACATATAGATCACTTTTTTGACTATAGAAAATATACTTTTTACTGTTTTGAAGAGTTTAAGCGTATATATACTAGAAAACAGCGACTTTCTAATGTACTTTCTTATGTACTACCAACTTATTAGTAGTATTCCAATAAGATTACGAAAAATTTTGAAAACAGAAGGCATGATACATAACATTAAACCCAAAGTTACTGGATGCGCTACAACAATCGGGAAAACATAGGCTTTGGAATATTACAAAAAAAACATGAGAAGTAATGTTGTAAACTTTCTTATAATTTAGATGAAGTCTTATATATTTCAAATGAAATACAGAACATAGATACCACATTTTGACATTTTCATAAATTATCTGTAAAACAGAATCGAGATAGAAAAAGAAATAACGGAAATTAACGGCAAAATTCAATACCATAGTTTAAGATGGGAAACTATATATATTGTCTAAGTTTACACAACAAAACCTCGTACGAAACTTTTTTACCATGACTATTTTATACGTGTGTATAAGACTGAAGACCAGAAAGAACTAGCATGCACTGGAGACGACGCAAAAATCATAATTCCTCTTTTCTTTATTTCTTTTATCTATGTATTTTGAAATAAAATATAGTACTGTTTAGAAGTGTGTAAAGCGTGAATCAGCATATTTACCAAGTGAGTTTAACATCATATATTGTATTTGTATGAACAAATGTAAATCTCATAAATCATATATGTTGAAATAAATGTTTAAAAAACAATAATGCACTGTATAATAAATGCGTTGGGAATTTGCTTTCATCTCTTGATAATTAGACTTTTTAAATCGATCGCTATTAAAAAGATAATTCGTCCATTAGTAAAACGAAACAGAAAGCACGTAACGACGTTTATACAGTGAAATATCAGTTTTAATGTACAGTGCTAAACCGAAGGATATCAATCGTACCTTAAACAAATATTTACTTGGGTTTTAGACTTCAAAGCATTTTATTATTACGCACCGAATCATGCTAACATTTTTGCAGATCTTAATGATGTGAATGTTTTTTTTTTTTTACGTTTTACGAACTCTGACATGAATTTAAATGTTTAATATGAATTTTAATAAAGACGATCATGTTTGCAAAGGGACCACAGTGTTTCGTATATATACGATCTCCCGTATACAGGAAATACCAGCGTAATAAAAAATACAAAGTCTGGTCCCCCAAATATCCGGTCACCTCAAAACTCCGGCCGATTTTAGGTCGACCTAAAAATGTATGGACTTTGATTTTTGCACTTAACTTCTCCTTTTCAGAAAGAAAAGCACTAAATGTCCTTCGGCCATACATATTAGATTATGACTGGGTGTTTTTTAGAAATGTACAACTAAATATAAGGGCGATTACCTGACTAAAAGTAACATTTAGCAATTTCGTTTACAGAAGAAATCAAATGTAAGCTTTGTTATATTTCCAGATTTAACGAAACACTTTGAAGCCGTAGTGTCACATTTTTGTCAGTGTTATTTGGTGTAATTTATTTATTGTCATGTTCGACAACCCAGCTATTGTCAGAATCGAAGCAATTCAGATAATTTAAAGGCAAATGGATGTACCTAAGACAGCCACAAGTCAAAGTGTCACATGATTGTCAGTGTTATTTGAAGTAATTTGTTTATTGTATTGTTTGACAGCCCGGTTGCATAGCACGTCAAAATTACGTAATATTACATCACCAAAGATAGCAAGAGCGGGTCCTGTCAACGACCATCAAAATGCGGCTTATGTAAATTTTACTTCACTATCACTTATAATATTTTTTTTCTTAAAATGAGATGTTCATATTGTTAGATATTTTAGGTGCAGATTTGTGCATTTTAATATGCATATGTATTTTGTCCATTTCAAGTTTCATTAATCTGAAAAAATTGCAGCAGTCTCAGTAAATTAAATAAAAAAAACAAAAATAATATCAAACAGGGAATGCCACGTACCAAAAACGCAGCTTCCCCAAAACGAGCCCCACAGCACCCAGAAGTGCACACAACCAACACACACACACACACACACTCGCACACACACACACAACACACACACACACACACAACCATGTACACACACAAACATACACTACCAACACACACAAGCATACAAAGCAAACACACGAGGACAAAACGAACAATTAAAGGAACACAGTGGGGCACCGCCTTGGAACGGTCAGTGGCAAAAACACCACTGGGGAGCTTAAACCGGTTTATGGTGCGCACCCAACCTCACTCTTACCCCCACCATGTTCCAAAGTCACAGGACAGTGTAAATAAAAGTAATCCTTGCTAGGTGAATCTCTAACACACGCAATGGAAACAAAAGGCATGGTATGTAAAACACAAAAATGCTCGTGTATAAATATATAAAAAGCAAACCTTGAGAACCAAAAAACGTATGTACTCAATGCATTTGCAGAAGGCAGAGCACCAAGAGAAACACCCTTAAGGGCCCGACGAAACAGGCCAGAGGACAGAAATCAAAACAGTTTTCGTCCCAGTGGGATTTAAAAACTGCCCATCACAGAGTCCTCCCCCTCTTCCGTCAGACACAATCAAAGAGGGAAGCATAGCGTCCAACTGTAAACGGGTTGAACACCAAACATGCGGTGTGTCTCAAAACAGTTGGGTCGTAACCTCTTTTAACAAAACGTTTTATAATTTTAGCAAATACAGTTGGAAAATTGCCATGACCCAAAATCTTACGAAGTTTGTAAACCACATCCCCATAAAAATCGGGTTTTGAAATACCTTCTCGCAGAAGAGTCTTTAGATTACTATTGAATTTCAAAACCAAATCAGAATTACGATAGTAAAATTTAGCAAAATATTTACGCAATTTGTAATAACGGTAGCCCTGTTGAAGAAGTTTATTTGTAATATATTGATTACGTTCATTGAAATCCTCAACATGACTACACGCTCTGGCAAACCGAATTAACTGAGAAATGTATACTCCATAAGATGTAGCAATACTTACAAATTACCACATTTTTATTATGAAGTGATTCCTCTGTTCATTGATTAATGTTTCTATTTTGAGTTCCTCAAACTTTACATTTTCAAAGACATTTTCAATGTTTAGAAACTTTGCTTTAGCTATTAATTTATAAAGTTCAAATGATGATGCAACTAAAGTTGCACTCGATGCTTCTGATAGTTCTTGTTCGATTACTGTTGTGATGTATTCACACGCTTTTGAACTTTCCGAAAATTGAAAACAGTATTTTAGCACAGATGAGACTGACAGAACTGGTTTTCCATTATATGTCTTAATTCCATCTTTAAAGTTTTCAAATTTTCTTTTTATGTTGAAAGTTCTCACTTGATCTCCTTTCGATTTAAAAAAAAATCACAAAATCTTGTAACCAGATATAATTTTGCCCATTAGAATTTTCATCTTGATCAAGTCGAAATAACTTAAACAATCTTCTAAACTTCATAATAAGCCATCTTTGGCTAAAATATATAAACTTTGGTAATTTTAAAGTAATCTTTCAGAACTTTAACAGAAACCCTGTTATTTAAACAATGATTTTCATATTTAACAATGATTTTCATATGTCCACATGCCTATAAGCGTTAGAAAATATAAAATTAGAGACTGTGTACATAATACAATCGATGATATTTTATTCCTTATTTGAAGATCAGAACTGTCATAATTAACATTGTCTTTCATTTATTTGTAAACATTTTAAAACTTGAACCAGAAATTGATGTGCACAATAATTTTGCATGTATGATAATATAGTTTTTAATACATGTGATAATATAGTAGATAACATGTATAGAAACATGAAATATACTTATAGATATTTTAGTTATTTTCAACACAAACTGATCTTCTTCTGTGAAAAAATACGATGAGCGTCTGTAAAGTCCAAATTTCTTTGGAATGTCATTCACAGTGCAAGTAGCAGATACAGAATGAAACATTTTGCTTTCTACAATTGATAAATTCTTCATTATCAGGACATGATATTGGGGAAACCACATTGTCAGTATAACCCTAATTTATTGCTATCAATTTCACAGGGTCATTAATTAATTGGCCCTACGCTGTGAAGCTGGGATGCTTATCAGAGAGTAATGTTCAGCAGAAAGTACCCTTGTATAACAAAGTGTTTAGGCCTCAATGCATTAGATTTTAATCTTACAGAAGTAGCCAAGATTTCGTGGTAATGATTATAAAATAGTTATAGCATGATATTTTTTATCATTTTACATTATTATAATTTTAACCACTTTATTTTAGCGTAAATGTACATTGTTTATCTTACACGGTCACAAACTACAGCAATATCAATAATTATGAGTTTAAAGGCGCAGACATAAACCTGTGACATAAAAAGAAATATTCAGTTTCAATACATTTCAGATAATTTTGTCCCCAACTTACGCCTAGTGTTTCATGCAGGGACAACATGGGTCACGTGTTGTCGGCAAGAAAGGATAACGTTTGACGTGCTATTATCTGTAAAAATGGCACTTTGCTGTACATGTGTTGGGAAACAAGGTCACAGTTAGATACAAGCATAATAATAACTTACATTATTTAGCTTTTTCTCTTTTTACAGAACAACTTTTGCATTATTTGACACATTCTGGCTTTAATACACCCCCGTAAAACAAAATAGAAAATCGATTTATTATAAAATATTTTGCAAAGGTGTTTAAGTCATAGGATATATACTATCTTAAAACATATCTTTTTAATTATTTATTGCTATGTCATTTACATATATATCTTAGTTTTCTTTTGTAGTGGTGCAGTAACATCCACAGCAAGTTTTGCGAAATTTTGATGAGAAGTTAGGTAGTAGGCAACACCCGTCCGCTGGTGATCCTATAATAGAGACTGCGTGACGGGCGTATTAAACGATATATTGCGGAAACGTTATAAGATATTAAAATACTTTAGTTTTCTAAAATAATACCATTTTTTTTCTCGACGATACGGTTACACCAATTTCTAAAACAACATTTTCGTCTTTACAACGTTTCAAACAAACAAATACGTCTTGGGTGCTGTGGGGTTCGTTTTGGGGAGGCTGCGTTTTTGGTACGTGGCATTCCCTGTTTGGTATTATTTTTGTTTTTGTGCGGCATTGTTAAACCCTAACAGTATCGGATATGAATGTTTCATCACCAGAATACAGTAAAGTCAGCAACAATTCGTTTCGCTGAAATTCTTATAAAACTATTGCTTTCACACTTAAGATAGTGTCATTCACTGTTAAACCCGATGTGTTTGGATAAGGCCATATGTTTTCCCGTTTGTTTTTAAAGATAATTATAACGGATAATAGTTTGCTCAAAAGCAAAATGATATATCACTGCGGTGATGAATATCCATGTCATGGCCAGCACCCTGGAATGGAATATGTATTACATAAAAATTGTAACATGGAAACAAGCGTCTATTTGCCAAATATTGGAGAAATTGTTTACTTACGCGCTTAAACGGAATCGACTCTGCTACTTGCATAAAACGTGCATTCTTCAAACTCAGAAATTATTTTACAATATTGGGTCAATCATTTCTTACGAAATTAATGTTACATTCCTATAAAGTCTAAGTCAAACATGTGACACAAAGGGCGTGTTTCATTCGATTGGACCACAAGGAATTCATTTGAACAAGCTCCGGGCCTTCAGGATTAAGACAAGGAGGTTTTTGAAGATTTCCCTATACAATAATATGTAAAACCAGTGACGCCCCATATTGTGAATAAACCGGAGAGAGGCTCAATAGACGATGCTACATACAAAACATCTAAGCTCTATTTCTTATGGTTTCAGACACAAAAATGCTTGCAGATTTCCCCATATAACTCAGTGTAAAAAAGGTGATCCTCGGGCTGGGACAGTGTTGACCTATGGGTCATAATTTGAACAAACTTGGGAGAGGACCATAAGACAATGAATGCTGATGGAGCCGCCTTTGTTCAATGGAATCGCGTTTGCCTCAGAATCAGCGGGAATCGATCCTTACCAGTGCCAAAATTGTGGTAGTATCCTTAGTAGTCTTTCTCTTTCTGTCTGCCCCTTTCTCTCTCTGTTTTTTTTCTCTCTCTCCCTCTCTCACATTCCCACCCCCCTCCATCTGTCTCTCTCTGTCTCTCTCTCTCTCTCTCTCTCTCTCTCTCTCTCTCTCTCTCTCTCCGAGATTAATTCCATTTGGAGCGAGTTTTTCAAGTGCAATTAGTATAAGTTCTAAGAACAAAATATTTTACCAAAGGGCATGATTTCCACAAACATGAGAAAAGATAAATAGACAATGCTTCATACAAAGTATCTAGGCCTTGTAGTTTTTGACAATAAGAGTTTCCAATATAAGCATATATGTACCCCTAGGACGGGGCAAATTTAGACCCCACGGGCATAATTTGAACAAACTTGGTAAATGTCTACTAGACAATGCTACACTGCAAATAGCTAAGCTCTGCAACTTGCGGCTTCAGACAATTATATTCATATTCATAGATGCATATACTTTTATCGCAAAATTATTATAACCTTTGTTGCAAACGATATTAACAGTACGGTCAAAATTTTCATTCAAATACAGTCGTTGTTATTATGAATACAAAACGATTTTCAAAATCACTAACCTGTCTCTTACAAAAACAAAAATAATAACTTCTTACCCGGTATTACTGAATACCGAAACAAATATTTACCGGAAAATAAATGCGATTACCAAAAACAAGTCTTATTTCTATAGGTTTTATTTCAATTCACTTTTAATTACAGCAAATGATAACAAATTGATATATTTGTTGAGTATATTTAATTTTAAAACGATATGTTAGGTTTTAAGTGACTTATGTCTTTATATATGATTGAGTGTGTATTTTTTGCTGTATTTATTACTCCCTTCGGACTGTAGTAAAACGGAAATTCATTGAATACATTATATAAAATGAAGAATGATATTTATTACAAATAAAAAATAGCTTCATTAATGTTCCATACCACTCGCCCTTGGGAAACACTTTGTTAACCGTATATCGTCGTACATTTTGTTATATGCTGATTTATTCATTATCATTATAATGATTTATGATAATATAAAGAATATTCAATTGTTTAACTCGTTTTCTGTATTTATTTTCATTATTTCATTCACGAATGTTCGTAATGGGAAATGCAGGTTAGGCGTAAAACTGTCAAAGAAATTTATTTGAGGCGAACGCAAAAAAGTTAACTTGAAATTTATCGAAATATTGCCGTCAACGTTGGCAAAGTATATTAAAATATAAATTACATGCGTTACTTAGCAGAACGTGTAAAAACATCTTTAAAAATTGTCGGCATATACAAATGAATATATAATCGGGTACTAACTATTTAATTGTTTCTATATCAGAGGCCATTTCACCACATGACCTCTTAAGTAGGTGACATTATCCACTAACTGGGATGTCTTTGAAATGCAACATAACACCCTTACGTCCCCTTTAATCTGTTCAAACTTACACTTTGAATACGTTATGTCAAAAATAATTATTTTAAACAATAAAACTTTAATCACAATTCAGTTGATGCCTTCACTCTATACCGGAAACAACATTGGCGACGAATTTAATTATTTATTTCAATGAAATCGCTTTGAAAATATAAGAAAAACGCATATAAAACCATACATTTACAGGAGACGAAATATGTTTAAATTTGACTTGCTAATGGACACAAATAACCAGATCATTCACATTTACAATGGAAACTAATTCTGAGTTCAGCACTGAGTCTACGTTCTGCTGGTTTGTCTACTGAACCCTCCTACAAGCATCAACCAAAGCAGAAAGTCTGTGATTTGTAAACACCATTCTCAATTCTACTTTTTTAGTGTCAAATAGTCTACTGATGACTGCAACAATATAGAATGTGCATTTTTTTTCACGCCTTTGCCATTCTTATTGCGTCTAACAAAACAAAACATTCCGAAGTTGCACGAAAAAGACAGTACTTGAAAATTATTCATAATCTAAGTTAATAGGGGATTTGGAAATCCCCGAGACGGTAACGCCCGTGTTTTCTAATTCGTGTTATCGTTATTTGCATATAGTCCGTATCGCGCGGTTCCGATAACGATAATTTCATTTGTGCGCGTATTATTGAATGACTCACTTCCGGATAGTTATGGATTCCATCAATAATAAGGAAAACTTATCTCTGTCAGACATTGGCGAGCTTACTGTGCCAAAATTGAAAGATTTCTTGAGAAAACATGGACAAATAGTGCCGGGAAGATCGTCTGAATTGAAACATAGAGCGAAAGGTGTTCTAGCCCTAAAACATCTTCAAGAATCTGATGAACGAAACAAAAGAAATCGTGACATATCAAAATTTGTAACACCGTTAGGAAAAGTATTGCCACAACCAAAAACGCTAAATGGCTGGACTGTAGATCTTCTTCAAATCCCAGACGTAACAGAGAAAGAGCTGTACAAATACTTTGTGCTAAATTCTAGGAGAACATTTGATGGTGACATTTCTCGGGCATCCAAACAAATAAAGGCTAGAGTATTTTATGAGGACAATCATGTTTTCAAGATAGAGTATCATTGCATAGATGCGAGTGTAAGTCATGGCTATGTACGATGCAAGGTTATTCCTTCAATGCCATCTGCAGATCGGAAGAAAGATCCGGACTACATTACTTGGATTTCACTGTCTAAGATCACGGGGCAAATTCATGCGGCAGCTTGCACTTGCACAGCAGGGTAAGTAAAGTATACTTGGGACATCTGTACTTTACAGGTTCGTCTGCTCTATATGTTATATAATAGGGGATTTCGTCCCACACCCCGCCTTTTTGTTTTGTTTATGAATAAACTACCAATGCAACACATTGCGGTAAAGTAAATTGTAAACTTTCAAGTTTATCATACTGCATGCTTTTCCTTCAATATGCGTATATTTCTTATCCATCTTTAGCTATCAATGAATATGATCAATCTTGATATGGTTCTTTGGTTTTAAAATCTCATTATATCATGTTTATATTGATACATGTAGTTAACAGAATATACTTTTATATCTGAGACATATATAATGATTTTATTTACATACGTAGGTTATTGTTTAATTATAGCTTTTAAAATTGTTTCTTTTTCAGAGAGGGTGAAACATGTAATCATGTGGCAGCATTGAATTGGGGCCTAATTGACAAAACAGAGAAGAAAGCAGATAGAAGTTTGGCTCCAATATTTAGTAAGTGTAAATGGCTGGAACCTCGCAAACGAAAGCTGTCACCAAAGAAAGCAGAAAACATTGTTTTTAGAAAAGTTATGAAGCTTGGCAAGAGTTCTGATGACAAAAATTCACCGTCTCGGTTCCGAGAGTTTACACCTGTTGGGAAATGTGAGGCACCCAGTTGCGATTATAGATTCATGTTTAGACAAAACCTGTTTAATATACTCCCAACAGCACGGTACCATAAATTGTTCGTCAAGCCAAAAGTTCCTGATCACATTTTGCTGCAATCGTGTATGCCTGAACCTCAATTTACTTATCATAAAACATTTGATTTTTCTTGTGAAAAAGCACAAGACAACTTTAAAAAGTATGACTCTGCATTAAATTTTGATGTAGATGCAGTAGAAGCACTTACCCGCGGACAGAGAAACAATGATTTGTGGAAGTTAGCACGAAAAAATAGATTAACAGCCTCAAAGTTTGGTAAACGTTTTAAAGCAGAAAAGACAACTTCAGCCATTAAGACTGTGATGGGGTACTACAAGGAAACACATTCAGATGCCATTGAATGGGGTGGGGGGGGAGGAAAAACAGGCATTAAATGCATATGTTTCAGAAATGAAACTCGTGGAAACCCAGAACATGTTAAAGAGTCTGGTTAGCTGTTTAGTGCCCAATATCCAATTCTGGGTGCAAGCTCAGATGGAATAGTTAGTTCTGAAATAGAAAGGGGATTAGTTGAAATAAAATGTCCATACAAATACAGGTTACTTTCGCCAGAAGAAGCTGCAAAACGTAGTGATTTTTTCTGTGAAATTAAAGACGATAATTTAATCTTAAAGAAAAACCACAGTTATTACTTTCAAATAACTGGTCAAATGGCTTTAGCAGGGTGCAGTTGGTGTGACTTTGTTGTATTTACTACAAGAGGTATTCATATTGAAAGAGTTGATTTTGATGGAAAGTTGTGGGATTGTATGTGTAAGAAACTTGTCGACTTCTATCGAGAAAATATAATTCCAGAAATGTTTTCCTTGAGATTGAAAAATGGATTTATTGTGTAAATTCAGTCTTTAGAAAGCTGGTCATATTTGTCAGATAAATATATATGATTAAACTAGCGTATGATTATTAAAGCAACTTTGTCACAGCTTGTGGAAAATATCAGGTATATACACTTAATAACAGTATATTAAAGGAAGCCGGTAATACCGTTTGAGGATTTAAAGGGACAAGAAATTTGAAGATCTGGATTTTAAAAAATCATTAGAATCTTGTATGTTATAATTTTCATGTATATATGTTGCAAATGATTTGTGATATAGAGCATTAAAAATATATATAAATGCTTATTGTTTCTGTATTCACTAATAAAAATAACATTGTTTTGCTGAAGTACCACATTTCTGACCAATACCTTTCTATACATGTAACAGTAAAATGATTAAACAAATTTAAATATACAAATTTTCTGAATTTTTATTTCCATATGATAAATGAAAATTTCAAACTGTAGTATTAACAAAAGTTATATTCTAAATCAAATCAAGCATGAGCTGTTCCATTTTGTACAAGATTTGGATATAATACAGTCATAGAAGTGCATATTTTAAAAATGTCTGAGACCATGTCATGAGCTGAAATTGGCATTACACCATTTAATATCTTAAATATGTTTATGCGTTGCATTTCACGTTCTACGTGAATTCTCAAGTTTGCTATTATGCGGGTTTCTTCAATTTCCCTTTTAGTAAACTGCTTTTGTTCTTGAAAGGAGGTATTATCACTTTAATTTTTCTTGCAGTGGTCATGTCTGAAATAGGAAATCCCTTGTCAACCATTACAGCATCTCCCTTCTCGCATAAATCTAATATACCGGACAGTTCAGTTATCTTTTTATCTGAAATGTTTCCAGAATAGCAGTCTGAAACAAATGATGGCACACATGACGAGGTAATTCCAACAAGAATTTTCCATGTCATGTGAGACTTGTAATTAGAATATAAAAGTGTTTTTGATTTTGTTGATTCTGGGGTCTGTGTTCGAATTTCTGTGCAGTCTAAAATTACCCGTGTATCAGGATATCTAATTTTAAAACAATCCGGCATATTTGAATGGACAGCCTCTTGGCTTGGCCAGAATAATAAAAGTGGAACCATTTCATCAGATAAATATCTAATCCAAGTTCTGCAGGTGCTGCAGCATGTTGAAGCAGATATTTTGAATCGTTTTGCCAAATCCTCTTCCAGTAAGCCTAATCTCAATCGCATAGAAACTAACAAAAACTCGTCTAATAAACGTAACTTCCTTTGCGACCCCGGTTTGTTTGTAAGGCCTTTCAGAATAAAAAAGGAATTTCATTTGTCCTTTTTTCGGGACCAAAGGCAACAGTACTTGGTCTTAACAGAGAAAGAGGAACATTCCTCTGTCTTTAGCACATAGAGTAACATTCCTCTATCTTTCACACATAGAGTAACATTCCTCTATCTTTCTCATCTGATACATTTTTCTGACATAGAGTAACATTCCTGTTTCTTTCTTGTCTGATATAGTTTTCGAACATAGAGTAACATTCCTCTATCTTTCTCATCAGATACATTTTCTGACATAGAGTAACATTCCTCTATCTTTCTCATAAGATACATTTTTCTGACATAGAGTAACATTCCTGTTTCTTTCTTGCCTGATATAGTTTTTCTAACATAGAGTAACATAACTCTATCTTTCTTGCCTGTTATACTTTTCAAACATAGAGGAACATTCCTCTATGTTGTTGTCGAATATATTTTTCTAACATAGAGGAGCTCATGAATGCTGAAGTAAAAGTGTTTTCTTAATGTTTTCAATATAGCACATAACCATTAGAAATAAGTTCTGTTTAAGTGGTTAATAATTTTTAAAAGACATTTTAATTGTACTTCAAAACTTTTCAAAATTTATTGAATAGTCAAAATGATATTAAGAATACAAGACTCTGATCGTATACACAACTCCATTGTATTGTAACAGCATTGCTATTGCAAACCAGATAATGAATATTATATCATGTCCTTTGTTGTATATCATCCTTTTGTACCTAAAATGAGCCACAGAATATTTTTCTTCACATGTTTATCATGTCACATAAACCTTCTATTTGATTTATTTGTCACTATCTCATATGCTTTATTTTACCATTTTATACATATATGCCAGTTACTTCATATCAAAGACCTGTATGTCAGACCAGATATGAATTCAGTGGAAGAAAACATTTGTGACACTGGTCATCAGTGTTTTAAACAATATAAACAAGAACTGTCAGTAGACAGCGCGCTCGACTATTCTCAGTGATTGACAAATATAAAACAATATCCATTCACATGCAAGTAACAATGCAGTACCATAAACAGCTTCACTTACTTACGTACAGCGATGGCTTGATTTCTGAAATTTGGTTTTATTTGATAAAAATAACAAAGATGGAAAATAAGAAATGAGAACTGACTGTAAATGAGTCTCTAAAGGGGATAATTATGTCAAAATGCTTGATACAGTTACCTCCTCCTGTACACAGGTTCGGATCATGATGGTGAACAAGTGTGCAAAGTTTGAAAGGCATATGTCAATCGACTTTGAAAATATCTGAGGTAGTACGCAAACTTTAACGTAAGTTCTAAGTAAATAAAGGGGCATAATATTGTAAAAAAAGCTTGATACAGTGATCTCCTTCTGTACACAGGTTGAGATCATGATGGTGAACAAGTGTGCAAAGTTTCAAATCCATATGTCGATGGACTTTGAAATTCTAAGTCGAAAAAGGGGCATAATTCTGTCAAAAAGCTTGATAGAGTTACCTCCTCCTGTGTACAGGTTGGGGGCATGATGGTGAACAAGTGTGCAAAGTTTCAAAGCCAGATGACAATTGAATTTGAAAATATTTGAGGTGGTATGCAAACTTTAACGTAAATTCTAAGCAGAAAATGGGGCATAATTTTGTCAAAATGCTTGATAGAATTACCTCCTCCTGTGTACAGGTTGGGGGCATGATGGTGAACAAGTGTGCAAAGTTTCAAAGCCATATGTCAATGGACTTTGAAAATATTTGAGGTGGTATGCAAACTTTAACATAAGTGGTTACGCCGACGCCGACGCTCGGGTGACTAGGATAGCTCTCCTTGTTCTTCGAATAGTCGAGCTAAAAAATGAAAAATCTAAGAGGAAAAGCAAGCTGTCAACAAAGTAGAGTTTGTATGATTTTTGGTGTTGTTGCAAGATATTTGTGCAACTTGCCACATAAAGGAAAATTATGTTGGTGAGTAAAAGAAGTTTGACAGAACCATTACACTATATATCTATATTAGGATTTCAAAACAAACGATTTACAGTAGACGAAACGTAACAGATAAATACACTATAAGCGATTCAGAATGATACACAATTGCTTGACTATTCGGAGAATATGGAGAGTTATTACAGTCACTTGTGCGTCCGCGTCGGCGTTGCACCTTTGCTTAAAGTTTTGCATGCTAGGTACTATCATTCACATATCTCAGTAACCACTTATGATATTGATTTGAAACTTTGTTAATGTCTTAAGGGGTGTCACACAGTCAAGTCAGAAAACTCTTGTATAAGTTTAGTATAAATTATGGCCCTTGTTTGACTTTGAAAATTTTGTTAAAGTTTTGCATGCTAGGTACTATCATGCACATATCTCAGTAACCACTTATGGTATTGACTTGAAACTTCGTTAATGTCTTTAGGGGTGTCACACAGTCAAGACAGATAGCTCTTGTTTAAATCTAGTGCAAATTATGGTCCTTGTTTGACTTTGAAAATTTGGTTAAAGTTTTGCATATCTCAGGAACCACTTATGGTAGTTATATCAAACTTAGCTATAGTGTTTAGGGGTACATTTTGTATCAAACAATTAATTTACCAAAAATCAAATATATGGTGATAGATTTTGACTTTTATATGATGCAACTTTCCTAGTTAATACTAAGAGTCAGCAGAATTTTGTTTTGCTATTACGGACTGCTCTTTGTTTAGTTTACCTGGCACAAGGTAAAAGAGTCAGCTAATAGGAGCTATATTGCTGTTCGTATTTGTTACTAATTATGATTGAATATTTACTAAAGTATAAAAACACTTTCAGACA
The DNA here is from genome assembly GCA_022818135.1 of Saxidomus purpurata. Taxonomy (NCBI): domain Eukaryota; kingdom Metazoa; phylum Mollusca; class Bivalvia; order Venerida; family Veneridae; genus Saxidomus; species Saxidomus purpurata. The sequence goes on along the minus strand of JAFMSR010000001.1, from coordinate 70,078,249 downwards.
ATATTTGATTATTCACACATGATACTGGGCTTGGCAGACTGATTTGTTTATGCAAAAGTATGAAAAGTCAAGTGAAGAGTCATCTTTAACTATACATGTATATATATATATAACACTTTCAGGATTGTTATCTTACCATTATAAGTCATGTCAAGTGAATAATATCTGATAAGTCAAGAAACACTGCAATATTCTGCATCTGTGCTTTCATGTAGTCCTAGTTTTATAAACTGTTGATAAAAACTAACTAATAATGGCATACATTAAACAAGAGGCCCAAGAAGCATTGCAAAACTAATTCAAACAAGTTTTGTGAAAAATATTTGACCTGTAGTGTTAAAAAAAGTTTCACAATAATTTTATACTTATCTTTATTCATTATTATTGTTATTATTATTATTATTATTATTATTATCACTTTTATTATTATCATTATTACTATTATAACTGTTGTTGTTGTCATTGTCATCATCATCACCATCATCATCATCATCATTATTATACTGTGAGGTCATGATTTGAATGAGATAATATAATGTTAATATGTGATGAGTTTTTATATTACTAAAACCACTAAATTTTCCTTTTTAAAAAAATGAAGATGTTTTCCTGTTCCTGTAAACTATATGTTTTGATAAATGGATGTGTATCAGGTAAAAGACCATTTTTCTAAGGAAATAATGAGCTGATTTGATCATTCTCACATCCCTTCACCAATTTGCGAGTCATACAAGATTATAGCTGTCACTGAGTAATTTGTTATAAGATAATATCACTAAACACCTGATACTCTAATTTATATGCCTGGCATGTGGTATTCTAAATGAAATTGCTTTCTCTCCTTGAAATTCGTTTATCACTCTTTTACAGGTCATCTTTAGATTGGGCATATCATTACCAAATTAATTTTGTCAGATGTAACTAGAATTGGAACAAGTGCACAGATACTTTGCCCAAAAGAAATTAAAGGCTCAAATAATATACAACATACATCTTTATATCATATTTATTTTACTGCATCTATTTATACAATTCACTATGTTGTTTGCATAGATTAATCAGGAATTCTCAGGAATGTCAACTGCCACTTTTACACAATGTACTGCCTTCATCAAGATTTTAGTTTTTTCATCAATTGCAGTACATTGTTGTAATCCCTAGAAAGTGATATACTTAATGCTGCTGCATAATTCTGAAACAATATTGCTGCTAATGGTCTATAATATTACAATAATTAGCTATATTCAGTGCAAATGCATTATGAGCCATAGCCATTCTACAATTTTCTTGCTTTTTGTCATGTTTTCACTTGTTTTAGCATGTAAGAACATGTCGTTTTGTCGAATTAGGCATAGTCTATGTGTGAATTAGGCACAGTTTATCATTGTGTAGCATGCTGGGATAGGTATTGTCAGAAATTTGTATCGTGATAAATTACCAATACAACGCAAAACTGTATTGCGATATGTATTGCAATATATTGAGAGTGAGTAACTCTTACAAAAATATACTTTCATACTTAGTAATAATATGGTTATAAAGTAATTGAAACACTCCTGGGACAAAAAAGTCACTAATGTTTATTTGTTTTCTTCTTTAGTTTTGAGATCGAATAATATGCCGCCCGTTATTACGATGTCTAGTGTCCGTCATTGTCGTCACGGAAAAAGCACACAACTTATTCAAATTCAAAAAAACAAAAATAATATCAAACAGGGAATGCCACGTACCAAAAACGCAGCCTCCCCAAAACGAGCCCCACAGCACCCAGAAGTGCACACCACCAACACACACACACACACACGACACACACACACAATCACGCACACACACACACACACACACACACCACCAACACACACCAGCACACAAAGCAAACACACGAGGACAAAACGAACAATTAAAGGAACACAGTGGGGCACCGCCTTGGAACGGTCAGTGGCAAAAACACCACTGGGGAGCTTAAACCGGTTTATGGTGCGCACCCAACCTCACTCTTACCCCCACCATGTTCCAAAGTCACAGGACAGTGTAAATAAAAGTAATCCCTGCTAGGTGAATCTCTAACACACGCAATGGAAACAAAAGGCATGGTATGTAAAACACAAAAATGCTCGTGTATAAATATATAAAAAGCAAACCTTGAGAACCAAAAAACGTATGTACTCAATGCCTTTGCAGAAGGCAGAGCACCAAGAGAAACACCCTTAAGGGCCCGACGAAACAGGCCAGAGGACAGAAATCAAAACAGTTTCGTCCCAGTGGGATTTAAAAACTGCCCATCACAGAGTCCTCCCCCTCTTCCGTCAGACACAATCAAAGAGGGAAGCATAGCGTCCAACTGTAAACGGGTTGAACACCAAACATGCGGTGTGTCTCAAAACAGTAGGGTCGTAACCTCTTTTAACAAAACGTTTTATAATTTTAGCAAATACAGTTGGAAAATTGCCATGACCCAAAATCTTACGAAGTTTGTAAACCACATCCCCATAAAAATCGGGTTTTGAAATACCTTCTCGCAGAAGAGTCTTTAGATTACTATTGAATTTCAAAACCAAATCAGAATTACGATAGTAAAATTTAGCAAAATATTTACGCAATTTGTAATAACGGTAGCCCTGTTGAAGAAGTTTATTTGTAATATATTGATTACGTTCATTGAAATCCTCAACATAACTACACGCTCTGGCAAACCGAATTAACTGAGAAATGTATACCCCATAAGATGTAGCATGAGGTACATCCCCATCCAAATGGGGGAAATTTACAATACTAAAATTAAAATCATCCCTCTTGTCATAAATTTTGGTATGTATAATATTGTTATAAATAGAGAGATGTAAATCTAAAAATGAAGCACCAGTATCCAAATTGTTAGTTTTAATTAACTGGAGTTCCCGGGGATAAATAGTGTCCACCAATTGACCAAAAAACGGGTTATCCATATTAAGAATATCATCCAGATAGCGTGATGTATTATTAAAAGCAGTGATAATGTCTGCCTGCGTGTCTGGAGAAAGACTCAACATAAAGTCTCTTTCATAACAATATAAAAACAAATCTGCGACAAGGGGTGCACAATTTGTTCCCATGGGAATACCGATTACTTGTCTGAAAACTGCATTCCCAAACCTTATATAAATGTTGTTCAATAAAAAGGAAAGGGCTTTACAAACTTCGTCACAGGTCCACATAGTATAATGTTTAACAATACAGCTAGTAAAAAAAGCTTTATCGAAATTGCAGGCGAGAAATGTAACATTCTCCCTGGCAAAAGTCTTTTGAATTAGGGCAGTTAGCTTGTCATTTATCAAATTATGTGGTAAAGTGGTATACAGAGTAGAAAAATCGTAAGTACTGTTTCAGCTAATGAATGAAGGCAAAATTGCAGTTTTTATTTACATAACAAGAGGGCCAAGATGACTCTGTATCACTCACCTTAGTACAAGTCCACTTGCCTGGTGCGTGTGGTCAATATTGACCAAAGAGGCATGATTTGAACAAAGTATGTGGAAGACCACTAGACAATGTTGTATACCAAATAGGTTTTCCTATATAAGCCTATGTAAAACAAGTGAACTCCCGGGGGACCAATATTGACCCAAGCGGCATAATTTGAACAAACTTTGAAGAGGTGAACTAGGCAATGCTACATTCTAAATATCGAAGCTCTAGGCATTGTGGTTTCAGAGAAGAAGATTTTAAAAGATTTCGTCATAATTTGAACAATCTTGGTAGAAATCCACTAGACAATGCTACATGCCAAATTTCTAAGCTATATGCCTTGTGGTTTCGGAGAAGAAAATGTTTTAAGTTTTTTTTTCTATATTAGCCTATGTAAGACTAAGTGACCCCCGGGCTGTGTCAATTTTGATCTGGGGTCATTATTTGAACAATCTTGGTAGAGGTTTAATAGACAATGCTACATGCCAAATATCTAAGCTCCAGGCCTTGTGGTTTCAGAGAAGAAGATTTTTAAAGTTTTCCCTATATGCGCCTATGTAAAACTTAGTGATCCCCGGGCGGGGTCAATTTTAATCTGGGGGTCATTATTTGATCAATATTGGTAGAGGTCTACTAGGCAATGCTACATGCCAAATATCTAAGCTCTAGGCCATGTGGTTTCAGAGAAATAGATTTTTAAAGCTTTTTTCTATTTTTTGCCATAGCAACCAAAGTTCTGCATGGAACGGAATTCTTTGAACAATTTTTGTAGAGCTTTATGCAAGGAACATCCCTGCAAAGTTTCATCAACAAAATCCCAGTGGTTTCAGTGGAGATGTCATTTGAATCAAAAAGCTGACGGACGACGGACAATCATTCATTAGAAATAACGCGGTATGGGGTGACATCATACCGTGAATTGCGATATACCAGTATACCGGTTTTATTACGCAACCCTAGTAGCATGTTTGTTTATAAGTTTCATTTTAGTTCTTTCCTGGTAGCATCAGTTTTGGACTATGATTGTATGAAACTGATTTAAAATCCAAATTAAATACACTAACAAACGAACTACACACGGCAGTAACATGATGGATTGGTGTTTAACATTGCCAGACTTGTGTTTACAGGCACTACCCTGTTCCATTTCTGTTTTATCAAGACATCCAGCTTTCAATATGAAATATCCCTTTTATAATGTGAATGGAAGTTTAATTTGCGTAAATGTATAAGGAAAATTATTACCCCTTACGCTATTGGTGGCAAATGATCCATGTAGTTTGATCATGATCTGCACTGTTCTTAGTCGGTCAATAGACTTTTACTTCGGACATCTAGCTTTGAACAATTAATGGTACTGTTGAAATTGAAAGATGGGCAAGTCTATTTTAGAAAATTAGCAATGTACTAATTTAAACTGCAACTGTCACCAATAATAGTTACACTAGGTGATGCCATGATAGCACTGAAACCAGACGAAATTCAAAAGTAAGTCCTAAAATGAAAAAAAAGTATTTTCTTTTCTGGGTGGACTCTAGCAACAAGTTATGGGTGTTTTAGAAATTTTTGTGAGGCGTAATTTTTGTCTTAGGTTCTGGAAGTGGGTGGAATTCAATGTGAGGTGGAAAATGGAACTTAGACACACAGCAGTTTTGATGAGTTTCATAAAAATCATAAATGACAGGTGTACATACAATGCAATTTAGATTATTACATGTCCAAATAAGATGGTACAAAACTATTCAATTTGATTTTTTCATCGTTGAATTTTAGATATAAGACTGTCATTAAACTTAGAAATTTTCCTGTTCTGTTTTAATTATAATTTGGGACTTAGAAAAAAATAACTTTGTTGTTGACTTAGTTGTACATTCAAACGTGTGTCAAAGACCACCTCTAAACAAAGACCACCCTGCGAATAACGACCAGTTTGGGGGGATCCATGCACTATTAAATGTTATGTAGACATCTGTGAATAAAGACCAATAAAAGGTTTGACTGTTAACAGTTTCAAAACTTATATTAAATCAGAGTGAAATCTTAAAATGCTATAATAATGCTTCAGAATAATATTTGAAAAATTGTGTACTGCCAACTTGAAAAAAAAAACATTGAAAAACAGTAACAGATAACAAAAGTTTTGATATTATCATGCATTAAAAAATACAAAATTGAATACATGTACTTCCAAACTATTACAATTTTCTTTGTTCCTTCTACAATTGATAAATTCAGTATTATCAGGACATGAGACTGGGGGAACCACATCATCAGTATAAGCATAATTTATTGCTATCAATTTCACAGGGTCATTAATTAATTAGTCCCAACGCTGTGAAGCTCAGAGGCTTACCAGAGAATGATTTTCAGCAGAAAGTACCCTTGTATAACATAGTGTATACATTTCACAGACAGATAATCAGGAGGCGGGGTCATTCAGCGAACTTGATCATAAAAAATAGCATGCAAAGATAATACTTAACATCCTTCTCTGTACAATCACCACTTGGAACCTCAATGAAGCAGAATTTATCAGCAAGCAGTCATTTTGATTTGTTGATTCGAATGTAAGAGAGTGTTTAACATGTGCTTGTAAGAAATAATTACATGTGAAAGGAATACTTTCAGTTTTGTGAACTTTGTGCTGAACAGGACGGTAGCATTTGCATAAAAATGATTATTAATTGAAAAACAAAGTGATGGTGCGAACTTAGGATTTGATAAATCAGCTTATGCTGTGCAGCAAAGGTATACTATCTTATACATGTACTCTATGTATATTTTCTAGATTAGCAATTATTGAAGCTTTTAAGTAATATGTTTTCATTAAATAAAACCATAATTATTATACTAGAGATATAATATAATACATTGTAATATTGCAATTTAAATATATTTTTGATGACTTAGATACTAAACAAAACTCAGAATCATTAAAGTTTCACCAAGCAGGAGTGGCCTATATTCCTAAGGGGGACTGGAATATGTAGACCAAAACCTGGAGATGAAAGCAAACCAGTCTTGGACCAGGACAGGCTTGTAGTATTATAATAAGAGGTATATAGTATTCACCTTACTTTGAGTGTAAACATTGATAACTACAATTTTCCATTCATAAAATACAAAATAGTTGCTAATACAGGTCTCAACAGTGTTTACTGGATTCTTAGACTAGAATAATCATTATAAGACTAAGTAGAAAAAAGTGTTTCAACATATTAAAGACAGTGTTTGTTTGCATTACGCATTTTCGTTGTAGAAACAAGTTTTGAATTGTTTTTCAGAACATATGTTCAGCTGGGCTGGGAGACTGACCTTAATCATGCAGTTACAGAGCGAAAGCAACTGAAAAGATCAGATCTGTGTGAGAGTACAGGAAAATTTGTAAGTAATTTTTTGCACAATAATAAAGGACAGGCATTTTTCTTTTTAAAGCTATGTCTACATTATATCTCTCGGGTGCAGTTTTGTGTGACTGAGCATTCTTTATAATATTTGGTAATTTGAGGTACCTTAACTTGATGTAAATATGGAAGTTTCGTCATTTATATATTTATAATTTATTTATGAAATAAAAGCCGTTCCAGCGGTGTTCATCGTTTAATAAACAATGATTTGGAGCACTGATACGCAGTAATTAGCCACGAAGGCCGGAGGCATGAGTGGTTAAAAACTGCCCATCAGTACAATAAATTATTGTTTATGAAACGATAAAAACGCTGAAAACGGATGTTATTTCGATTCTAACATGACCATATATTACAAAAGGTGAATAAATGCAATGCGTTATTTTCTATGCGAACGCTCATTTAACGTCATGCGGCGCAGTATGTTTACAGCATATTGGTTCCCGCGTTGTTTATGGTTTAATATAACATAAATATTCTACTCTTTGTATATAGAGACAAAATCGGGAGTCATGTTCGAATAACATATAATACAACTACATGTAGAAATAAAATGTTTTCTTTGTTAAATACACGTGTAACACTGTCCAGAAGGTAATAAATACTACGATAATTTTTCCAGGGTTCCTATTATCAACTTTGGGCCTAAAAATGAAAAGAGAAATCATCAGCGGAAAGGTAGTATGATTATGCTTTTTAAAGAGGTCGTCTATTTTCTAAATGCTCATAAAATAAATATGAAAACCCAGTAAAATGTTAACCTGTATATTTATTAAATTATGATCTTTTACAGTATATGTACACATACAGAACTAAAATAATATGTGCCTATAAATTATAAGAACTTAAATGTGATTCACAAGGCTAAAGACGAAGTTCATTGACATTAGCAGGTGGGTTATGGACAACGCCTCACTTGTCTGTACAGAATATCCCAGACCTGCTTTATTGGGTTCAGATCAGGACTTTTAGCCAGCCAGTCATCAATGAAATTATTCTTATTTGTTGTAAGAAAAATTGCAGTGTCTTTAGCTGATCTCCAACAGAACAATATTCCACCGACAGAAACCAACACTTTAGTCAATTATATGCGCCGCAATTTTCTGTTAACCTTTGGCCATAATTTTTGCACCAAATGATGCATCATGGACCACTCTTACACGCATATGTAACAATGATTCCCCGATTTATTTTCATCTAGCTAAGCTATGTTCAAGCAAACCTAGCAGTAGTTTCTTATTTTGTTTAGTATATGTGTATGTTATTGATGAAATAATTGATATTCTGTAATGCATATATAGGTGATATTATAACATAAGAGTTTACACATTTTGCAGGAAAAAGTTGATTCGGATCTCGTTGAATACAACAGGAGGAAAGTGTATTACGTCCAGATAATAGCAAAACAGTGATTTACTGCTTCAAACCAATAGGGCAGATAAGAGAGAATACCTTCCGACATCAGCAAACACAACAGTCATTCATACCAAATATGAAAGACATTCAGGAATTTGATGAAAATTCATCATGTGCCATATGATGGGGATTTGTAATGGTATACAAATAGTTGTAGACAAGACATCCATGGGTATGCCTGACCAATTGTCTGTGATTAAAGATTACATAAACATTTACACAAAACCAAATGAATTGTAATTCCAGTAAAATCTAAATTACGGCCTTTACCAACGATCTTTTCGTTTTCCTCGATTTTTTTCTGTTGTTTTACAATTAGCTAATAGTACATTCACGGCTCAGTGCTTGAAATCGGATTTTATATACGCACACTTTCGATAGAATTAGCCATTTTATTAATAAAATATAAAAATGTACACACATATATCACTTTTTCAGTTTAAGCTCCATTGAGCACATAAGACTTAGCAAATGAAAATATGTGTTACCTTTGGAAAATAAATATCTTTTACTTTTTTATTATTTTACTGTTGCCTTCTTGAGTTTTCTTGGTCTGAGAAATAAAAAACATGTAAGGTCGCTGAACCAACATGACGAGATAGAGGAATGTTCCTCTATGTTAGAAAAATATATCGGACAAGAAATATAGAGGAATGTTACTCTATGTTAGAAAAATGTATCAGATGAGAAAGATAGAGGAATGTTACTCTATGTTAGACAAAGGTATCAGACAAGAAAGATAGAGGAATGTTCCTCTATGTTAGAAAAATACACCAAATGAGAAATATAGAGGAATGTTCCTCTATGTTAGAAAAATACATCAAATGAGAAAGATAGAGGAATGTTACTCTATGTTAGAAAAATGTATCAGACAAGAAAGATAGAGGAATGTTACTCTATGTTACAAAAATGTATCAGATGAGAAAGATAGAGGAATGTTACTCTATGTGTGAAAGATAGAGGAATGTTCCTCTTTCTCTGTTAAGACCAAGTACTGTTGCCTTTGGTTTTCAATGTATCCCCGGAAAAGGGACAAATGGAATTTCCTTTTTTATTCTGGGAGGCCTTTTGTGCCATTCTGTTGATATTTTGTTTCTTTGTTAGATTTTTAACCCTTCCAGTACGACATACAGCTAGCTGTTAATTTCAGCAGATTAAAAATCATCATAAGGGTCAAGAAAGTTGGAAATCCTGTAAAAAACATGACTTTGTCATCGTCATCTTGCAGATCCTCTACAGTCAAATCTTGTAGTTCAGTTTGTATTCCCTTGTCGTCTGTAGAAATGATAAATTGAATGTTCACAGAATTACTTTCGGTTACTTTAGGTTCATGACATTTTCACGTGCAGCATTCTGTTTCAAATATATGAGGCTCAGTAGCTGTCTCAGTCTGTGTGTATTTCTCAACCAAAATAATTTCTTCGGATTGTACAGGACCTGTGGAAGTAAACCAATATAATTTAGCAAAACAGATAATCCGGTTTATGTATGACTGAAGACTTACAGCTCTTGGTCTGTATGTGACGGTATGTGTGTGGGGGGGGGATGGGGGGATGGGGGGGGGGGCGTGGGGGGGAGTAATAAATTCTAATAAACAGGACGCTGCCCTCACCTACACTTGTATATTTGATTGATTGAAAACTTTCTCAAGCCGTGTTCTCAATTAGAAAAACTGATAAGAGGTTCAGTCCTTAAAATGAACAGGATTGTGAAAAGAAATCTAACATACATGTACCTGAATAATCATGCATATGAATGGAAGTGTTAAGTGGATGGTCAACGTCTACCACTAGCATTGACAGCTCGGTATCTGGTTCAGACTGCTCATTGTCAGAAATATCCATGGTGCTTTCTGAACCACTGGCTACCATTATCCTTGACTTTTCAACTTTTGGTGTACAAAAAGAATCATCACCTACCTGCAAGCAAAAACGATATAAGTATATCGTTGCTATGAAGTGTGATATTCTTTGTAGTATTTTTAAATAACTGAAAATATTTTACCAGTGTTTATAAAAGTATTAGAGGCATTGATGTAGAAATATTTTTTTCAGAGGGAGTAAATAAATACCGATACTGCAGCGTGTGCTTTGCCCTGGTCACCGGGTGTTTTAATAATATGTGTATAAAATCTAATTAAAAGATAAAAGATGCATCTCGAATATAACTTACTGTGAGCGTTTTGTAGATTTTTTGCGGGAATATGCTTGGTATAAGAACATCTTTAGTTGGCCCTTTTAAGCCCATGAAATGTTCGCTACATAGTCTAGCTGTTTTCAGTCTGTTGTCGTGCCAGTGAAAATTCTTGCGATGGTTTTTCACTGGATTTATCCAGATTTTTCTGTTTGAAATATTTGACGGAAACCTATGCAAAGCAATCTTCCGATCGCCAACATTTTACCAGAATAATTACTACAGTCCTGCGCACAACAATAAATTTTCCCCATTGTTTACAATATGAATCCCGCGAGTTGCTGATGCTGAACTATCCGGAAATGGATAGTCGTTTTGGCGCATGCGTAAAACGATTAAAGGGGGATCACTTGGTTAGCAAATAACGATAACTATTGGGATCCCCGAATCGGACTATAGTAAGGCAATTATTTTTGATGACTTCCGGTTTTTTACAACAATGCAAATCGCCATGAAAGTAGATTGCGCATGCGTGCTTGCCGATTTCATGGCATAGGAAAAGGATTCTGGGTTGCTTTATCAGACAGATACGTCATAGCCAAAGCGAGTGCACATACGTATTTCCTGTCATCTGATTATTTTTGTTAATTAATAACCACAACAACGTAGCTATTCATTTGATGAAATTGGAAAGAAAACATGACTCCGAGATCGAGATCGAGCAGTTATTACTCACATCAGTTACAACACTTGGTGTCAGCACGGAGAACTACATTGTAGGTGGGTATTTATTAAAATGACTCTGGTCAAACTTTAAAATAAATATTGTGAGATCTAGATTTAGTTGTGACGACTAATTTAAGCCTTCTGATTGATCTGCTTACAAAATAAAATATTTGATTTGAACTGGGTTTTTTACTTTTGTAGTGATATGTTACTACAGATATTTTATAGTTTAAAATGCTTAGAACACATTCATGTGGTTTGGTACGTGTTCGGAGTCCCTATGCTTCTGTATGGTTTTCAAATTCTAGATGAATGGTTAGATTCTATTTAAGTGGGGTGCAACACTCATCAACCTTTTCAGTCATTTTTATTAGCATGCCAATTTTTGTAATCTCGACATTTTTTTCGCAGGACCAACCGGTTGATACCCGAGATGGTGTTATTTAAGGTGACAAATCGCAAATAAATCCATGTGGACACTTAGCTGCAAGCATTACAGTACTGTATACTGGATCAGGCACATCCCAAGAGGACCACATATGAGGGGCAACCTTATATATACTGGAATCACTAATGCTGTCTTCGGTATGTTGTTTTGTTTGGCACTCAGTCAATTTTATATTGCCTTAGCTGAAATAAGTATTTTATACAAGTGTACGGGTGGTGTGGTGGTTAGTGTAGTGTTAGGTGGTGTGGTGGCCGAGTGGTTAACGCTCTGGACTACCAATCCGGAGGTCCCCGGTTCGATTCTCGGCCGAGGCACTGGATATTTCAGAAACGCTTTTCAGTGTTTCCCACCTATCTGAGATGAACTGGTTAGAAACCCAGAGGTAGTCCCGCGTGTATCGGTGCTATACACCGGGCACGTAGAAAAGAACCAAGGGGTCTCTTCGTAAAAGAGCTAGAGTCTGGTACCCGGATTTCCTTGTATCTGCTTCTTTCTCTAAAAATAAAGGACCACAATGGAAATAAGAGCTTGCTCTTTATTGTGTTATCCTTGGTACTTGGTACTGAAATAAATACATACATACATACACTTTTAATTTAATTTTAGTTCATAATCTGTTTTCCTGTATTTTATCATCGAATAAAATATAGTCAGGAGTTTGGGTGCGTAGATATTAAATCACTTGTGATTTAACTTTTCGTATCAAAACGCCTGTTCTTTTTATTCAACGATAAAATTTACGGAACAAATTACAGTATTGTTCCGACACACAAATTATTGTTTCGATTCTAATACTGTTACATTTTTTTTTTTTTTGAAAACTATTCAAACTTTATTGAACTCGTATGCGAAAAGTGATTTGACAGGCTTGTTAAAATACGTTACATCATTTACGGCACAACATCATAGTAAAACTTCATTATCAAAAAATAAGATACAGACTTTTCCCAATATGTTGAATAATATAGGAACAGTAGTCGCTTGTGTTACAATTTTTGGAATTTGTTACTCTAATATTAAATTATAAGTTACGAATTGTTATTGTATTTTCAATTTCAGGTAAATGAACTGTGGAGCTTACTCTGATAGATTTGAGATATCGCCCGAAGAAAATTGATTGTGAATAACTTTTCAGAGATTTTAAGATAATTAAGAAATTTATAAGGAAGTGTACATGTAGATATCTACATATTTATAAACTCTTTATCAGTGGAAATAAATAAATAAATACAATTAAAATGTAAATTCTGGGAATAAAGTTTTAATCTTCTATCAAATGATAAATCTCATCCATGAATGTCTTCCTGAAATGAATGGAGAATTTCAACCATATGTTGATAATGGACTGTAGTGACCCAAGACCAGCTAGCCGGTTTGTCAATTTCCGCAACCCTTATTGGCTGTACGGTGTACAGTGTTTAATTGATTTTTTGTTTATGAAATTTACATGTTTAATTTAGATTGTTAGTTTTAGTTTTTACAAATAAATATGCAAAAGTTTTTGTTTTTTATCCATTTTTGGTAATGCTGTTATCAATATAAACATTGTAAACTTTGTCCGGCAAAAAGTAGGGGAACTTTAAAAATCTGATGCTCTCGGACTTGGAAACAAGGAAATTTCTCATGTCACTGACTTGCTATTCTCAGACAGGCTTTATCAGACAGTTTTCATAGTGATGGCATTATGAATATAATTCTTTCTGTAGGAAAACACTGAATTGATGCCAGCATTAAAAGTCGGATAGCTAGGATTGTCATAGCAACAGAGGCCTATAGTATTGTGCTTGATAGAAAGTTATAAGGCGACTCTGGTTCAAATCTGTCTGTCTGTCCTTAAACATTTCCTTGATAACACTACAGGTCAAAATTTTCATTTAGCTTTCATGAAACTTGCTCAGAATGTAACCTACAACCTGAAGATGATCCTTATTGTATTTGGGGACAGTGGGTCAAAGATCAAGGACACAATCACCTCCAACAGCATTTCCCTGATATCGCTCTACAAGTAATGTCATTCTCATTCAATTTAGTCAGAAGGTTGCGTGCAACATGTAGATGATCCTTTTGTTTTGAGGGTCAAAGGTCAAGCGCAGTGACCTCCGTTAGCTTTTCCTTGATAACACTCCACAGGTCACAATTTCATTCAACTTTTATCAAACTTGCTCAGATGGTTGCCTGCAACCTGTAGATGATCCCTATGGTTTTGGCATCATAGCTAGACAGAGGTCAAGGTAACAGTGACCGGAACTTTGAAAATAATTTCTGGTCAATATTTTGAGATCTAATTATCAACAGCAGTCTTCAGACTTCTTAGGACGACTGGTCTTATTAAGTCGATTATCCTTACTTTTAGAAGGTTCAGTAAGTCAGTGTTATAGGGACCTGTTATGAATGTACTAAAAGCAGTCAGGTCATAAACATGTTTCGGTGTGTTGATAAATCCCCATTCTAGGCAGTGCCTGATTTCATATTAATGATCCCAGTGATTTATATATGGATTCGATTTTGTAAAGGGAAGTAACGTGCGCTACTGTGTCCTTGATATTTTTGTCGACAAAACAAAGGAATTACGCACGAAATAATCGTGCTGAGTAGCAGTTTGTCATTATTATGTCACAAACACGCTAAAATCATGCCTATTAAACTAATTGTAACTGATATTTGTGTGAATTTCGATATTTTTTATTCACGATAAAAAGTTAATGAGTATAATTGATTTGAAATTAGTTTTTGTACAAAAATATATCTGTCGATTAATGCCCGGAACTTCCATCGACGCGCGCTTATTATCTATATTATCTGTCTATCTACGTGCGTACGTCGTTGGAGGAAAAACTAAGGTCCAGCTTGAGGGTCTCTCCAAACGTCGGACCAAGATTCCCGCAGTACTATCACTATGCTATTTATTTCTTGTAATAGATTCTAGTCGTTCTTACATCTGATTAGAATTTAAAACGCACCGATACCGTTTCCAGAGCAGATTCGTAAATAGATATTGACTATTGTCGTATAGGCCGCTCTAAAAAATAACAGGTCATATAAGCCGCTTCGCCGCATAGGCCTCATCTACGACAATTCATCATTTTATACGTATAGGCTGCGGCCTATTGTCCGGAAGTTACGGTACATCGTACTCGGGATCGGGATAAATGACACATCTCAAGTAGTGGTTTGTTGGACAACATTTCTGTCAAACCTGATTTCATGAGGTCCCAAAACGTTTTTGGCTTCGTTGTCATGTTCCATTTATTTTATACTATGATGCCTTGTATGTGATAACAACGAATCTACTTCGTTTTAGGAAAGAAACTAAAAGTATAAAAAGAACAATATTCACTGTTTAAAACTTTAACAATTCTGTAAGATGTTACAAACTGACAAAAAAAAATCTTAAAGTAATTTGTATGACATATTTCATGTAAAATGTCCCTAGCCCCTACGATATACCGAGAATACAACGATTATTTTAATATGATTTCAGCTATGTAGTGTGATCTCCTCCCAACCATAATTGCATAAGTATAAAGTAAAACAAACATCCAATATATTTAGACTAAATGGATTGTTACACGTATTGTATCAGTAGACAGAAAATAAATGTAACTACACGGTTACTTTTAATTTTACGTTCACCCTGCCGCTATTAGCAAAAAAACGCCAGATTGCATTTAAGAAATAATCTATGGCTTGGAGTGCTTTATCGAAATTGAAGCATTCCCCGGAGGTGATGTGCCTGGCGGAATAATTCACGAGGGCGAAGCCCGAGTGAATTATTACGCAGGCACATTACCGACGGGAAATGCTTCAATTTCGATAAAGCACTCCAAGCCATAGATTATTTCGATTCTTATAAGCCGAATTTATGAAAACTATCGTAACTACTGCGGACCTTTTTTCAGTTCGGCGGTAATGTGTAAAATAGCATAAGTAGTGGCTGTTGAAATTCACTCCCCTATTCGGGCAACCAGTCAAGATATCATACATAACTATATTATACAAACTTATTTTAGTTTAATCATCTAATACATAAAAAATATATAAAATACCCGACTGTGACATTATTCAGAACACGTCAGATTCAGAACCTAACAAAGCAGACAATCGATTTAAAGCGAACCGTTAATCTGAACTGTACAACGTTTTATCGTGGAGTAATGACGTCAGTGTGATGACGTCAACGTTTTCATTCATTGTTTTGTCTCCCGGAATCAAAACATTGTATGACGTTAATCCTGAATTTTCTTAGCCTTTTTAAAGGAAAACAAGGTGAAGGTATTCTAAGGCTTACTTGACGCAATCAAAAATAATATTTAGGTTCTTAAACACAACTTTTTCATGCGACTGATGTATTTATATAGATATTATTTCTATTTCTATATTTTATTTTCTGCGCGGGAGTAAATTAGAAAAGTCGGAAGGAGCTACTTCCATGTCCGAAACTCCGCCTTCTTTTCCGAGTGCTTTAATCATATTAATGCACTCGAATTGACTATAGAAATATACCATAGGCATATTAGAATTATCGTTTAGATGCACCTATCAATACATTATTATTACTCTATCGAACTTTGCGTTTTATCTCTGTTGTAATTTTATACTTTTGTCTTCCAATTGCACGAATCAAAACTTCATTCAGTATCATTTGTCATTTTAGTTAGTATTTATCTGTGTTTGTTTTTCCTTTTGACTGTTTTTAGTCCCAGCCGACCCTGGGACTTCTTCTTCCTGGATGAACTTGCCAATACTCCTAACAGGCGCAGGTTAAAGGAACACAGATGCAGATACATGGGAATCCGGGTACCAGACTCTGTATAGCACGTAAGACTACCTCTGAATTTCTAACCAGTTTATCTGTAGACGGGTGGGAAACAATGAAAAGCGTTTCTGAAATTGCAGTACCCCGGCCGGGATTCAAACCGGGGATCTCTGGATTAGTAGTCCAGAGCGTTAATCACTTTACCACCGCGCCACCGTTGTACTGTGAATTGTTCAGTATCAGCTCTTCACCTGTCGGAATTGCATTGCGCTTATTATCATCCAAAATACAAGTAAAACAATCGTAGTGTTTTAACTATTTTTACGGCCAGGTTAAACTTTGTTAATTATTTCTACAAACGTCATTTTTTCTGTGCTCTAATTGATTCAAACAGTTTTTAAACTGTTGTTCAAAATTATAGCTGCTCGTTCACAGTTTCGGGTGAAAATTTAAAAGATTTCCAAAAAGATGTACTTAAACATAAAAGGTAAAGGTAATGGCTAGAATGCACCACGACAAAAGTAACATTTACAGCAATTTAAGAAAATCTGTTTCAATGCTGTAGAGCTTGGTTTGACGGCACCGCTAACTTATATTTTTGTACAGAAATTTCAAAAGCGTTTGTTATACCTTATATACTCAGCCACTTTTCTAAATATACACCTTAAAGAAATCTTGTAGTTTATTCAATTTCCGAGATATTTGGATGAATATTTCATAATCGTAAGATCAAAGATTGGAATTTTACATTAAATCAGCGTTTTAAAGATATGTACCAAACGCAATGGTCCGCAGCGCTGTAAACACAGTGACCCCAATACTCAAAACTCAAAAGAAAAACGTTTAAATAACCAGCCTTTCATCAATCTGCGCGTAATCTAGACAATTATATTTGATTCACGTATATAACATTAGCAGACATGTGGCAAAATTTGGTCATTCAAATCTTTTAAAGATGTTCTTGTGCAGATGTAAAGTGAAAAACAGAATACTAAAAGTTTTGACTGATCCTAATTCTCAATTACGTTTCAACCTGATGCAGATTTGACGGAAAATGAGTACCTTGATTTGTTAACAACTCAATTGTCGCTTTGACGTACCCGTCTTTAAAAAATTATGAATGGTACTTCTCATCAAACACTCATGGTCAGTTTGTTGACTGAAAAGGTCATATGGAGAAAATACAGCACTGTCTCGAACCAAGGGACGAGGTGTGTTGAATAAATGCACGGGAAAGGAAATTCCTCTAAGGTTTGAAACTCAACTCCTACAGTGAATTTGTTGTTGGGAGGATATTTTGATCAAGCCAGGATAGAATATATCTAAAATCGGTATCACAATCCGGTTTTTGCAACAAAAACTGAACTTTTCTAGATGATTTGGAAGAAATTTATATTTACCGTAATTTCCGGTTTCGTGAATTAAGATGTGCGGTTATGTAAACTCCGTGAGACAATGAAATCAAAGTTCATTATCAGCAAATTTATTTCGAGAAAAATGAATCTAATAATATATTAACCAATTTTGATGAGCGTATCTTTAAAAATGATTTTGATATAGCACATAATTGCGGTGTATACTTAGAAAAGTTGTTGAGTGTAGTTTGGTTGAGTATAATTTCAAATAATTAATGAATACAATATATTTTACAATAATTAATTTTGGAACCTTTTAATTTGATGATTCGTTCTAAATGATCTTGATTTCAAGTAGTAAGTACATGTACTTTGTTTTCGCCAAAATCTAGGATATATACAGCTGCACTATAATTGTGTGTTGAAGATGTTCAATTGATTTGATTAAGACGGTTCTAAGAAAGTGTTACATATTTTATCCTGCATTTATAAAGTCAAGCACAGACCTTTTGTAAATGTCACCTGTATGGCATACACAAGCTTTTAACCGGATGACCAAGTTTTGACTTCAATACTTAAAATTCGACATTAATTTTATCAAGACAATCATACTGACATAGTTTCATTAAGATACAATGAGAACTGCAACCTTCATTGCATACACAAGGTTTTCGTATAAGTTGACCCCGTGACCTAGTTTTTGACCCAAGCTGATCAATATCACTCTAACCAATATAAATAAATATTCAATTAAAAAGGGAACCTCTATTGCATACACAAGCGTTTTCTAACATTTGACCCGTGACCTAGTTTCCAGATGACTCATATGCATACTCATTCTAGAACTCATCAGCATAGTCATTCCGACAAAGTTTCATGTAGATCCAACTCTATTGCATACGCAAGGTTTTTCTATGATTTGACCCGTCATCTAGTTTTTTACCCCTTATGATCCACATAAAAACTCTACCTTGATTTGATCAAGGCAGTCATTCTGACAAAGTTTCATGAAGATCCAATGCAAAATGCAACTTCTATGGCACACAGGAGGTATTGCTATGATTGTTTTTACCAAGATATTTTATATTCAAACTCGACCTAGAGTTTAGCAAGACAATCGTGCTGCCTAAGTTTCATGAAGATCCAATCACAAATGCAACCTCTATTGCATACACAAGGCTTTTCTGTGATTTGACCCAATGACATAGTTATGATCCGAGAAGACCAATATTCAAACTCAACCTAGATGGTATCAAGACATTCATAATGACTAAGTTTCATGACCATCCTGTTAAAGATTGACGCTTCTTTTAAATACACAAGGTTAAGTGTGGACACATGACAGACGACAGACATCAGGCGAACAAAATAGCTCCCCATATTCTGAACAAGTTTCATGAAGATCCAATAAAAAATGAACCTTTATTGCATACACAAGGTTTTCCTATTATTTGACCCGTGACCTAGTTTTTTTATCCAAGATGATCCACGTTCAAACTTGACCTTGAGTTAATCAAGACAATCATTCGGATTAAGTTCATGAAGACCCAATGAAAAATACATTCTCTATTGCATACACATTGTTTTCATATAATTTGTACACAGATGACCCATATTCAAACTCGACCTATACTTTATCAAGACAATCATACTGACCAATTCTGATGAAGATCAAGTGAAGAATGCATTCTTTATTGTATAAACAGTGTGGACAGACGATAGACAGACGACGGACACCAGGCGATCACAATAGCTCACCTTTGAGCATTTCGTGCTCAGGTGTGCTAACACTTAAATTATTTGCTCAGATAATTGTCCACATTTGTGCTTAAGAAATTTTGCATAAGGTACCCATGCTTATTACTGTATAAATCAGCCATTTACGATAATCACAATTAATTTATCACCGGGTTATGATGGAAACCCAACGTTTCCTTTTATTGTTTCTATTATTTCAGAAATTCAGTCTAAACAGAAAACAAAACTCGGCCGTTAATGCAAATGACATGCAGTTCATTACGTTATTTCAAACATGTAAAATTCGGATACTAAATGTATCGATTTTGCATCCGAATGTTGGAATATATTACTTATTACTTACTTTAAATGTTTTAAAGGATACCATTTTTAAGATGATTTATTTGGAGCCTATGATCATTTCGAACATTCGATGGTCCACCAAAATGTTCTGTCATCTGATTTGTATAGACTAGTAGCGTATTTTATCAAAATTATTTCATCAAAACACAAGTTGTGTAATCTTTCCGATCAGTTTGGAAATGCTTCAGGTAAAACTTGAAAACTTTCAGACTTAATTGTCCTCTTTGACAACATTCTCGTGCGCATTGCAGATAAAAAAGTCAAATGAGCTAGGATCAAAGGAGCACAGAAGGTATTTAACAATTAACATATTTTCAGATGCTAAAAATACCATATTACCATAATATTGATTAGACGCAGTATTATCAAGAACAAGATGATTTCTTTATGTAGGAGCTAGAATACAAAAGTAGTAATGATGCATATTCCAAATTACATGACCGAATATCTATTTAGCGGAGCTAAGCATTACATGAATGACATGGATTTTAAAACTTTATCATAAACATGACATAATTTCATTTTAGTTTAAAAGTCTTCTGATTGCTAGTCTTCTGGTTGCTAACCAAGTGCATTAGCGGTGATCTGTATATAGCGTGACCCTCTCTATATAATGAACCTGTTTATATTGTGACCCTGTCTAATGCAGTCAGCAGCCAAAAAATGAATTAATACTGCACCATAGCGTCCACTGTCACAATAACAATATCACTCCGCTATTAATTACCTAATCATAGCTTATTCAACAATATAACACATCAGAGTAATCAAACACTCAATACTATACAAAATTTACAAATTTAATTACTATAATTAATATATACAAAGATAAATGCAAAATATGAACATTACATATGATGACAACGAATGGACTATAAATAGTGTCTTATTGCTAGTCCTGAATAATACACGTTTACACTTGACTTAATGGTGAAAAGACTGTCCTCGCCCTCCGTATAGACTCCGGTAATCCGGGGTTTGATTTTAGTAGACCTTAATGTCAACTGCACCAAAGGTGTTTCCTGTGTGAATGGGTACACAAGTATGTGCTCGGGAATCAATACATCCGGGCGAATCGTGTAGTTTATCGATGTAACAGATCGGTCTTCTCCAGGAAAGTCATCGTCTGGCATTGTATCTTTCGGGGGAGAAAGCTAAAATATATATAACATATGGTAAATACCATGGCACATAAAACGTCTCGGACATCAACTGCTCCGACGGGTAAACCATACCTTTGTAGGTTCCCATGATTGTGCGTACAAACAAATATATATGAACATGTGTTCAAAGACGACTCTTTGTGTACACATACTACATTGTGTCTGAAGGTTACCCAACAGTAAACGTGTTATAAAACATGCTATATTGAATAGTGGAATACGTCACTTGATACTTTCATTAATCAATCTTTCTCATTCTTTGTACTATTATCAAGAATGAAAGTATATTGAAATGAAACACAATAAACTGAATTAACTGAATTAAATTGCAGCTTACATTCACTATGTACAATAATTTCATAACACAAGATAATCAATGATACTGAAGCAAAGTAATCACACAATGGCGTTTGAGAAAGACTTGAAGCAAAAACAAACTGCACTGACTCCTCGACAAATTTAGCTACTTCTGAAATTTACGACATCTTGAAACGAACTCATAATATGAAACAAAACAGCTTACAGTGTCTGTTACTGAAAACAAATCTATCTACTGAAGCAAGTTACGAAATAGAATAGACAACTTTCAAAAATAAATTGATTTATCTCGATCAAGCTTAAGTAGAAACTTTATAACATCTCGAATGTCAAAGTCATAAAAATGTGTGTGAAATTTTCTAATAGTCAGTCTTTTCTTAAATACTATAACTCTCACCTGTCTATAAATTCACGGGGAAATGATAACCTCCGTGCAAACATGAAATGCACAAATAAAATTTATGTCGGTCAAAATAAATTATTTGCAGTTATAGTGGTCTCAGTAAAATTGTTATAAAAAAAAACACAGATGCGAAAATATAACATTTTTTATTACTGAACCGAATTTAATGAAATTTTTATGAAAATAAACGAAACTCAATACAAAAACAATGCTCTTACTTTCATAGGGAAAGTCTAGCAATTTACACAATAATTAAATCTTTACAAAAACAATGATAAAATTGCTCTCACTATCTTAATATGAAAATCGAGGCCGTTGAGACAAATACAATCAGGTGGCATTTCTATTTCGTAACATTTTGAAACAATAGGTAAATGGATTGAATGAGTAAAACTCTCGGTAAAGATAGGTATTTTGCCCCAAAGTTCCAGTGAGTTACAAGATTTTGTAACAGTAGTAAGACAGATTTGTTTTTGTAATTTTGTAGTAATCATTTACTTACTTCTTGTGTTCATATATAAGCAGTCTTTGAATTATACATAAATATACTTAAACTTTTAAACTGCTCAAGACTTTAGAAAGTAAATTGTTTTCAGAATGTGATTATTTCTAAATGGTTTTATATATGCATAGTGTTTAAATTAAAACTTTAAAATGATTAAATACTTGCGAACAATGAGACATAATAAAAGTATGACATATCAGGTTTGTTTGTCCAATACCATCCCTAAGTATTTAAACTTGGATATAGATTCTAGTGGTCACCTGTATGTAGCGGTCACATTCATGCAGTCCCTTGAGTGACCAATATAGACAGGTTAGACTGAAGTGTAAACACTATTTATATATCTAGTTTATGATTACACTAATGCAGTGTTTAATGTAAGATGTAAAAAGGGCATTTGGCCGGAAAATGCGCGATAAATGCTTCGAGTTCAGGACACTTTAGCTATTTGTTGTGGTAGCTTATTAGAAATATGTAATAATTATAGGTTCAAAGAAACAGGTTTTAATTTTGTTGAAACCTTTTTTTTTCAGCATGTTACAAAACTCACATTTTTTTGTCCTCATGTTACAAGTTTAACTAATATTTCACTTTAAATTAACAGGATCTTTTAAGCAATTGCACACATAGTCATCGTTCTTTTCCCTCCAGCAGCTGTAATCACTAAATATATATAACATATAGTCTGTTGTTTGAATTTATTTTGCAGATACACAATCAACATTTAATAATAAATATATAGCACATCTGAATACAAATATCGTTCCGGGCGAAAATGAAAATAGCCTTTCTTGAACTGAAGTCAAAACATACGTCCATTCTAAACATAAGAAACATATCTAACTACAAAACATTATTATACGCTTAAACAAATTTACATGTCTCGGACTGGCTAGTGTGCTCTGTCTTGAAAATGTGCATAAGGCTAGTCTGATAGATAGATAGATAGATAGATAGATAGATAGATAGATAGATAGATAGATAGATAGATAGATAGATAGATAGATAGATAGATAGATAGATAGATAGATAGATAGATAGATAGATAGATAGATAGATAGATAGATAGATAGATAGATAGATAGATAGATAGATAGATAGATAGATTTATTTCAACATAAAATGTACAATTTACATGGCAACTTATAATTAAAACATACAATAAAACAATAAACAAACATGTATGAATTAATATAGCCATGCCAATCAACATTATATGTTAAGGATAACACAAAAAAGAGCTAAAACAAACTCTTATTTCCATTGTGGTCCTTAAGATATAGTATTGTATGACATAGGAAGATACAATTTATCACAGTAAAAATCACAGCAAAATGCCTTAAGAGAAGCTTGTATAAAAACCCTGATTGAAAGACAATTAAAAAAGTCAAGTTAAGCTTAAAAAATGTTCCTTAACCTTGCATTTAAATGAATACATAGTAGTTGCATCCCTCACATTTTGTGGCAGACTGTTCCATAGACAACAACCATTGTATGCAAATGATTTTTTTCCAAAACTTTTGACCACAGGGAGAGCATATCTCTTACTATCTGACATAGAAAAACCTGTACCATCAAAGGAGGGATATGCCTTTGCTCTAAACCTTGTGGGATAATCATGAACAGTATTGATAGGGGTAAAGTGTTCACTTAAATATGAAGGGGCAACATTAGAATTAATTTTATAAACATGACAGAGAGTTATCTGATTAACTCTACTTGAAACTGGTAACCAGTTCAGACGTGAAAAATGCTCAATTCCAATATGTGACATTGGATGTAAATTCAACACAAAGCGTATAAGTTTATTTTGTGTGACCTGTAACTTGTTTTTTAATTCCTGTGTTAAACTATTAAACCAGGTAGAAGAGGCATAGTCAAAATGACATTGTATAAGTGATGTAACTAACAGTTTTTTTGTATGCAGAGTGAGAAATTCACTTTTACGGTACTTGTTTTTTTAACCTTTGCGTTGACCCAAATAAAATAGATTCTGTCTTTTTTTTTTTTTTTTTTTTTTTTTTTTACCAAGATGAAGAGATAGTTTATTACATATGAGCCATTGACTGACAATATTCAGGTCCTCACTTAAGAAATTTTCAATATCATACTTGTTTTTGGCAGACACAAGAATTGCTGAGTCATCAGCATAGAGGAGCAGTTTGTTTTTTACAACAGCTGACATGTCATTCACATAAATAAGAAAAAGCAGATAAATGACTCGTTAAATGACCTTAGATACAATACTAAGGATAGAAACTGGACGATAATTCCCGACATCGGTTTTATCATTCTTCTTGTATAAAGGCACCACACGAGCAGACTTAAGTTCATCTGGGACAGTACCTTGTATAATTGACAGGTTTATAACATGTGAAAGTGGACCAGCAATAATAGAGGCTGAGTCTTTAACAAAACGTGAGGGAATCCCATCTAAACCTGTCGCCTTATTTGGACAAAGATTGTTTAGGTACTTCAGAACCTTACCTTCAGAAACAATTGAAAATGTAAAACTATCAGGCTTTACACCTTTAGAAGAATAAAAATTAAAAACAAAATTCCTACCAAAATTATTAACACAATTAGGTAATTTGCTCACAAGTTTATCTGCAACAGAGGTGTAAACTGAGTTAAATTTTTCTGCCACCTTGAGTTTATCAAAACAAATGTTACCATCAATGGTCAGTCCAATATTACTTGAGCACTGATTATTCTTACTTGGTAAACCTAGATCTTTTAGCCTTTTCCATAAAGACTTAGAGTCATTTTTATTGTTTTCTAGAGAAGATTTGAAAAAATTCTTTTTCGCATTCCTAATAACAGTATTTGCCTTATTTCTTGAGGACTTGAAAAGATTAAAGTTTTCTTCAGATTTGTCATTATTATAATTATAAAAAGCCTTATCCCTAGCCTTAATACATTCTAAAACTTCAGAGTCTACCCATTCTTCAGTTCTTTGTTTAATGCGAACAGATTTGAGGGGAGCAATAGTATCTAAAGTAGAGACAAAAATTCGTGAATTGTTTGTGCAAATGTTACAAAATTATTCACCCTAGCAACGTCAGCAATAAGATTCTCGGCACTTACATGTTTCTCAGAACTGAGATAAAATTTCACACGCTTTCAAGGCGGACTCGATTGTAGGGCGAGGCTAATGAGCCTCGTCGACTTTGTCATCAAATTTTCTTTTAGTACCACGTTTTCCTCCCGAAGGAGTCATACAGTTCATTTCTGACATCGACTCATCAAATAGTTGCATTGCAAAAATCTGATTGATACGTTTTATTATCATTTTCAAAGCAAATTTCTACGGTCAATTGTCTTTCCGTGATTCAATCGTCGCAGTATTTTCATCGATTTGGTAATATAATCACGTAGATGCTCGGCAGTTTCAAAATGGATGAAAAGTTGAAACAGCTCGAGACTGTAACTAATTTACAGTTCGGAGTTCGATGCCGGAGGAATATAATACTACAGTAAAGAATATTCTGCGCCAAAATGATACAAATAGTAGATTGTATGATTTATTTAGAGATAAATGGATTTTCCGGACACATTTCTACGACGATTTCGAAAAGTTGGTGTAAATTAGTGGTGTTACAGATATATTTTCACCCTGATACTAACGACGTTAGTTCGGCACTGACAGATTTTGACGGTCACCTATCTGGAATTTGTCTCGAAATCATTAAATGATAGGAATATTGCTGTTAAATGTTTTGAAATATGTTACACTATTGTCAAACATTCTATGTAATGTTTAAACGGTGTAAAGCGATTTACTACAGAAGGTAATATGTTGATTTGTTGTGCTAAAGTGCGGCATTTTTGGTATATGATGTTCTTAAACACACCATGTATGTTTGATGAATATAATCTGCAAGACATAGATTGTCCCCTTTAGTTAGACTTATGGTTACGTCAACGGTTATACTGAATTATACATTAAACACTTGTCTTTTTATAAGTAACTTTTACGCCTTTGGACTACGCGATTTCTTTTCTCTTTCTTCTGCAACAATGTGCTAATATACCAAATAAAAACCAAAAGGCAAAGTGGTCAAATCACTAAATTATGCTCGGAAAGCATGTATGGTCTGTTTGCTCGCACACATAGCGTTTTGTTTTGTTTGCTGGAGTTTTAACGCCCGTTCCAACAGAATTTTTGTCATTTTAACAGGTGGGGGGGGCGCAATTTACCTAACTATTTTTCCTGTGAAGAACAAGTACTAGACTTACATCCTCCGTAATAAATTGCAAACATTCTCACATAAAAAGACATGGTCGGTAGCAGGGCTCGAATCCATGTCCTTCAATCTTTGAGATTTACAGTGATTTAATGCCAGAGACTCTTACTACTCGAACACGGAGGCGGACTACGCATATCTTTTACACATTTTTGACAAAATAAACAAAATAATTGAACACAACTGAATAGTATTGCAGTCAGGTAAAACAAAAAATCCAAACTTTTCACAATTTATGGCATGTGAGTCATTCCGACAAGTTCATCCGCATTTCCAAGGTCTGTCGGGACTATAAACAATCTAAATAAAGAACACACTTTAAAATATGTAACATTTAAATTTGTAAATAGGAAAATTTAAAGAATCCCCTGTATAAATGAAGCCAAACCTTTACTGAATCGATGCAAACTGCCAGCGCATTGAAGTAAAACTTTAATAGTCTTCATAGTAAAAATTGCCGTCGAGTTATATATTTTTATGCAGCAAGAAGGTGCCAAATGTCACAGGGTCACAAAACGTGTGCACCCTGACAGGGACGCAAATCCATGGCCCTTCGCTTACAGGGCTGTAAGGGGAAAATGCTCTCCTGACTGTGTTGACCGGTCGTTTACACATTTTGCCCCCAATTGTGATTAAGTCCGTACAGTGAAATGGACATCAGGAATACAAACTAAATCCTGGATTTTCTTATCAACTATGCTTCTCAAAATATTGACCGTTATTTATTGGTCGTGAAAGTATAATAACTCTTCACTGATGATTAACATTACTCTGTCGGTAGCAACATATTACGTTAATAGATATGTACTACTCACATACTAACATTATAAAACCATTTAACAAAGACCGAAAATGCATGAGTATTTTATTAACCTTTTTCATTTGGTATTATCCAATTAAATAGTGTGTTGAAAAGCAAATTTTGCAATCCATAAAATGTAAAATACTTTGTTCTTGTCATTTCTTTGGCGGTTGAACGGTTATCAATATCCGGTAAAAAACGAGCTTTATACGGCTGTATTTATTGTTTATCATCTTGTACTTGTTTATTCCTTGTAATTTTTAAAAAGGGGACTTTAAAATGGTGTAGCAAACACTTATAATGTCTAGCTAAAATTTAAAAGTTCGATTAACCTGGAGTAAAACGGTAAAATAAACATATGTCGCTTTTTAGTGTGATATTGATATGGTCAGTAAGTCCGTCTTCGGGTTTATTTTTTTTTCAAAATCTATACATTAAAACAAAGAAATATATATAAATTCACATTGAAATACCATGCTTGACCTAACTTAAGTAATGTGGACATTTTGGAAAGTATGTGAATGTGTTCGAATTGGTAGGATCGAATGGCACAAAAGGATTGACATCGTATCTAAAAAATTCAAAGTCTAAATAAAACGCTTTTTGAATTAATTTAACAACTGACTTAGGAAGCGTACTCAAAGCTTGTATCAACGCAGCTTCTCTGTTGTTTCTTGTCTCATTAACATTACTTCTCTTATAAGCATTCATAAGGACAGATTCAAAGTTTTGTTTGGATATGTTACTGGTATCTTGATTTGATTTATATGGGAATATTAACTTACAACTTATTACTCCACGGCTTTGTAGCCTGTTCCAAACCCTGAACAGAGCACAAGCAAATGATACTCCACAAACATTTGTTATACTTCGTCGCTGAGTAAATACCCAACCAGATGCATCCCGTATGGCATCTAATGCTGCATCGGTTTCAAAGTCATGAAATTTTATCTCAGAAGACAGATTAAAAACATCTAATAGGTGCATTGTGTCTTCTTTGATTGTTTCATACTTTCCGATATAATCAAACGAAAAATTGCATGGCAAGCAATGCAAATAGTTCGACTGAAAATGTCCGTCTAAGCATGGTGACGATAAAACGCTGTGAACGGTAAAATTTACAAATTCGGCAAAGGACACATCGTATCCGCATTTCATATTGGACTCCTGGCTTCTTTGTGTTTTGATTATATTCCTTCCAGCTGATTTCCAGTAATAGGCATTAGGAGAATAAAACTTGTCAAGCCAACCAGAAAACAGTCTGGTATAAGGGTTACGAACAAATGTAATGCTTCTTGCATGCTTAAATATGTCATGAATAGCAGTCCAGTGTTTACCTTTCATGGAACGAAATCCACCTTTGTCGGTGAATGCTTCTACCAAGCCAATGTCTGTTGGGTTAGTTACATTTCGCCAGCCGCCTGCTATATGTAAAATACGCTTCCAAAAGGTACTGCCAGTCTTTTCAATCGAACAAAAAAGTAATTCTTTCTGCTTCACATACTTCATATTACTGGCGACACTGTTCAGTATACAGTTTTTCGAGTCAAAATTACTTCTAAGTCTTGAACATGCTTTCTTTAAAGTTTCCCTACGTGTTTTAAACCGAAAGCAAGCGTTAATTTCCTAAAAATATAACAAATATGTTTTCTATTAAACCGTTCACTTAGATTCACTCTGTTCAATGAGAAGGATCATTTTAGTTACAATTGTATCTTACATCAGCTTTGTAAATGTTGGCATCTAGTTGATCAATTATTCAGATTTCTTTGGAATATGTTATACAACCGTCTTGATGAATATAAATTATAACCACTTCATACAGAAATACTTAATAGTACTTAAAGCAAGTTTACTTCTCGATTGAGACTGCATTGACACCCCTTTCGTATATCTACTGCAGGTGCGTGTCCAAGGAGAAAGTTCTTACAAGTTTTGGAAGAGACACCAAGTAATATTTTGAGACTGAATAAAAGTATGATAGTGTAATATACAGTTGGATTTTTTTTATGACACTGAGGAAAGGTTTCCGAGAACACCTCAAGATCCAACTGTAAAACTACAGAAGCTAGTACATGTGGGCTGTTCCACATCACTGCTGTATATTG
Source organism: Saxidomus purpurata (assembly GCA_022818135.1). Classification (NCBI taxonomy): domain Eukaryota; kingdom Metazoa; phylum Mollusca; class Bivalvia; order Venerida; family Veneridae; genus Saxidomus; species Saxidomus purpurata. Next base: position 70,048,918 of record JAFMSR010000001.1, on the reverse strand, counting down.
AAGGAATGAATATTTAAAGTGATTTGCTACCGTGTGTATTTGCAACAATGATATAGAGTGCCTTTGGCGAGTTTTCCTGACGGGTCTTTCAAAATGAGATGGAACAGGCACTACCACCAAGCTACAGACAATTATATAATACATGGTCAGCCGAGCTGGGTTTCGCCTGTTTATTAAATTATGCCGGCCAAACTCAATCTCCATACTGGTGACACTATCATATCTTGAGCAGTTTTGTTTCTTACGGACTACCTTTATCTGAATCATTTTATTTGTTTTTTTTTCTAGGCATACGGACTCCAAATAGAACACTACTCTACTTGTGGCCTATCTTGTGTTTTGGATGTCATGTCCCTGAGTTTTGTTAGTAATAATACCCCTGCAAATGAAGCCAATAATTGTATTGGCATTAATTGTTCACTTAACCAATTTGTCCCATCCTTTTTAAAGTAGTACTATACTGCTAGTTGTTTATTGGTAGGTATATCTGAAGAAGACGAACTTGAAATTTAATTGAGTTAGGAAAACCGTTTATAAAAAGAGAAAAAAACGGTCAAATTACAGAGCCTTTGCATAACCATAATGTGACAAGAACTTCTGATGGTGATTCACGTTCTAAAATAATTTGTTGTGTCCTACCTATGAAGAAAATATAATCCATCATATGTTTGTGCAGTTTACACTGCGAAAAAATGGGATATATACGGGAGTGTACGGCCCCGTATTTTTCGAATATACGGGAGTGTACGGAACGTATTTGTATAGTATACGGACCTCGTACATGTATCCGTATATTGAACATGTGGTATACGGGAATCCCATATATTGTCCACACATACACGGATATCCGTATTCTTCGAATATACATGTATATATACTTCTAGTGCATTTCAAATATACGGAACTTTTCGAAGGTCGTATTATAAAAACTTGTTGTTTTTTTTAGCTGTATAACGTTGCTTCATATTTAAGCTTTTTGTATAATAATCCATATCCAGTGTACTGCCTGTATTTTTTCAATATACGGGGACCGTATTTTCCCTTGTATATCTGGAACATACGGGACAGAAATACGGAACTTTACACGCAAGATACACGACGTGTACGGAAACGGTATTTCAACCATATACGGACTAAATTTACTTTCCGTACACTAGAAATATACGGACAAGGAATACGTAGTAGTATGTCCAGGGTTGATCGTGAAACTATTGTATCTGTTTCTATATTTATATCAATTTTATTAATTTATTTTCATAAATTTAGATGTTTATATTGTTAGATATGTTATATTTTTATATTGTATTTGTCATGACCTTATAAAGCGCTCCAGGATTTAAACTATTACAGGCAACAAAAAATATTATTGAAACACTTATAGAGGACATCGGTACGTGCGTCTATATTTTCTAAAGAAATTTTAATATGCACATCGCAGATATGCTAGTCACGAATTTTGCGTAGACACTTTGGATAAGAGAAGTCAAATAATCAACTTTGATTACATTTAAAGTTAAAAGTTGTGCAATCTAGCAATCTATTATATAAGCTCGAGTTTGATTTACAAAATTAATAAACAACATACATGTCACAAATATTCTAACACTAGTATACCACCGGAACACCGAAAACTGGATACTTAGGGAATGTTGCATACACTAGATGCCTTTTTATTTACTATCGTAGGTCTTTGAAATATTCCTGAAAATGCAGCTGTGGCAGCATAAAGTTTCTCGTGCATGCTCCAGGACTTAAAGCATAAAGCTGGTGTGCACGTTCGGTACTAAATAGCTTTTATGCGGGAGTGAAGACGTATCGTTCAACTAAACGCAATGTACTGGATGAGATCATAAACGATTTAGTTATTTAAAAGTAACCAACGTGGTCGTTAAACTCACCTGATACAAAAATACAGCTAACCTTCTTGAAATGTCAGAGATACAGATCAAAACGCACATTCGTTAATTAAATATTTGTTAAAAGTATTCAAGTGTTTTTTAATGCATGGTTTGTAGCGTGCAATACATTTTTTTACTGAACTTTTGTCAATGGCGTCGGCTCTGTCAGAAAATCTCACTTAAACGAGTCAAACATCAGGCACGTCACCACGAATTCCTTTTCAAACTTATCAAGTACTTTCTCCATGTACTTTGTCTTCAACTTAAGAGATAATAAGGTAAACAAACTTGCACATCTAGATTCTGATATTACCATGAATAGTTAGTACAATATTTTATAACTATACGGACTTGCAAGCACGCGTCCGTATTTCAGTTATGTTCGGGGTATTATTACACACCATTCTGTACCGAGTGAATAAGATTGATACCACCGAAATTCACAGTGTCGTTTTGTGCATCGGGTCAATCCTCTTTCGGTACGCACGTGCATTATCTGGTTACATGTCGTGGCTCTGGAGTAGCAGGTGGATATGTTATAAATAGACAGACAAATTCACGTTGATAAGAAATTATAATTTTAGGAGAAACGCATGCTCAAATGCCCTTTCCTCTGCCGGTACGCGCATATACATTTCATTTTTAAAGATTGTTTGAACACTTTTCATCTTTCACAATGCATTTTACCTCGCCGAAATGAAGTTTCTGGGCGAAATGTGGATATAAGACATTTACTACAAAATGTAAATTTTGCTTGAAATGTTCCTACTCATTTGTATAACAATAAAAGATTTTCACGCACAATCTCAAAAGGAAAATTGTATTTCTAAAGATTTGATAATAATTTTGTACTTTCATTTTGTGTTCTACCTCGGCGAAATTGAGATATTTCTCCGGCGAAATGGAGATACAATTTCTTAACTACAAATGAAATTTTTATTTAAAATGTTCCTACTAACTTGTAAAACAAAAAGACACTTTCAAGCAAAATTTCAGAAAAAAAACGTTCATTTTTAAAGATTTTATGAAAATGTTTTACGTTTATATTATGTTTTACCTCTGCGAAACGGAGTGGGGTAATTCATCATAAAAAATAAGCGTAATATGTCATATCTGGATAAAACAAGCTTTTTAGACCGAATTTGTGGTACTATTTTATGGTGATTCTGGTTAACATAGGGGTCCGGTCCCTAATTTTGACAAAACCTTATGAAGGAAAAAACAAATAACCATTTTTTTTTAGTTGGCCGGAACAAAAAATACTATCTAGAAAACTTGGATTTTGCCTAGAAAAGGATACGTACATATCTGTATATTTTTCTTTAAAGTTAGACCTTGGCACAAATGTTCAAATATAATATTTTATACTGGAATCTTGTATAAATATTTCTAATCGGTGTCAAGTGGTAAAAGTAAATTGACTTTGAAAAGAGCTTGAAAATGTGTTTTTAAATTAAACAAGCTTTTGGAACACTTTGTCTGTGTTATTTTATAGTATCAAAAGTTACAACGGTGGTCCGACCCCTAATTTTGACCAATGTTTTTACAGAAAAAATGTTTAAAGTTATGAAACGGTCGACACAGAATGAAGATTCTAAGAGAATGGAGGAAAATTAAAAATCAATGTTATATTTGTATACTATGGACCTTAGCGCTTCATTCTACATATCATTTCTTATACTGCTATTTAGTATTTGAATTTGTTTAGCTTATTATATAGGCGGAGTTTTTCAGAAATAGCCATATGTGAAAAAATGACCCTCCAGGAATCAGCGATATTTTCTAGAGAAATGACTTTTAAAGTTCACTACTATTTTCATGTAGTTTTACTCTTGGAAAGATCCATATGTATTCTATATTAAGGCTACCATTCTTTTGAAAGTATACACATAACCGTATTTAGGACGTATACGGACTCCCGTGTTTAAGAATATATGGTAGTATACTAAGTATAATAGATTCCCGTATTTTCAAGTTTTGGGACTGCCGTATTTTTGGAATATACGGACTTATCTGCACACTCCCGTATTTCAGTCATTTATGGGATAGTATATTTAGTTTCCTGTATTTATAAGTATACACAATACCGTATTTTAGCAGAAAACGGACCCCCGGACGTCAAAATATACGTGGAAGTATATCTAGATTCCCGTAGTTTTAAGTGTACGGACTGTCGTATTTTCGGAATATACGGACTTGTGTGCACACTCCCGTATTTCAATCGTATACGGGAGAGTACATGTATATCTAGTTTCCCGTATCTCTCCCAGTAATCGCAATGTCGTATTTTAGCAGTATACGGACTCTCGTATTTAAGAATAAACGTGGTTGTATATCTAGATTCCTGTATTTTTAAGTAAACGGACTGACATATTTCCGGAATATGTGGACTTGTGTGTACAATCCTGTATTTAAGTCATATACGGGATAGCATAATTATTTAATTTCCCGTATTTGTCAGTATACGCAATGTTGTCTTTTAGCAGCATACGGTCTCTCTTATTTCAGAATATGTGTGGTTGTATATCTAGATTCCCGTATTTTTTACGTGTACGGACTGCCGTAAGTTCATAATATACGGATTTGTGTGCACACTTCCGTATTTTAGTTATATACGGGATAGTGTATTTAGTTTCCCGTATTCGTTAGTATACACAATCCCGTATTTTAGTAGTATACGGTCTTTTGTATATCATTATTTCCGTATTTGCACGTATAGGGACTTCCGTATTTTAGGGATATACGGACATGGATGAACAATACCGTATTGTAATAGAATACGGGCTATCGTATATCACGTTTCCCATATATTTAAGTATACTGATTACCGTTTATTAGTAAATATACGGGCTTGCACCATATACGATCCCGTACACTCCTGTTTTCTAAGTTTTCCGTATACTTTCCCGTATATTTCTTATATACGGAATCCCGTACACTCCCGTATATTATCCTATATTTGGCAGTGTAAGATGACTGACCTTGTCACTTGCTACAATCCAGACGTATTAAGTCAGTATAAAATCCATAAACCATATTTAATACCAGGTCATCAACTTTCTGCAGAACCCGATTAATGCAAAAACGTTGACATTTAAATGCATGCTGAAAGTCATAAACAATATTGTATTTATTGAACTGTGTTGTTATATTTTACGCACATTTTTGTTTGAAAATATTACAAAAAATACAGTTTAAAGATTAATGTCTATAACTTGATGTGACTTCCTTGTTTCATGTCTCCAAGGAAGGTGTCACATTTGTTATAACAACCTTCCCGTGTCCATAGGTTTGCAAAAGAAGTTGCAGTATTGAAGAAATCTGAATACTTAGATCTTTAAGAACTAAATTTTGATATTATTGTGTTGCTTTATCGTGTTTCAAATTGAAAATAGCTTCAGTTCAGAGAGCCGTTGCTTCTAAATGGTGATCATTGGCATTACTTGAAATTCCCTGTAAGATGCAGGTTTAGTGCTTTGTTTCTTAGGAAAGAAAGACAGGATTGGATCAAACTGGAGGTGATGGTTTAAAAATTGACTGAAACTGTTTATTTAGTACATTTGATTGTTTCTATTATCTGCTTTTAAGGCATAATTACCATTGAGATATTTTAAAGTAATGTCATTAAATAGCAAAAAAGCTCTTACAATAAGGCTTTGCGTGTATTCTACATTTTGCGAATAAATAAAAGCGGGCGTATTAGTGTTTACATGTTTCAAAAATAGCAATACATTATTCTTATACAGATTCATTGTGATTGTAATGCTATCGATGAAGACCAGGCGTTTGCTCAGTTTCAGGTCTGCATTAGATTCGTTTTATCTTGGTCTAGATCTTGAAATGACTTTGTTTAAATCGGATCATATTGGCACTTTTTTCATAATCTATTTAAAGTTTTACATAATGAAGATAGCTTGTCTTTGTTTATTAGGCAAAGTGATCGTCTGTCTTGAAAGCTCTTGCCATAGTTCATTATAAACAAGTAAAACAGTTTATGAAGACCAAAAACAAGTTATTTTTTAAAAGAGTATATAACTTACAGTTTAAATGAAGAAATTCGTGAATATTGTATTACAAATCAATTAAAAAGATCGAAAAACAAATTTTGCAGACCGAAAACTTTCTGAATTTAGCACTCCAGATTTTGTAATTGATGCAGCACAGGAACTTATCAAAACAAACAAATATTCATTACATACCAATTCCTTCATTTATTTAATACTTAAGTTATAAATCGTACATTATCTTTTAAAACAAAGTTGTTTTTGGTAAAGATAAATCATTTTTCGGTTCTTTTTCGGTCTTTTTCGGCCATTCTATGCACCCGAAAATTTTAATTGTTAACATTAATCAGGGTAGCGTCGGTGGAAGACGAGTTGCTGTCCAGACAAACAACTCGGAAACATTTCAAGACAGTTTGTTAAGGCTAATTCACTTCTCTCTACTGTTGTTACTTTGGCACTGAAGATGAACTACTGGGTGATAGTGATCCGTACATCTGTACATGGAAGACGTGTTAACCACATTTTCAATAGTTCGCCCCCTGTGTAAAAAGTGTCATGATAATGGCGCTGAGGCTAAAACTTGGGCAAGGAAAAAATCAAGAAACAAGCAAGTTTTTAGCATTGTGAAATTGAACAATTATCTCTAGTCAAAACACTTATTGTCAGTAAGAAGTGCATTCAAAGAGCAAATGCCTTGACTCAACTAAAGAAGTTGTTCTGTAGGTTATTTTGATATGACTAACAAATGGGTTTCATTACAAAGTGTTTGGGCATAAATTGAAATACACATTAGTCTGATGGTTTTTTTAAATGTTTCTCTTTCAAAAAACTTATTGTATTAGCTGTACATGTATGTAAGAAAACAAAATATGGTCTTTTTAAATGAATCAAAATATTTTCTTGCAAGAAACACTTTATTATACCCCTGCAAACTTAGTACTGGTGTATATAGGAGTCACTTTGTGGTCTGTACCTTTTTGGCAATTTATATTTAAGGTGTCTGTAGCTCTTTTATCTATTTCCAATTTTTTAAACTCTGTTTTGACAGTGAATATTTGTTTTTGTGAGGAGTTTTTATTTGTTTTTACCAAATCGGTCTTCGCCCGCTCAAAAGGTTGAATTGGGAAAAAAATATTTTAATTTTTTTTTCGCTCGCTCGCTCCCATTTTTTTAGGATATATTCCGATGACCAGGAAATTAATTTGGTGTGGCCTTAAGCCTTTAGCTAGTTTGGAATATTTTACGTTATGTTATGTTTACATTTAGGCAATTATTTTGTGCAAGACATGTAGTTAGGTCAAAGTTATGGCTGGTAAGAGATTTTTGTTATAAAAGACAGTTCAAGAGTTGCTTTGAAAAATAAAGGGACCAAGTCGTCAGTACATTACATTGCTATTACCGTTGCAGTATATGAGTTTGAGACGAAAATCAGAACTGCACTTTGAAAAAAGATATTTTATTTTTGAGTGATATATCATTTAATTATAATAGCGATGTGAAGTTTAGATGCAGTAATGATATCACAATGGCCGAAGTCCTAAGTAATTGCTTACGAAGCATCTGAACGACAACTCGTAATGCATTTACTGGTATATCACAAAATGTAAAATATATATCACGTTTACTGGGATATAAATGCTGAATTATTTTATTCCGTAAAACTGAGTGACTTTCAATGTCGCTACACCACAATGATAAAGTTGCCTATTCCCAGAATGTTTACTTCCCATTTTTGTAGATATGACATTATCTGCACTAAATCGTTTTAATAGAACCGTTTTAACATTTTTTTAATTTTGGTTTTTATGAGTTTTTTATGCAAATTTTATCAAGACATGCTTAACTATTTTAACTGAAACCATAAGCATTTTTTGGGGGGGTTTTATGTAAATGTAATAACTTTTCAGTATATATTGCACCTAAACACAAAGACCAACAATATCGCATAGAACTTTCTGCTATTTCAGAATGGTAGCCATTTGCAACGGCGGAACATTATTGCGGTCATTTGGCGGGATATATAACGCTAAATCCGGTCTTTCTTAAACGAGTCGAAATGGCAATAGTGTTAAAATATGTGTCAAATGAAATGTGACAAGTGTACTTATCGAGAACAATTATTTTTATTCTTTTTTTTTCATTTTATGCCTAGACGTTTTGATAAAAAAAGTAGGAGTGTTCTTTTGAGCATATACATTTATCATCCAAACAAAATAAGACACGAAGTTAGAAGTCGATAAATTCATTATGAAAGCCCGAGTTTAATGCTTCATTTATTTTATTTTATTCATTTGTTTTACAAAATTAATAAACAACGTACATGTCACAAATATTCTAAAAGCATGCCACCGGAATACAGAAAACGGATACCTTGGAGATGTTTCAAACACCAAATGCCTTTTTATTTACTCTCAGTGGTCTTCGAAATATTCCTCAAAATGCAGCTGTTGCAATATAAAGTTTCTCGCGCATGTACCAGGATTTGTAAAACGTTGCACGTGTGCACGTTCGGTACTAAATAGCTTTTATGCGGGAGTGATAACGTTTCCTTCAAATATACGAAATTTACAAGATGAGATGAACAACGGTCTAATAATATGACTTGATATATGAAAAATACAGCTAATCTTCTTAAAATGTCAAAGATATAGATCAGTCTTGAAAACTGGGAGTGTGCCTAGAGAAGGGAAGATACTTAAAGATCTGTATATTTTGTTTATAAAATTAAGACCTTGTCACAGATGTTCAAATTTATTTTTTATACTGGAACCTTGTATAGATATTGTTGATTGGTGTCAAGTGGGTGGGGGTAAATTGACCTTGAAAAACGCTCGAAGCGGCGCTTTTGAATTAAAAAAGCTTTTGAAACAGGTTTGTTTTGTGTTATTTTATAGTTTAAATAGTTGCGACGGTGGTCCGACCCTTAATTTTGACCAATGCTTTAACGGAAAAAAAGTGTGAACAATATTTCGTTATTTAACGGTCGGACGAGAGTAAAAAATGGCTCATTGAAAATCTACGATTATTCTTAAAGAAGGCAGGAAAATTTAAAAAAAATATGTTATATGTGTATACTATATACCTTAGCGCTTAGTTCTACATATGATTTTCGTATACTGTTATTTAGTATTTGAATGTGTTAAGCTCATTATATAGGTGGATTTTTTTCAGAAATAGCCATGTAAGATATTACCATCTATGAAACAGCAATATTTTCTAGCGAAAATAAAATATTTAAAGTTCGCTACTATTTTCGTGTAGATAAGCTTAGATTGATAATTTTGGTTAATAGCTTACAGATAGTGTCAAATTGCTGTAAACAGTCTCATTTGATATTGGGAGCCAAATTTCGTGATCACTATACACATTAGACAGCGAGTCAATACATAATGTCCAAATAAAAAGGCAAATGCATTTGGAGGAAACCAATAAGGTCACTAAGGGGATTTACTAACAGGGGCTCACTAAGACATTCTCGACTGTAAACAGTTTTTACAAAAGACATCAAAGGTGATAAAACACCTCAAGTAATTAATTAGAGCGAAAACAGATTCAAGTGTTTCTGGTCTCCTGAACGACCATAACTTTTTACTGCAGATCTAAAACGTTGTAACGAGAAAATGATCAAAAGAACAATTTTCAAGTGTTTCAGATCAGAAAAAAGAGAAAAAATAAAATAGAACAAAAAAAAACTGCTGACCGAATGGTCATAAAAATCGGGAACTAGGGGTGTAACGATAGTCGATACTATCGACTTATCGCGATTGTATCAGCCCCGATAGTCAATAGTCGATAGCAATTTCACACTATCGATACTATCGCCGATAGTCTGGACAGCTATCGACTTTTCTCGATAGTTTTATTTTCATTTTTGAATGTTGTTTTTGCATAAAATGTAGTTGATTTTCCTTTGCCATAGAACGTATGTTTACATTACGGGCTAGCCTAAGTTATATACGACGTTGTTTTCGCGTAGTGAACAGTTTTAACGAAGCGTATCTGTTCAATAAAAATCGTTCAACATTCTAAATTAAAATAATAAAGATTATATTCATACTGCATTCAAATTCTTCAAGCAAATCACGTGATCGACGGGACAGATGGTTAGTCGCCTCGGCGTCTTTTAATTCTATTTTGAGTGACCCTGGTTGACTGTTGATAAAATGTTTATTCAAGAATTTACTTTTATTTCATTCCTGCATAGACCTAGATACAGAATCTTTGTAATTTATATCAATGATTCTAACAGGCGAACCATCCCTAGAAATACGATATGCCTATGTGCTCTGCGATCCAGCTTCTTTTAAAATCCGGACATACCGGAAAACGGCGTTTAGACTAGACTGGATAAATCGGATCGGACATTGTCACAGCTCAGCGGTCAGCATTAAAGTCTAAGCATGTTGATAAACTGATATTATTTAAGAAAAACAGAAATTTTTGACAAATGAGATAGTGCTGTCAGTGTGTGCTGTTGGTCTGCTGTAGTCCCTAGACTCTGTACTAGCTGGACTTCTGATCATGTGACTTCAACTGACTTGACGCTTCAAATTTCGTTCTCTGTTTCAGTTCTGTGGTATCTAAACATATACGTTAACTGTTAAGCACATTCTTTTATTTCAATTTATTTGTAAGTCATTGAAGCTTAGGGTATTGTAATTTATCTTTTGTTTATTGTGAAGGCATGGTCAAAGTTTGTCCATTAAAGTTAAAAAAGGTAACACTTTCATAATGTATCTGTCTATTATAGGTATCGATACAAACAATTAGAATCAACTTAGTAAAATATATAGTTTGTAAACTATCGAAACTATTGTGATAGTATCGCGATAGTGAAGCCAACTATTGATAGTATATCGTGATAGTACTTTTAACTATCGATAACTATCGTGATAGTAAATTTGGCTGCAATAGTCAGCCCTACCGGGAACGCACATGTTTTGTATGGCCTTATGAATTAAAAACTGTAGTTTGGTTACTTTACAGACTAATGAAATAGCATATATTATAACCGTGTTTGGTAAAGAAATTGGGTTTGTCAGACTACAGCTGTATTTTGACAAAATTTAAGTGACATTTCAGAATTATGTGTGACATATTCCAATAAACTAGTAAAGCGGAAACAGTTCATGGCCCTGAGTTTTCCAGTTCCTGTAACAATGATAACGACATTACAGATAATTAATATTTATATGAAACAATGACACTCATGACTAATGAGTATTGAGAAAAAGTGAATTTTGAAAGAGACAAAAAGCAAAATAAAAGTAAAATCTTTACTTTTGGTGATAGAACAATAAAATGTTAACATTTACACTATACTGGCGTTCAATCGTGCGTAAATCATTTAAAACATCACGAATAAGACCATTGTTACAAAAGCCAAGTCTTGACCGGAACACACTCAAGAATTACAGACCTGTTTCCAATTTGCCATACCTCTCAAAAATCCTTGAAAAAGTGGTAAACATTGAGGAACATTTGACAAACAATCAATAAGATGAAATAGACCAGTCAGCATACAGAAAATTTCATTCATCTGAAACCGCACTGTTAAAAGTTCAGAACGACATTTTCGAATCCCTAGACAAAGATGACGTCACAGTACTTGTGATGTTGGACCTGTCGGCTGCATTCGACACCATTGACCATGACACCCTTCTTCATAGACTCGAATTTAACTTTGGATTCGCTGATAAACCTCTTCAATTGATTGCATCATATCTAACAGACCGCTACCAAACAGTATGCATCGACGGCAAACTCTCTGAACCGGTCCTTATGAAATTCAGTGTTCCTCGAGGATCGGTTCTGGGCCAAAAATTCTACACGATGTACACTAAGCTAGTCGGGTCTATCTGTAAAAACCATGGTCTAAACCACCATTTTTATGCAGACGACTCCCAACTCTATCTGTCGTTTAAACCAGTTGACCAAGCATCAAAGACAGTCACAATCACGCGAGTTAAACAATGCCTAAAAGAAATCATCTCATGGATGAATTCAAACATGTTAGAACTAAAGGCAGACAAAACTGAATTAATTCTTTTTTCGAGTCAAAAACACTCCAAACATGTTGAAAATCTGGAACTGAAAGTTGGCGATTCGAGCATAAAACCATCAAAATCTGTTCGAAACCTTGGCACTACGCTTGATTCGAACATGCACATGGACCATCAAGTTTATTCCGTGACTCGAACGTGTTACGCCAAATACGGCAGATTGGTCACATTCGACCATATTTGACAACTGTACCACCAAAACCCTTATAAACTCGCTGGTGACCTCACGATTAGATTACCGCAATGCTCTCTTGTAATGCGTGCCAAAATCAACAACGAGCAAACTGCAAAATGTTCAAAACACAGCTGCACGTCTTATTACGAAAACAACCCGTTTTTAACATATAACACCACTCCTTAAAGATCGTCACTGGCTGCAAAAACAAGATAGAATCAAGTATAAAATTCTCATTCAAACATTCAAGACCTTGCATGGGCAGTCGCCGGTGTATATGAGATACTTACTATAGGTTTACGTGCCAACTAGAAATCTGAGATCAGCAAGTGCAGCAACAACCCTTGTGCCACAAAAAAGTCGACTGGCCTCCTACGTTAATAGAAGTTTTAAAGTTGCTGCCGCAAAACTATGGAATTCTCTCCCTGACAATCTCAGAAAAGATTCATCACTAAATTCATTCAAAAGAGCTCTCAAAACACACCTTTTCAAAATTTTCTACAACGCATAGATACCAACTGTGACTGTTTCTACCCATAATAGATACGCTATTGTTATTTTGTATGATACAGAACTACGGCAAGTCATTCGTCGCTAACGAATTATCTCTTTGCTGTACAATTCATCATGTAATTAACTAAATTGGTAATTATCACACACATTTTAAGGGTTATGGCATTCTATGTGTGTGTTTTTTGCAAGACTTGAGTTTCACTTGAAGTTGTGCTTATGATTGCAAATGTCATTTTTTGTAAGTTTCTACATATCTGCGATATGTCACATGTTTAATTGTAAAGCGCCCTTGAAACTTATATTTCATATGAAAAGGGCGCTCAATAAATCTGATATAATAATAATAATAACACAAACGATACATTTTTGGGGGTCATTTTACATACGTTTTTATGTTACAATTTTAATTATAGCCAAATCATTTTAGTTGTACACATTAAATGAATAGGAGTTAAGTACACATTATATTATAGCGAAATAAATATTCACTCTCTTTTATGTAACAGAACTGGACATCGATTGATATTCTAGCTTGTCACCAAGATGGCCACCAAATTATTGACAATTTTGTATATATATATTGTATATCAATTCAGCAACAAGACATATTTCACTGAAGAGCAAATTTCAAAATGTTTGTTTTGTAAGCAATGTTAAGTTAATCAAATAAGATTCCTTCATTCAATCTTAAGGTGGAAATCTCTCTTATACTAGAAACAGCGATAAATCGACTCTAAAACATACAGCTTTTTGTGAAAGTTAACATACTATTATTTTACCATTTTAATGATAGACACTATCATCTTTCAGTTGTAAATATGAAGAGAAGAGTTTTATACCCATTTTAACTTAAATATTATGCATTTTAAAATGCAGAAATATTGTGTATGGTTTTTATTCAAAATATATGCATATTTATTTGTTGCATCATATAACTAGAAAGATATCTTTCAATTAAGAGCAGTTTGTCAGGTTTATGTTTTGTGAAATTTAAATATTCAGTTTAATAGTGAAAAAAGAAACAGTTTCATAACAGACAATGGAGTTAAACACGAAAAAGACATGAAATGTGTGTAATATTACATGTGCAGTTACATTTACATTGAGACAACAACTGATTTAAAATCATTATGAGATAAGTAAGAATTTGGTTTCCATTATAATATAGAATAAACGTCCTCTTCTTGTATGCAACAGTATCCATGATAAAGAAATGTTAATTGCTTATTCAGTAACGTTCACATGTTTGTTTCTATTACAACTTAATATTCACTCTCATATACACACGATACTGTAAACAGTACTTAACATTGCATATAATATCACTTGACATAATGTTACATGTCTCATGTAAGAAACGTTGATAACTTCACTTTTGACTGGGTCGTTACTGCTTGTTTATACGATGACGTCAATAAAATAACGCCGCACACAGCGCATATTTCGCGCTAAAAATACTTTTTCTTTACATTTAAATTAAAATTGTCATTTCAATAATTTTTTTTCGCGCAGACAAGAGTCAAAAGGTATATACAGTACCGCCAGCGTTTCACTTCCGCGAGTTCTCGATTACCGATTAACGGTAACCGCATCGTAAACGGTTTTCGTTTTCAGTTTGATTAAATCCGATGTAGACAATCAGAATGACTCTAATCGTGAAACGTTTTTCGGCAACCGTGTAGCCAATCAAAGGGCTGGATGGACCGGTTTATTCTAGGGGGATTTTGCGGGCCTGATTATTTATTTAGAATATGGAAAGTGTTTAGACAATGACCTACGATGTTTAAATGTTTTAATTTCATTCATAAATACTGTAGTCTTTGTTTTACAAAATAGTCAAAATGCGTTTCCGAGTACGGTACGAAACCTGTCGTTGAAATTCAATGTACGGGGAATTGCCGATTACTTATAACTATTAATACATGTACTAGATTCTAATGATTATTTCCCCTGCCGATATCATCCTCGTCCGATATCAACTGTTATCAAAAGACAGTTACCTTATATTCTCTTTATATTCGTGAACAGTTTCGGTCCTCAAATAGGCCCGCAGAATTCCGCACAATAAACACTTGACGGAAGCTGCAAAACATGATGGCAGAAATGTTGAAGTCTGGTCGTTTGATGTAAACAGTTGAATATTTGTCAAGGTAAGCATAGATTTTGTGTAAATGTTGTTACACCAATAAAATAAAATGTAATCGAAGTGGCGCTAGGAGTTTTAAGGGTTGTCATTATGTAAATGAAGAGTACACAGGAGATTGTCATTCATCTGTTCATCACATAAAGTCTCAAGTTTAAAAAAAACATCACCAGAATTGGTATTATCTTGTTCTTTGTTCTGGTACGAAAAAATAAGCTGCCTCATTGTCGCAGTTTTTATATTATATACATGATATAATACACTAATAAGTCGGTCATAGCTATTCATAGCTTATGTTTATCGTATTGCCTATTGCTGATTTTGATGAATACCGACAATAAATTTTGTACATCTATTGTAATAAATTGGCTCATCGGTTTGACACTTTTTTATCCGATATTCTATAGTTGTCAAACCTCAGTGCCCATACTGGCAAGAAAGCAGTTCACGGGCAGCAATAATAGCTGAATATGCTTGAAAAGAAGTTGAAAACATTTCAGTTACAAGTCAGAAGTGGGATTATTTTACACTTCTCCAGATATTGGCTGGGTTCTCCTTCACTAACAAAGTTCTATGCTCCTGCGTTTATTAATAAATTATGCAAATGAACCACCATATTAGAATTACGGTAAGCGCGCTGTTGCAAGGTGGAAATCGACACATGTTTGTTTACAAAGCTCGCCACGTTGAACAGTTTTCTTCCATGTAAGAACACTTGATGGTTTTTGATTGAATATTGAATGATAGATAAATTGACCGATGATTAATTGTATATAAGCTTTATAAAGTTCAAACTTCATCTAAGCAACTGAGATTCTGTAGCAGAGTAGCGGCTGAAGATAGACATTTGAGCTGACTTAGAAATTTATTTGAACACGCAGACAATTTTTTTCTAACAGATATTCGAATATACTTTACGAAACTTCCAAGCTTATGAAGTGTCCACTTCTTATTTCTTAATAATATAAATTGTACCGTCATTCGGAAACAAATGACTGTTTCGCTAAAGTACGAATTTACACATTTACTTTTCAAAAATCATTGATTGTACAGTGCTATGTATCCCCCCTTGACACGCGGGAGATCAGAGATTGAATGCCTGTCGGAGATCATTGTTCTTTTTTTATTCCAAATTCATATACAGCCAATGAATACATTTAGCAATAAAACAATGCTTAAGTCGTTACCCGTTACAAATGCTAACGTTTTGAATAATACTAAAAGCTATTATCAACTTGTATTGATTTATTATTGATCCTTGACAGTTTCACTGAAACCGAAAGTAGTTGTTACAAATAAAAGTTTATATACGGGTGGGATTAAATTTATTTATCTTATACTTTGTTGTTTGGGTCCACCATTCTCGTTCCAGGGGAATAATCGGTATGACCCGAATCTTGTCATACTCCCTCACATCTCTATTATTAAATACCTGCGCATGCCTTGTGAGAGCGGATTCAAAAACGTAAGGAATAAATTTGAATATATGCTCTGTGCGTACGTAATGTTTACATCCGGTCGTAACATACGGATAGAGTGCTCACTTTGTAAGTGTTCCATTATTTAGACCCTATTACGGCGCCCCAGTGAAGCTCGCAAGACACTTAAAACTCCTGGTAAATTAAATAGTGGAAAATAAAACTATGAGGTTTATAAAATATCAACATTTATACATGGTCAATACCATGACACGTGATATCGATAATGAATAAGTAATTGTATTGTGTACAGTCGATAAGGTGACGAAACTAATTTGCTGACAAGAGTTTGTGTTAATTGTCACTATCTTCTTCGATAAATTGCCGAGAGGGTAGTTAGCAGTGATTCATAAACTTTTCAAATAGATGATTAGCCGATAATCAACCGTCAAACAATTCACTACACTCCAAACCTCTTCTGTGCTGATTGGATGAGTGCGTAAAGGGCAACGCCTTCAAATTTATCAGCTTGCAGATCGTAATGATTAGTGACCCATGCTTCCTCAAAGCTTTGAAATGCATGATCTCCTGCTAAAAAACATATATCTACCAGTGAGTTGTCCAAAAAAAAAATGCAAAAATCTCCTGGCATTAACTCTATCTTTTATGGCATGTATGATGAAACTTGCCTTCAATTTTTTTTATCTTTTTCATATCAAATGCGTGTAATTAACATCGATATACGGAGAACCTATTACGTTGTTAGTTCCCTTTTGCCTTGATTTGGTGGTTCTTCTGCATCTGTTGCGCTTGTCTGCCTAAACTCAATATTTCCGCTTCGAATGTAAACTGAGCAAGAATGTTAGTAAGGTTATATATATCTTATATGCCAATGTGCCAATTTCACCAATAGACAGCATAATATACCTGCTACTGCTGTTATTTATAATTTTCATAAGTGTAAAGAAATTATTATGCTCCTGGTTTCTGGTAGCCTGATTGACTGTACATTTTAACCTTTTTTTCCTTGAAAAAACTCAGATTAAGAGGCCAAAATAATAATTCATTATCAATCAAACGAATCAGAAATCATGGTAATAGTTGTCATAAGCGTTCATATTTTTCTCATAATTTATAGGCAAGCTTCGTCTGGAACTAACGAAATAAAGATTTTCAGTATGTCTGCAAATGATTCATCGTTGGACACCAAGGATTGTTGACACCCCTACGTTCCATAGTGATGTATTCAGCATAGCGGTGTCTAACCGTCAGTGTCCCACGATGTAGTTTTTTTACAACGGTCATTTTATGTTACACGTGTTTCATGATGTAATGTCATTTAAGAAAATGAAAATATTTATTGATTAAATTTTATTTCAAATTGTTTACTAATGTAATGAAATATTAATTAGATTTCTGTCCACCATACATGGAACTCTCAGACTGAGTCTTATCTTTATTTTTGTTTCATTTGTTTCATTGAATGATAAGTTACTTTAGTTATAGACTTTAGATGAATATGTTATACAGTTTATCCACTAAAAATTGATTGGCATTAAGCAAACTCTCAGTAACAATTAAAAATAGAAATTATACTTGTGACATGTCAAAAATAAAGATACGCTGGCAAAGGTGTGACCTGACGAACAATATATCTCGAGTTATCATGTGAAGTCCAGTTATTGATGCTCCAGTTCAAGACATTTTACTGTACCTGTAAATATTAACATAAATCGTGCGACTTTGGTTTAGATCTGTTTCTTATTTTTTACGTTTTTTACCAAAAAAACAAAAATAATATCAAACAGGGAATGCCACGTACCAAAAACGCAGCCTCCCCAAAACGAGCCCCACAGCACCCAGAAGTGCACACCACCAACACACACACACACGCACACACACACACACCACACACACACACACACAATCATGCACACGCACAAACATACACCACCAACACACACAAGCATACAAAGCAAACACGCGAGGACAAAACGAACAATTAACGGAACACAGTGGGGCACCGCCTAACCAAGTTTTGGTGAGCAACCATGACAACAACTATGACAACCGAACAGTATTTCAAATATTACAATATTGATATGAATTTTGATGATGCATTTTAAAAAAAGGAAACAAATTTCCGACCCTACTTGACCGAAGAAAGGAATTTGCCCAGCTGTACTAAATTCTCTTACTATCAGGGAGCCCCAGTTGCATGTCGTAGTGGCAACTGATTATAAAACCCAGTATTTATACCCCCGAAACGAAGTTAGGCGGTATATAGGAGTCATCCGGTGGATGGTCGGGCGGGCGGCCGGTCTGTTGCATTTTCCTTGTCCGGAGCATAACTTGAACACTACTGGTTGGAATTCAATACAACTCCATACAATAGTCAAGCACATTAAGTGGAAGTAGGTGCACAGGAACCATAACTCCATCTCGACTAATTACAGAGTTATTGCCCATTTTTGCTTTTCCTTGTCCGGAGCATAACTTGAAAACTACTAATTGGAATTCAATACAACTTCATACAATGGTCAAGTACATTAAGAGGAAGTGCAGTGCATAGGAACCATAACTCTTTATTGACCCATTACAGAGTTTATGCCCTTTGTTACTTTTCCTTGTCCAGAGCATAATTCGAAAACTACTGGTTGGAATTCATTACAACTTCATATAATGGTCAAGCACAATGAGAGAAAGTGCAGCGCATAAGAACCATAACTCCATCTTGACTAATTACAGAGTTATTGCCCATTTTTACTTTTTTTTGTCCAGAGCATAACTTGAAAACTACTGGTTGGAATTCAATACAACTCCAATAATGGTCCAGCAACAATGAGATGAAGTGCTGTGTACAAGAACCGTAACTCTATCTTTACTAATTACAGAGTTATTGCCCTTTGTTACTTTTCCTTGTCCGGAGCATAACTTGAAAACTACTGGTTGGAATTCAATACAACTTTATACAATGGTCAAATTCCTTGAGAGGAAGTGCAGTGCACAGGAACCATAACTCTCCTGACTCATTACAGCGTTATTGACCTTTGTTATATTTTCTTGTCCGGAGCATAACTTGAAAACTACTGGTTGGAATTCAGTACAACTTCATGCAATGGTCAAGCACATTGAGAGGAAGTGAAGTGTAGAAAAACTGTAACTCTATCTTTACTAATTACAGAGTTATTGCCCTTTGTTACTTTTCCTTGTCCGGGGCATAACCTAAGAACTACTGGTTGGAATTTAATACAATGGTCTAGCACAATGAGGAAGTGCCTTGTACAAGAACCGTAACTCTTTCTTGACTAATTACAGAGTTTTTGCCCTTTGTTACTTTAAAAATTTTGTCATGGATTGTCATCAGAATTTTCATTTTTACCGTGGTTAGGGATGTTGCAGAAAACACCATAGATTAATATTATATCACATCAGAATTCTGTTTATTATACCCCCGTAACAAAGTTGTGGGAAGCGATGCCATCATTTCCAGCTTATATACGCATGACAATTACGTGTATGGGGATTGCTACTCAGTTTGTTAACATTTCAAGTTTTACATATTCCTTTTCAGGCCTCCTTGATTACTGGTGAATATGACGTCATTTTGTGGAAACCCCTCGGCATAGTAGCTGCTAAGTCAAATTAGGTAAAGATAGTAATAAATGTTTCTCAGCTTTTATTAAAAACTTTCAAACGAAAATATTAGGGGGTTTCTGTCCGGGCAGAATGATCATGATCTGCGCTGGAAACAAAGGCGGGAACACTTTACCAGAGTGTTAACGGTTAAAAGATATTTCTTATGCACATAATGCAGTGATAAATGTAAATTTCTGAAAGTTTTTGATGTTTCAGATTATCTAACTTATCTCCTATGATAGCAAAACAAATAAAAAAAAATGCATTTAAATTGTATGAGAAAAGTAGATCAATTTTTATTAGTGTGAAACATTGTGAAATGAAGCTAATAATTTAATTTAACTCATTTTCAGGAGAAATTAAATTAACATGTTTCCTTTAACCATGTTAGCATTATGCAGTTATGAATTTTGATTTGAATATTTTTTCTTGCCTTATTACTACATCCCTTATTTTCACTATTTAAGGATGTCTGCTACGTTGTTCTGCACATGCGCTAACTATCGGAAGTGAGCAAATGTCGTAAAATAGCTATCCACTGAAAAAAATGATCTGTAAACTTTCAAAAAGTATAGGTCGCTACTTTATTTCACTGTTTTACATGCAGTAATCACCAATGAGTCTCATTTCGTGGTGTACAACCTAGTATGTTTCAAATATCACAATTTATTGATTAATCTGCGGAGTGCCGATGACGTCATAAACGGTGTATTTCCGCGAAGGTCAAACTCAAAGTGCTAAACAGTTTTATTTTATAAAGCGGTTTGAAAGGTTAGATACGCATTTATGTTGTTGATGTTGACGCTGGATGTGTTTGTATCACCTTCCAGTTACGTAAGTATTTATTTCTCACTTGTTATTAGAAAATAAGATCACTTTTTCGATATAATTAGACCCGGAAGTAAGACTGACACCGAGGAATCATGCAACAGCAACCAAGTTATATTGATCACATAAAGTCAAATATGCTGTAGATATAATTTATTCTAGACCTGGGGAAATAAGCCAGGAAGAATGATTTCAAAAACATTTTCTTATCCTGCCGAGGACTAACAACCTGTGCTGTAGTGGATGCCTGGTTGATAAGGAATTTCAACAGCCTTACTGTTGGACTAGCTATTTACTTTAGCCCAGGGAAATATCATAATGATAATAACATATCATGTGTGTATTCTATTACATATAATTATAACTATACTGCTGTTGATGCAGAGATGATGATGATGATGATGATGATGATGATGATGATGATGATGATTCTGTTCAAAGCTAAAGAGATGCATTTGAGGATGATAAAATACTTTGTTACTAAATCTGAAAAGGCTGCAGTAAACACCATGGTATATAAACTGCTTGTTCTAAAGTTGTAGATTCTAGTAAACATATTGCATATGACCAACCTGCACCAAAGATGCATGGCACTGTTTGTAGAGGCATTAGTTAATAAGAATCAAACTTTAAAGTAAAAATGAATGCATGTGCACACTATGACTAATACAAAAACTTGCCATAAATTCTGGTTTATGAACTGGTGATTGTTCCCTGGGCTTCCCAGCTTAATGAACTGGGAATATCAAATTGAGTTCACAGTCACTAAGTATACTTTAATTGTGACATTATCTTTATAGATTTTTCCTTTGCTTTAGGCAGCCCACCATGCAGACCAGATGCTGAAAACAACTACTTACAATGGGTGCATTGTCTTCATCAGCCTCAACAAGTTGGGCCAATATTGGTTAAGACACCAAGGAAATGCCATTTGTTTGCTTATGTGCTGAAGGACAAGATACTGTTGACAGAGCTGAATGTAATACTACATGTATAATGTCCTTTTTGTTTCTTCATTTAAGTATAACAAATGAAAAAGTGAATTTATGATTCAGATCTACTTTTGAATTCTAACTTGCATAGTTTTTGCCAAAATTGTTTCTCAATACTTGCTAAGTAGTCACATACTCTGTTACATATTTTTATAAAATGGCAGGAAAATGTATGTAGTTTCATATCTTTTTCTTTTACAGGAACTCGGCTATTTTACTTGATAGAGGAAAGTCAATGTACTTGGAAAGCAGAAGAGTGTACATTTAAAATTCACAATACAGCTGAATGTCCACCTGTAGATGCAAGATACATGTACACAAAATGCACATCAGGTATTTATTTTTTATGGTCTGCAAGGGTTTCAAATACTCCCAACAGTGCTTTTCTGATAAAACTCTACATGTATATAACAATTGAAGTTTTGAATACCATGGTATGATATCTTGAGATTTTGAGTTTTAAGGATAATTGGCTGACACAATAACACTTTTATGCCATAATATCACATTTTGCAATATACATCTACTTCTTTGTAAACTGCAGTTATTCTCATACACAAACTGTATTGTCTTTTACAGATGAATACATGCATATATAAGGATTGAAAGTACTTACATGTTAAAAAGTACCTAAACAGCATTCAATAGCAGATCTTTATAAGATACTTTTGTGTCACTATTACTCATGATTGATCATATGTGTATGGTCTCAGAATACAAATTGATATTTACTTTTGTAATGTTGGTATCTGGTACATACAGAGTGTTTCATCTTCAAATTTTTAAAATTATGGGATTATATTTACTTCTGTTTACACATTTGTTTTTAGATGCATATTGACTGAACTAATGATCTGTTTGCTTGGTATGCAATATGGCTAAATTTAATAGGTAAGAATTGCATGTCTTTCTAAACAAACAAAACAGGCTTAGTATGTTCATTTCATGTGCCCTCATTTCATGAATAACAACTATAAAGACACCTAATGTGTACCCAACATACTTGCATTAAACAAGATGTTTTGTTTGGGTTGTATAAACTAGTATTCTAGGACAGTGATAAAAATGGAAAGAGAACTGAATAGCAGACTGTAGACTGATCAAACTCCATGGACAGTCAGAGTAAGCAGTTCTAACTTGCTCACATACCTCAGTGACCAATTTTTTAGATGTAATGAACCTGATATTTTTATTTTAGTGAAGACATAGTTTTATCAAACTGACTCAAAAACATAATTTTGAAAGTTAACCAGTAAGCTATCTTACACAATCTTATCTAACAAACATCTTCAAACACTGTTGCTATTTCTCAATAACTTCACCATACATTTTCATCTGTAACTCCAGCAAGTCCATTCAACACTAAAGTCAAACTAAAGATGGGTGTTGTAAATGAGTAGTGCAATTATGCAAAACCATTTTTTTTATTTGAATAATGTTATACTTTGTTTCTATTAAAGATCAATTAAAAGCATTATTTTATTTAATCAAAATGCAAATAATATGATCTCAGTTGCATGTAACAGGGGAATGTTTTTAATTTCAGGTGAACATGAGAGTATTAGTATATAGTGAAATGGAGGGATTGCTGAAAAAATGGGACAAATTACAGAAACTGTGTGACATTCATCCCAAGATGGTCATAATATACCATAAATTTATAGAATATTGTGAAAGTGTTTTTCAAAGTTGGAAGTCATTTCTTGAAAACCATTTTAAACCTGGCAAACATGTATCATTTATGTGTATTACTGACTGTTCTGTTTTTTTAGTGATTTTCAATCACAGTACCATTATTTTCAACATTCATGTAATAAAAAAATGTTTGGTTTTACCTAATGGAATAAACAGGAGATAATGATGGTTAATAATGACTTAATAATGTTTTTGCATTCCCAAATATGGTGACATAGTTTGTTGAAGCCTAGCGCCAAAAAAAGCCTGGATAGGTACCCTTTTTAAGGTTTTATTTTGATGGTGATATGTTCCCCTTGATATATGTTGATTTTCAGAAAATCGTTGAAATCTGAACACAACGTAGCAGACATCCTTAAGTTTTATTTCTAAAATTTGAATGAAGGGTGCTTTTTTTAGCTTTCTAAAAGAATGTTTCAAATTGTCAAGTACCTAGCTCACATATAAATAAACAAAATCCTATTAGTATGTTGCTGACTGGCAGTTTCTAAATGTACATTTACTAGAATTCACAGTTAAAATCAATTAGAAAACAAGATGATGTTTGTACAAAAGGTGGTATGTTGCTGTAGCAACTTGTCCCCTTTCTAGATGAGTGTGACAGACAGTATGATAATCCCCTGAGGGGCATTAGAAAATGTTGGCCACCTGCTGATTAATAACCAGTATTGTCATAAAATTGTGCAGTACATGACATTGTAGTAAACCACCATTTCATTGTGTTCTTTTTCAACACAGAGCTTTTAATAAATTTAATGGTAGGTGTAATTTATTCCCAATATTATTTAAATGAAGACAATGGTTCATATTTATTTTGACTTTTCAAGTTATAAAGTTCAGATTGACCATAATACATGAATGTCAAGAACAATTCTTACTTTTAGTAATAATGTGAGAAATAACTGTCATGAATGATCTCTTATTAGCAGTCAAAATAACCACATTGGTATATTAGTAAGTATGTGTGTCCATTTAGACAACAAAATCACTTGAATTAATATATAGACAAAATGTATATGAAATCTGACTTTTTATAATTTGGCATATGAAATGGTCCTTTCAAAGAATAGTACATACTAGTTCATGAGCCTACACCAATTTTATCATGAAAACATGATTGTAATTCATTTTTATTTTGTTCCTCTGTTTTATAAAGGTCCTGTTGTTGAAATATGATACCTCTAAATTCTTATTGTTGTACTTTAAATATTATTGATTGCCCCAAGCAGTATTGAAATCATTCTTATCAGTATGTTATGTAAGATTGCATAACCTTATAAACTACAGTATCACAAAGCAAGGTAGTGTAGACCCAGATGTTTCTGTCATAAAGCACTGAGCCAAAGCGTAGTTGAACCGTGTTATTACAAAGTTAATTCCAACGAAATTTAGCACTATTAAAAGAAGGGATTGTCACTGATATTTTTTTTGCTGAATCTATCATAAATATGAGAAAGCAGTGGAAATTGTTCTTAATAGCTTATACTTGACTCTGTGATGGGCAGTTTTTAAATCCCACTGGGACGAAACTGTTTTGATTTCTGTCCTCTGGCCTGTTTCGTCGGGCCCTTAAGGGTGTTTCTCTTGGTGCTCTGCCTTCTGCAAATGCATTGAGTACATACGTTTTTTTGGTTCTCAAGGTTTGCTTTTTATATATTTATACACGAGCATTTTTGTGTTTTACATACCATGCCTTTTGTTTCCATTGCGTGTGTTAGAGATTCACCTAGCAGGGATTACTTTTATTTACACTGTCCTGTGACTTTGGAACATGGTGGGGGTAAGAGTGAGGTTGGGTGCGCACCATAAACCGGTTTAAGCTCCCCAGTGGTGTTTTTGCCACTGACCGTTCCAAGGCGGTGCCCCACTGTGTTCCGTTAATTGTTCGTTTTGTCCTCGTGTGTTTGCTTTGTATGCTTGTGTGTGTTGGTAGTGTATGTTTGTGTGTGTGTGTGTGTGTGTGTGTGTGTGTGTGTGTGTGTGTGTGTGTGTGTGTGTGTGTGTGTGTGTGTGTGTGTGTGTGTGTGTGTGTGTGTGTGTGTGTGTGTGTGTGGTGTGCACTTCTGGGTGTTGTGGGGCTCGTTTTGGGGAGGCTGCGTTTTTGGTACGTGGCATTCCCTGTTTGATATTATTTTTGTTTTTTTGTTACTGAGACACTGTGTCTTTGTACACATTTTTATCTTAATAAATTTGTTATCATAGATTTGAATCTTTACTCTGCTGGTAGCAAATTATTCTGCTTGTCTATGCAAATTGGATGATTTTTGGAATATATACATACTGATATTCTTTATTTTTTATAGAAATCATGCCTATGAGTATGATGAGAATAAGTGTCACAAGCATGCAGTGATGAGGGAAGTTCAAAACACCAACATATGAAAACTGTAAGAAAACAGTCAATCCTTGCAGTGTGAAAATTGATGTTTCTTGTGATGATCCCTCAACCTGTAAAGAGTCAAGAAGTTGGAAGTTATGAATTGAAGAGCGACTTAGCGTCATTTTTGTACTCATAAATATAATGCAAGTTTTTTTGTTGATTTGGTGATTCAGTATTATTACGGATAAATGCTGGAATAATTTACTTCGAGTAATGGAGTTACTAACTTTTGGTAACCCGATCAGTTTGTCACATGTAAGCAAACTTGCGAACAACGGCCGCTTAAGGGAAACCACAAAATTGGCTGTTATTAACAGGTTACCTTTGTTTGGAGGTGTGGGCAGTTGATATAGTTTCATCATATTCAACAATGTTTATCAAGTTTTATTTAAGAAATAATCTGTGTGGTGGAGTGTTTTATCGAAATGTGCCTGCGTCGGAAATGTGCCTGCGTAATAATTCGCTCGGGCTTCGCCCTCGTGAATTATACCGCCAGGCACATCACCTCCGGGGAATGCTTCAATTTCGATAAAACACTCCACGCCATAGATTATTTCGATTCTTATAATCCGAATTTATGAAAACTATCGTTACTATTACGGACCTATTTCAGTTCGGCGGTAATGTGTAAAATAGCATAAATAGTGGCTGTTGGAATTCACTCCCCTCTCTGGGCAACCAGTCAAGATATCATACATAACTATATTATACAAACTTATTTTAGTTAAATCATCTAATACATATAATATAAAAAAAATACCGACTGTGACATTATGTAGAAGACGTCAGATTCAGAACCTAACAAAGCAGACAATCGATTTAAAAGCGAACCGTTAATCTGAACTGTACAACGTTTAAACGTGAAGTAATGACGTCAGTGTGATGACGTCAACGTTTTCATTCACTGATTTGTCTCCGGGAATCAAAACATTGTATGACGTAAATTCTGAATTTTCTTTGCCGTTTTAAACGAAAACAAGGTGAAGGTATTCTAAGGCCTACTTGACGCAATCGAAAATAATATTTATGTTCTTAAACACAACTATTTCATGCGACTGATGTATTTATACAGATATTATTTCTATTTCTATATTTCATTTTTTGCTCGGGAGTAAATTAGAAAAGTCGAAAGAAGCTACTTCCATGTCCGAAACTCCGCCTTCTTTTCCGAGTGCTTTAATCATATTAATGCACTCGAATTGACTATAGCAATATATCATAGGCATATTAGAATACCACTTAATTGCCAATAAACTGCGTGTTTTTCAGTTTAGTTGTGATAAATCTAACAATTCACTTAACGTGAATGCATTAATTAGCTGAAATAAACAATAATTATTTAGTTGCAGTTGAAAACTGCGCATCCAAATTGGGAAGATATTCTACATCAAATAAACCATCAAGCATATGAAAAGGGCCTATTTTAGGTACTTACCGGACAGTTTTATCGGATTAATTACATGTGTGTGCTTCAAATGTGAAGGTGACAATTAAATGTTAGACATTAAATGTTAAATATTATCTTTGAAGGTGCAAACAGCTTTACAAGAAACAATTTCAGTGGCCGTTCGCATCACGGTCCCGATTATGGGATGCTTTTTCACTGGCCGCTGACTGTGGATGGCAGGTGACCGCTGTTCCCAGCCTTTTAAATAGCAAATTTGGATTGGGGGGAATTCTGACTAGCTGTTGTCGGCAGGTGACAGCTAGTTAAAGGTGACAGCACAAGTTTGACTGTGTTGTTAAATTAGAATATTGATTATATACTGATTTCTAATGAAGACAACAGAAAAAGTGTACAATTTAGGCAGTTGTATGTAAAGATTTCAAGTTTTAAATAGTTCACTAGAAACACTTGACAATGATGCCTAATAGATGAGATAAATTTCCAAGTACTTGCAATGGAAATGGTGATGAAATGCTAGCTGTGCATTTAATATCAAATGGTCAGAATATGCTTTTAAATGTTTTTGATAAAAAATTTGGTAATGACATAAGGGTTGTGATGCCCTCAAATTTTGTATGTCAAGGTCATATTTGACAGAGTTATGTCCCTTTTTGTACTTCGATTTTCGAAAATTTAACATTGGCTATAACTTTGCCATTTCTTAAAGCTCCTTGCTCTCGTTTACTGTTGATTTTTTTTTAAGATTGACAACTTGTTCAATAGTAGAAAACTAAAGACTGGAATCAATATATAAGCAAGAATCTAGGTAGGAATTTGAAGAAAGCGATTGAAAATGCTGGTTACACGGCAGTGCTACTTTATATGTTTATATTGAAATTTCAAAAGCGTTTGCAACGCTTTTGAATTTGGTACAAAATGTAGCTTATTTTTGTAACTTTAGAGATACACGGGACATGAATTTATGCTGGAGCCTTTTACGTTATTTACATACAGTTTGAATAATTATATTTTTTTACCAAAATCTGAGAGCGAGCAGCTTTAACAACAAATCTTCAAATTGTATTGCTTATGACAAAAGGAACGTGATGCCACCAAATTTGTAAGGTCTTAGTCATAGGTTACAGAGTTATGCTCTTTTTTGTACTTAGATTTTGTCACAAAATTGGTTATTTTGACAAAGTGTAATAGGGCGACTCAAGTGTTCTATTGAACACGAATCTTAGTTTATAGTTAATACATGTACTTTCTAGACGCATCAGCTGAAATGTTGATGATCATATAAATCTTAAAGAAGAACATGACTGTTGTTGTTGTTGTTGAATCTTCCCTTATAATTATCACTTATTGTACTTAAATTCAAAGTCTCCTTAGACAAGCTTACATGGAAGCCCTATCTGGCAAAGACTTAAACTAGGAACTGTCGAAAGCTAGCAATACTAAGTAAGTTAGCTGGCAATTTAGAGGATATTGAAAACAGTATACTTTGGAATTTTTGCCAGACCATCCAATGAACAAAGCTTGGAGCCCCAACTAGGAACTGCATGAAAAGAGGGAGTTTTGTCCATGATTCCAAAAGCTGTCAAAAGCAAACGTTGTCTATCTTAGGCCACCGGTTATTCTCCAGACACGTCGGAACTGCCAGAGCCATGGCGGTATGACATGTCAAACATCAGAATCTGCACTAAAGAACCTGGTTTCCAATCGGGTGTGGACGATGAAAATATAAAAAATCCATGACATAAGCCATGATCTCAGAAAATGATCTATCAGAGACATGGACCCATGTGTACACAGACGGCTCTACTACAGCTGCTATTCAATATATCATGCACACGATAGGTGGGTCAGAGACAGTTGGCATACGAGCAGGCAAGCACTGTATCAACTACAAAGTAGAAGTAGAAGCAATCATACAGACACCAAAAACTACGGAAGAATAAAAAGAGGGCTGTCAACAGATAGTCATTCTAACAGATGCTCTGTCAGTCCCGGAGGTCTTGGCTTATGCGAAATTGTCAACCCTTCCAAAAGAATTTAATATGCTCAGCGAGAAGCGGAAAGTGTCAATTTGATTGATACCTACACAATGTGGTATTTATGTCAATGAGATGGCAGACCAATTGACAAAACAAGGAGCTAGAGAGGAATAGCCAGTCAACAGAGTCACTTATGGAGAAAAGGTGAATAAGTCTCTTACAAAAGCGAAGACACATAAGAATGACTACCATCTACTAGACAGATGGGAACCAGTCATTCAATTCAGGGTTCGAACAGGACACAACAGGCTAGATGCTCATAAAAATATGTATGAACAAATTTAAGTTGTCCTCAATTTTAAGCTGTTGAAGAAGTTCGACATAGTTTACAAAAAGAAATAGATACTGTACAAAAGTGGTGTGGCAACATTCGTATGGTTCCAAATGCACACAAACCTAAAGCTGTGTATATATCCGTTAACGTGGAGAGAGAGAGGGTTCACACACATTAGGATTTCTTTATCATTGTAGATACTGTTGCAAATCAGAAGTGGATCTTTATTCCATTTTATAGGGAACCAAACTCTTGCTGATTTTGTAACTGTAACAAAATAATAATTGTTGTCTTAAGTAAATTTTACTGCGTATGTTTTCATGTCTTTGTCATGTTTGATAATCTCCTTTTTCCATTATTCAATGCAGAACAATTTGCAGAACATGTTTCTCAAAAACTGCTCTTGAGTGAAAGATTTCGTCATTCTGAAATGATATCTTATATATACATGCATTTATACAATTTTTGATATTGTTGTGGCAATTTAAGTTCTCATATAAACAATTTTGCTGCATTTTGAAATAAATAGTGATTTAGTTGTAATGGGTATAAAACTCTCCTCTTCGTATTTACACAACTAATCGA
Organism: Saxidomus purpurata; assembly: GCA_022818135.1. Lineage (NCBI taxonomy): Eukaryota > Metazoa > Mollusca > Bivalvia > Venerida > Veneridae > Saxidomus > Saxidomus purpurata. Next base: position 70,018,868 of record JAFMSR010000001.1, on the reverse strand, counting down.
TGATCATTTAAATGGTAATATCAAGCTAGAATATCTACTGATATGTAGTAATGTTGTTATGTGTAAGAGAGTGAATACTTATTTCCTTAAAATGTGTAGTATACTTCTATTTATTTAAAATGTACAACTAACATGATACTGTCTATCTTTAAAATGATAAATTAAAAAAAGTTTGTAAAATTACACCAAAACATGTGTTTTTTGTGTTAAAACTGCTCACTCTAAAGTGCCGTTGAAAAAAATTCAAATTTTCAACACTGATATACTTATACGTTAAATGTTAAACTAATGGCTAGCATAAAACAATATATGTAAAATTCTAGGTAAGAAGTCGCAAATTTCATTGAAAGTTTTGGTAAACTTGGTTTTACGGCACCGCTACACTGTATGTTTATATTGGAAATTCAAAAGCGTTTGTAACGCTTTATAATTTGGTAGCGTATAATATCAAATTTAAAGATATACCTGACCGGAATTTATACTGTAACCTTTTTACATTACTATAACTTTTAAAATAAGATATTTTCAGAGAGTTTGATGAACTTTATTTTTCATACAAATCTGACAGCAAGAAGCTATAATTGATCTCCTTTTTTATATAGGGGGATTGTGTGCCCTTAAAATGATGAGTAATGGTATTATTTGCTTAAATTTACATTTTACGAACATAGATATCACACATTGCTTTTCAGTTCTTTAAAGTTTTATCCATGCTGAAATGATATTTCATAATTATATACACATAATTTTCAACAATTTGGCGGCCATCCTGGCCGCCATTTTGAAAAGCAACAATATACCACATATTTGGCAACTGCAACATCCGGTTTTGAAATCTAGCTAATCTAACAAACCTTTGGATATAAAAAAGACCCCTTTGTTTACAGACATAGACCGGTTCATGCTTGAAGGGGGCATACTATCCAGGTTGGTTTGCAGCACAAGTCCGTCTGATATATCAAAGAGAATCACTGCGAAAAATAGGGTGATAAACGTGAATTTACGGGACTCCACATTTTAGCAATATTCGGGAAAGTATACGGAAAACTTAAAATACGGGGGTGTACGGGATCGTATATAGTGCAAGCCCCTCGTTTTTTTTTTACAAATATACGGTCATTAGTATTCTTTAATATACGGGAAATGTGATATACTGAAAATACGGAGTCTGTACAGGTAAAAACACGAGAATCTAGATATACAACCACGTATATTCTGAAATACGAGAAACCGTATGCTGCTAAAATACGATATTGCTTATACTCACAAAAACGGGAAACTAGATATACTATCCCGTAAATGACTAAAATACGGGGTATATTCAGGAAATATGACAATCCATACACTTAAAAATACGGGATACTAGATATACTACAGCGTATGTTCTGAAATACGGGATTCCGTATACTGCTAAAATACGACATTGCATATACTTAGAGAAATAGTGGAAACTAGATATTGCTTCATGTATATGATTGAAAGCGGAAATGTGCACACAAGTGCGTATATTCCGAAGATACGGCAGTCCGTACACTTTGAAATATACTACCACGTATATTCTGAAATACGGGAGTCCGTATACTGCTTAAACTCCGTGTATTCCGAAAATACGACAGTCCCTAAACTAAAAAATACGGGAATCTAGATACTTATTTACTAGTAGTATACTACCACGTATATTCTGAAAAACGGGAGACCGTATACGTCTAAAATACGATAATGTGTATACTTTTAAAAGAATGGTAGCATTAACATAAAATACATATGAATCAGTGTACCAAGAGTTAAACTACATGAGAATAGTAGTGATATTTAAAAATATTCTTCGCTGTCTTCTGAAAGGTCATTGTTCACACTATGGCTATTTCTGAGAAAACAATCCGCCTATAGAATAAGCTAAACAAATTCAAATACTAAATAGCAGTATATAAAATTATAATATGTACAATGAAGCGCTAAGGTCCCTATAATACAAATTTAACATATATTTTTAATTTTTCTCCTTTCTCTTAGAATAATCTTCTGTGCTGTGGGGCTCGTTTTGGAGATGCTGTGTTTTTGGTACGTAACATTCCTTGTTTGATATTATTTTTGTTTTTATATTTTCAAAGAGACAAATTTCATTCGACGACCGTTAAATAACTATTTTTCTGTAAAAACATTGGTCAAAATAAGGGGTCGGACCACCGTCGCATCTTTTAATACTATAGAATAACACAATAAAACCCTGTTCCAAAAGTTTGTTTAATCCTAATCGCCGTTTCAAGCTATTTTGAAAGTCAATTTACCCCAACCTACTTGACACCCATCAAAAATATCTTAAAGGCTTGTTTCATTCAGATATAAAATATCACGCTTATATATATATTGAATTACCCCAATCCGTTTCGCCGAGGTAGAATATAATATGAAATAAACATAATAAGTAGAAAAATCATTAAAAATCTTAACAATTAACGGCTTTTTTTCAGAAATTGTTACTCGAGTTAGTTGGAACAATTTAGATACAAATTTCACTTGTAGTTAAGAAATTGTATCTCAATTTCCCCTGCGAAATATCTCAATTTCTCCGAGGTAGAACACAATATGAAAGTACAAAAACTATTATTAAATATGTATATTAAGAAATACACTTTTCTTTCTGAAATTTTCCGTGAAAATGTTTTCTTGTTTTACAAATGAGAAGGAACAATTGAAGCAAAAGTGACATTTTGTAGTAAATGACTAATATCCACATTTCGCCCAGAAAACTACATTTCGGTGAGGTAGAACGCACTGTGAAAGACGAAAATTTATCATAAAGTCTTTAACAATGAAATGAATACGTGCGTAGCGGAAAAAGGAAAGGGCATCAAAGCATGCGTATCTCCAACAATTATTTTTTCTCATTAACTTGAAATTGTCTTTCTATTTATATCCTATCCGCCTGCGACACCAGCGACACGACGTGTAACTAGATACTGCGTACCGAAAAGAGGATTGACTCGGTGCACAAAACGACACTGTGAATATCGGTGGTATCAATCTTCTTCACTCCTAAAAAGGCATTTAATGTGCATGCAACATTCCCAAAATATCCAGTTTTCAATGTTACGGTGGCATACTAGTGTAAGGATACTTGTGACATGTACGTTGTTTATTCATTTTGTAAAAGAAATGAATGAAATAAAATGTATTAAGCATTTAACTCGAGCTTATATAATAAATTGCACAACTTTTAACTTTAAATGTAATCTTTGTTGCCTATAATAGTTTGGATCCTTGAACACTTTATAAGGTCCAATAACATAAATCTTAAAAATCTAAAATATCTAACAATATGATCATCCAATTATATGAAAATAGATATTTATTAATGATAGTAAAAAAAAAATTACATAAAGACAAAAATAATATCAAACAGGGAATGCCACGTACCAAAAACGCAGCCTCCCCAAAACGTAACATAAGCCTTATTTTGAGGGTTGTTGACAGGACCCGCGCTTAATATCTTTTGTGATTCAATATAATATAATTTTGATATTGAATGCAGCCATGGTGCCAAACAATACAATAAACAAGTCACTTCAAATAACATTGACAAAAATGTGACACTTAGGTTTCAATGTGTTTCATTAAATCTGGAAATATAACGTTTACATTTCTGTGATACGCGAACTGCTAAATGTTACTTTAAGTCACTGGTACTCGCCCTTATTTATAGTTGTACACTTCTTTCGCTTGGGATATCTACGTTGTACAACTTAAACCGTGTAAAAGTGTATTCTGATGCGGAGGCCGCAATTTGGAATTAAACAGCTGCCGGCAGTGATTTTATAATTGAACTGCAGGTTTATTTTAACAGACAGTGTTGAATTTAGTTGTTCATATAGCATAATTTGAATCATTTGAAAATCAGAACATAGAGCTTATGTATTCATTTTTATGCCCCCGAAGGGTGGCATATTAAAATCGCACCGTCCGTCTGACCGTCTGTCCGTCCGTCCGTGCGTTTGTCCGTCTGTGCGTCCCCACTTACAAGTTCGTGTCCGGACTGTAACTTTGTCATGCATTGAAGGATTTAAAAATAACTTGGCACAAATGTCTAGCACATCAAGACGACGTGTCGCGTACAAGGCCTGCGTCCCTAGCTCAAAGGTCAAGGTCACACTTAGAGTTTGAAGGTAATGGATGCCTCTATATATGCATATATGCACACATTCGTGTCCGGACTGTAACGTTGTCATGCATTGAAGGATTTTGAAATAACTAAGCACAGATATCAAGCACATCAAGACGACGTGTTGCGTGCATGACCCACGTCGTTACCTCAAAGGTCAAGGTCACACTTAGAGTTTTTAGGTAATGGAATCCTGTATATATGCAGACATTCGTGTCCGGAATATAACTTTGTCATGCATTGAAGAATTTTAAAATAACTTGGCTCAAATGTTCAGCACATCAAGCCAGTGCGTCGCGTACAAGACCCATTCCCTACCTCAAAGGTCAAGGTCACACTAAGTGTTTAAATGTAATGGAATACTGTTTGCATGGTAACTCTGTCATGCATGGACGGATTTTAAAATTACATAGCACATTTATTGAGCACATGGAGAGGACACAGAATGTAAGACACCTCTTTCGGGGGCATTCGTCACTTGTGAGGGACAGCTCTTGTTCTGTTACAGATCGACCCTGTCTGACCAACTGTTCAACATTGCGCAATATTGGCAGTTTCTACCATCAAATATACATTGAACTTCACCTGGCATTAAACTTTGATATTATTGAGAAAACATTTGTTGTGGTTACAATGTAAAATAATGTTTATCATTACAGGTACCGGTATACAAGTATACCGGTCCGTATGCTCAATATACAGGATAAGAATAAAGTCCGTACACTTTAAATATACAAGCCTGTATTATGGTTCTCTAAATATGGTAAATATGTCTATGTACATTTCCCACAGCCTACGCAAATACAGGTCCGTATATTCCCCTGTATATGGTTGAAATACCACTCCTGTACACTGCGTATGCGTAGCATATACTAGTCCGTATACCTGATCCGTACATCTCTAGTGTACGAAAACTAAATTTAGTCTGTTATTGGTTGAAATACCGTTCCCGTACAAGTCGTGTATCTTGCATTAAAAAAAGTCCGTATTTCTGTCCCGTATACTTCAGATATACAAGGAAAATACGATATCCGTACATTGAAAACATACAGGCGGGGGTATACTGGAAATGGATTATGAAACAAAACACACTGGCTTAAATATGAAGCAACGTTAAAACAGCTAAAGAAACAACTCTTTATGACACGACCTTCGAAAATTTCCGTATATTGTAAATGTACTAGAATAATACATACATGTATATTCAAATAATACGGATGTCCGTATATGTGTAAAAACTCCCGTGTTTATTACAATGGTTTTGCCAGTTTGAATTCGTCTACTTTTTATTTGCAATTAATTTAAATATTTTGTTTTCAAAAGAATACCCAGAATTACAGGTTGTGCAATGTATCGCAATGCCTATGAAAATCTCAGATTGTAAAACAAGTCATACTGCTCGATATTTTGGTAACTTACGATTGAAGTGTTAAAGGGGCATTCCCTACATCTAGCATACTATATATTCCAAATATAAATAGTGTGTTCAATGAACGTAAAAATATCAATATGAACTGTTTGCAACAGCAACATATATCAAAAATTGCCTCATATTATCAAAAATAATCAACATAGAAGCTTTCTGTAACTAATTTTATAACAACTATTTTACATAAATTATAAAATCTTTTACGGTATTCCAACATATCTTAAAAAAAACTTATTTTGCCGATGATGGATCTTTAGGTTAGTAAGTAGTACTTGCATATGCTTTTGAAGTTATTTATTGTTGACACTGTCAATTATTTAAGTTCATACGGACATATATGAATCTATCAGTGTACGTAGTTGCTATAACTATTAAAACAATCACTTCCGACAAAGACCTTCTATAGAGAAATAATAAAAAATCATCAACATACCATAAAGACTACACGAAAAGATAGACCTACCTATAATTTTGATTTACACACAACGAAGAAGTAAAAAACAACTAAGGGACACGTTTTCCCACCATGACATCTTTATGAAAAAAGTTCAATACATGGGTTAATATAACAAACACTATTTTCTACGCTTTGAAGATGACCATTGTCACAAAATGATGGGTTTTACGCTTAGGAAATTTACGTTTACTATCATAAATATGTTTATCTATTTTATTTCTTGCATATGATCTTTGGTTTTGTTTTATAAGAATTTCTATTTCTAATCCTTGTACTTCAATTTCCTTTTGTTTGAATGTATGTGAGTCTCGACTCTGACTTTTCTTTTCTAATTTCCGCTGCCTGTATTGTTCAACCAGTCTTACTCTTCTCTTTGATCACTTTGCATTATATTTGATATCAACAGTTTTACTAGCAGTTCTCTTTGCATCTCTTTCTTTTCTTATAAATTCTGCCAATTCTCTCTGGTTTCTGTTTGTTGTGCCGCTGATATAGTTTCCTGTCAGTTTTGGTTCTTTTTATTTGATCTTTGAAGTACCTATCTATCAGAGTAACAATATTTGAAAACATTAAAGTTTTGAGTGTTTTTCTTTGTTTTAAACTCCCTGTTTCGTTTCCAAACTGTCTTGTATGAGACCATTTGATTTCTATTTGAGACAGTTGTTCACATATTACCCACAGTACTTCTGGCTCTGTCTTTATAAGCATCTTGGGCACGAGTATCAAAATACTTAATTATTTTAAAGATTTATAGCTAACGTGTCAAACTGTGCTGATACGATAACGTGCGCGCTATCGTACACTTCATACAGAAATGCCACTAGACCTTCCAAACAAAGAAAAGACAATAGTAGTGACTCACCATCAAAGAATGACAAACCAACTGGTACATGAGAGTGAGCGTCAAAGAAATAATACTCATAATCCATTTTGAACAAAGCTGAACCAACGGAACCGATCATTAACAGAAAGTAAGAGGATATATGGAAAGCCATGTTTAGTGATGGATACAGGGAAAACAAACATTAAAGAAGCACACTATTTAGTGCAAACGTCAGAGATGACTTCAGATTTCTCAACTACATTATCTTTATTCTAACCAGTGACATTCTTTGGTATTTCGTCCTCATGTAAAAGCCTGTTTTTAAAAAGCCCCTTTGCTTTCATTTCGATTAATTCTGTTTTATATTAAACATCACCGTTTTTAAGAATTATATCTAATTTTTGTCTTGTACATAAATCTGAACATTTAGCATATATCAATGATCATAGAGCATTCAAAGCGCAATAACTTAAATAATTCTTCAATAAACATACATGTACTACTAGCCTGGTTAAATGACCCAAGAAGAAACGTATCTGAATTAAGATGTCTTGTAATGCTGCAACGTAATATTTGAGCTTCACTTGGTTCACTTTGAACATACATTTAGTTGATACATAGTCCTGACTTGAATACACTTTACAAGTTATAACACATTTATGTAAGTCATAAATCGTGCTATTACATGTATCTAAATTAAATTATAGATCCTTTCTGCAGCATTTCCCAGGTTTTCTTAGTATTTAATCTTTTGAAATTGATAATTATGGTCTCAATATTTGCATGAAAAATAAAATTATTAACAAAAAGAATTAGACAAATAGATATAACATGTATGTATATAATAATACAAGTGTAATTGTGATTAAAATATTAAGCTAAACAAATTTTCTTATATATTTTAAAGGGAAATACTACAATATTATTACGTTTATAATTATCAATCTTTACATATGGGTAAGTTTTGTACAATATATTCTCCGTAACGTGAAATTAAAAGACAAAAATTCACCATGTTATGGAAGTACTCCCATCTTGTTACGGTGACAGCAGGTTTCTCTCATTAGCAGTTTCAAAACAGGCAGGAATATCAAGTAGGATAGAAATAAACAAAGAAACAACTATCACCATTATCAGTTCAGCATTATGATGTTGTATTATTAGTAGAAAAATTATTACCATAGGTAAAACTTGATATGTGTAAACTACTATATTTTTTATAATAGTAACTATTTGTTAATCATATTTCATTCATCATCACCGTCATCATCAGTGCAACACATTATAACTATTCCAAAACTTTTTTGTCATTCCCATATCATTAATGTTTCAATAACTATTTCATATATAATCATTGCTATTTTGGTAGTAAGTATTAACAAAATGACTTATCTGGATACAATATAAATTATTCATAAAATTAAGCTTAAAATATTGTCTGTATGTTGCAGCCATAAGGTACCTTAGGTCCTGGTCTTTGGATCCAACTGTCTTCAACCAGCAGTCGGTATGCCTTGCTCTCTTTTACACCTTCAGTAAAACAACTATGCCCACATCAATTTCGCTATGGCCTATGAATGCCAGTTTATAGGTTTCTCTACTTGTTGTTTGACATCTCGTTCATCTAATCTCTCGCTGCATGTCAGACAATACACCAAATTATAATCTTTGCAGCTCACATTTGCAACTGTCTTGTACCTCTTCTTCCTAGCTGTTTCACTTAGTTCACCACATTCAATGTACTCACAGATTGTACTGTCACAATCAGATGCTTTTGTTTAAAGGGCTCTATAGTTTGATGAAAGTAAACTATCCCGGTCTTATGTGTTGTTCTATGTATTTGCCACTATATCCTCTCTTTCTAAGTTGTTGTTTTGGTGGTACTGAAGTAAGGTTTCATCCCATTTTCTCATGTGAGTACATACCCATTTTTTCCTAGCTTTGATCCAGTTGCTATACAGTCTACCTGTCTGTAATGTTTATTGCTGAAGTTGAAATTGTTGTTGTCTAACACTGTCTCTATCATCTGAAGAACATAGTCTGATGGTATTAATGGTTTGCTTTGAGACTCCCAACCATCTTTACATGCCTTCTTTCCTTGGGACGGAGGGGTAAAGTTTACATACATCAAAGCAAAACAGGAGAGCATTTTCAGGTATTGGTAAGTTGACCTGTTTTAGTTTGGTGATAAAGCCTGTGGTGTATTAAATGTAACTTGGTGCATTTATCACATAATCATTTAGTTCATGTTCCGCTACTTCAGCTAATTTCTCAGTGGGAGATGAGATGCCATTGACTATAATACGGAATGGTGCTCCTGTTTTATGAAGTTTAGGATTGCCTTTGAGATTTCCTGCTTATTTGGGTATTAAGTAGTCTTTCATATATTTTGTGACTGCTCCTTCCCTATGCATCATGTTAACCATTTTTTTACTTTCTTGTAACAATCATTTGTTGTATCAGTTGTATATAATATGTATTCACTTTTATTTATCACAACGATACCTGATCCTTTATCTGCTGGTCTTATTACAATATTAGCATTATGCAACAATGACGTGAATGCAACCTGCTCCTGGCTTGTTATGTTTAACTTGTTGGATTTTTAAAGCTGTTTACAATGTCATGTTTCACTAATTCTATATACAAGTCTAGCCAGATATCACGACCTTTGTTTGAGGTGAAAGTGCTCTTTTTCAGGGTCAGTTCGGTCTTTACAAAACTTTGCAAATTATGCAAATCAGAATATACAAAAATATAAAGATAGAACTTAGATGGACTTAAATCGGAATATAATTCCTGGATACATTTGTCGCAGTTAAAGATTGAGAAATATACATGGATTTATATAGGAAACCGACAGACAAACAAATGTATATAAAAATACATCATGCCACCTAACCCATACCAAGAAAGGTCTAATATATGGTATTGGCTTGCGTCTAAAAAGAATATGTGAAAAACAGACTGACTATGAAAAGCACAGACTGTAGCTGAAACAACAACGTAGAAAGAGAGGATATAGTGACAAATACGTAGAAAAACAGCTACAAAGGGTAGACAGATTAGACCGGGATAGTTTACTTTCATCAAATTATAAGAAAGACAGCTGTGACGGGGTACCTATGGTTCTAACTTACGCTAAACAATTGCCAGATAATAGACAAATGCTTCGTAAACATGAAACTGTTCTTCATAGATCCCATAGAATGACGAAAATGTACCTCAAATAATTGCATTTAGACGTGATAAGAATATCTGTGACACGTTGGTGCATGGTAAAACTAACAGAGCCCTTAAAACAAAAGCATCTGATTGAGACTGTAAAATCTGTGACCACATTGAATGTGGTAAACTAAGTGAAACAACTAGGAAGAAGAGGTACAAGACAGTTGTAAATGTGAGCTTCAAAGATTATAATTTGGTGTATTGTCTGACATGCAGCAAATGTGATATGACGGTTTATGTTGAAGAAACAGAATAATTATTAAAAGAGAGATTAGATGAACACCTACGAAATGTCAGACAACAAGTAGAGAAACCTATAAACAGGCATATCATCGGCCATAGCGAAATTGATGTGGGCATAGTTGATTTACTGAAAGTGTATCAAGCGAGCAAGGCATACCGACTGCTGGTTGAGGACAGTTGGATCCAAAGACTAGGACCTAATGTACCTTATGGCTGCAGCATACAGTCAATATTTTAAACTTAATTTTATGAATAAGTAATATTGTATCCAGATAAGTCATTTTGTTAATACTTACTACCAAAAAAACAATCATTATATTACAAATAGTTATGGAAACATTAATGATATGGGAATGACAAAACAATTTTGGAATAGTTATATTGTGTTGAACTGAAGATGACGGTGATGATGAATGAAATAGGATTGATAAATAATTGCTATTATAGAAATGTAGTAGTTTACACATATCAAGTTTTAACTATGGTAATAATTTTTCTACTAATAATACAACATCATAATGCTGAACTGATAATGGTGATAGTTGTTTCTCTGGTGTTTTTTCTATCCTACTTGATATTCCTGTCTGTTTTGGAACTGCTAATGAGAGAAACCTGCTGTCACCGTAACAAGATGGGAGTACTTCCATAACATGGTGAATTTTTGTCTTTTAATTTCATGTTACGGAGAATATATTGTACAACTAGGTCTTACCCATATGTAAAGATTGATAATTAAGAACTAATAATCTTCTAGTATTTCCCTTTAAAATATATAAGAAAATTTGTTTAGCTTAATATTTTAATCTTCATTTCTACAATTATTCTAAAATTACACTTGCATAACTATATACATACATGTTATATCTATTTGTCTAATTCTATTTTTTATATTTTTATTTTTCATGCAAAAATTGAGATAATAATTATCAACTGCAGAAGATTTAATACTTAGAAAACCTGGGAAATGCTGCAGAGAGGATCTACAATTTAATTTAGATAATAGGACAATTTATGACTTAAATAAATGCAATGATATGATAAGTGTATTCAAGACAGGACTATTTATCAACTAAATGATTTTCGGTTTAATTTCAAATTAATTCTAGTTCTTAAGTGTATTCTCCATGTGATTGGACTTTTACTTGAATGTACGGGAAACGTCAATTGGACGTTTGGTGTATATGACGTCATTATGACGTGACGTCATTTTTTGACCTACAATTTAATTTAGATTATAGGACAATTTATGACTTAACTAAATGTGTAATAATATGATAAGTACTATGTATCAGCTAATTTAGTTTTGGTTTAATTTCAATTTAATTCTAGTTCTTAAGTGTATTCTTAATGTGATTGGATACGAGAAACCTTTTGGACGCTTGTTGTATATGACGTCATTAGGACGTGACGTCATTTCATGACGGTTTTTTTTTCATTTCTTAGCTTGTCATGAAAATGGTTAGCATGTAAATTGTAAAAGTGCGCACAAATTTCTTGAAAAAAAGCAGTATTGCCGAAAATGTGAATTAAAGAGTTGTTTTAAATAGAACAACAGTTATACTTATTATTCCCTGAAGAATATTTGAAAGAATCAAGTTAATAAAGCTACAAATCCATGTGTTCTGTTTTACACACCCAATACCTTTGTAGGGTATCATTTTATTTCTTCACACTGACATTGACCAATATTCCTCTAGATGACATCTCTCAAAATGTCACATTCTATCAATACTTTCGGTACTCTAAATATCATTATGAATAGATGTAAGTCTCTGCATACTAAATGTATTCATTATGTCACAGTCCTATCAATGCAGAAACAATTTTACTAGCCAGATCATGTTTATGAAATAATGGAAGTTTTTATACCTTTATTCCTTCTGCAGATCTGCCAATGACACAACACCAAAACTAAGGAATTTGCTAAGGAAGTCAGTGATTGCTAGGTAAGTCGCTGCTTGCTACAGAAACTCATTTGAAGCTCGGGATTTCCTATAACTTTATATACAGATAATGGACACTTAGGGGTGGTAAAGTTTAACCACAGGGGCATGAAAAGAACAAACTTGGCAGAGGTCCTGAAATAGGTAAGCACTGGGCCTTCTAGTTTCGGAATAGAAGATTTTAAAGGTGTTCCTATATAAGGCTGTCCTAAACATGTCCCTCCGGGCGGGGCCAAAATCGAACCCAGGGGCAAGATTATAACACTTTTGTAGTCTACTAGACAACTCTACTTGGTAAATATCTTAGCTTATAGTCTTGTGGTTTTAGGGAAGAACTTTTTTTACAGGTTTTGTTGCCAAAGAAACCTATGCAACATAAAGTTACCCTCGGGTGCGGTAAATTTGATCCCGGGCTTATGATTTAAACAAATCCTACATATCTAAATTATGAGCCTTGTAGTTTCAAAGATGATGATTTTGTAAAGTTTTACCTACAGAAAGCTAAGTATGTGAAATCAAGTGACCCGGGCGGGGTCAATTTTGAAACGGGAATCATGATTTGAACAATCTTGGTAGAGGTCCACTAGACATTGTGACAGGTCAAGTATCTAAGCTCAGGGCCTTTCAGTTTTTGAGAAGACTTTAAAAGTTTTTCCTATGTGTTGCTTTAGCAAGCAGTGTTCTGCATGGAATGAAATTCTTTGAACAATTTTGGTAGACGAGCACTAAAGAAACACCACTGTCAAGTTTCATCACTTTCTGCCCAGGAGATTAGGAGGAGATGTTTTTAAGCGAATTGACGACGTGCGATATACGACGACGACGGTGGTACTAAAAGCTCACACTCAGCACGTTCTGCTCAGAAGCAAACAAAGAGAATATTGTAAAAGATATTCACTCATGTAACATTCTAATTATGATATCCGTCATGCTGGTATGTACGCTCCATAAAGAAGACATCGAAATACTATACCTTTTATATCGCATAGCATACAAACTACAGAAGTATATCATGATAGTTTCTAAAACACCTAGATTAATATTAAAACAAAGTTTTTCAAATTATCCTTTATTACTTCTTCCGCCCTCGCACTTTTTAAATGAATTACAAATCCTATAAAAGAGATATTAAAGATGATCAGATATTCATAGGCACTTTTCAAACATCTATTTGATTTGGACTAGCATCATAGTAATAATTATGTCCGTTCATAACAACATTCAAATGTCCAGGTTTCAGGTTGGCTACCGGGTATTTCTTAGATTATGGAAAACTTACCTGAGTAAAATTGCCTTTGTTGTACTGAAAACATTGAAATATGCCCTTAGTAGCAGTAGTTTCAGTTTGGGCTGATATTGTGTCGCCTTTTTCTGTTTTGTGCGCTTCCGAAGTATTAAAACATCTGACGTTGTAAGACAGTGCCTGGTTCTCACAAGTGTTACATGTAATGCTTGGAGTAAAATCTGTGATATAAAAAAATAACAACTTCAATATATCTTATATATGTGGAAGGGAAAACCGAACAATGTAGATAATATATACTGAAATATGGCTTTTTGAAAGCATTAATTACAAGGAAGGCAGACAGTCAAACATCGGTATGACAAGTAATAAAACAATATGCTATGTTAGATCTCATAGAATGACGAAAATATTCAATGTACCTCAAATAATTGCATTTAGACGTGATAAGAATATCTGTGACACGTTGGTGCATGGTAAAACTAACAGAGCCCTTAAAACAAAAGCATCTGATTGAGACTGTAAAATCTGTGACCACATTGAATGTGGTAAACTAAGTGATACAACTAGGAAGAAGAAGTACAAGACAGTTGCAAATGTGAGCTGCAAAGATTATAATTTGGTGTATTGTCTGACATGCAGCAAATGTGATATGACGGTTTATGTTGAAGAAACAGAATAATCATTAAAAGAGAGATTAGATGAACACCTTAGATGTCAGACAACAAGTAGAGAAACCTGTAAACAGGCATATCATCGGCCATAGCGAAATTGATGTGGGCATAGTTGATTTTATTTAAAATTGTATCAAGCGAGCAAGGCATACCGTCTGCTGGTTGAGGACAGTTGGATCCAAAGACTAGGACCTAATATACCTTATGGCTGCAACATACAGTCAATATTTTAAACTTAATTTTATGAATAAGTAATATTGTATCCAGATAAGTCATTTTGTTAATACTTACTACCAAAAAAAACAATCATTATATTACAAATAGTTATGGAAACATTAATGATATGGGAATGACAAAACAATTTTGGAATAGTTATATTGTGTTGAACTGGCGATGACGGTGACGATGAATGAAATAGGATTTACAAATAATTGCTATTATAGAAATGTAGTAGTTTACACATATCAAGTTTTACCTATGGTAATAATTTTTCTACTAATAATACAACATCATAATGCTGAACTGATAATGGTGATAGTTGTTTCTCTGTTTTTACTATCCTACTTGATATTCCTGTCTGTTTTGGAACTGCTAATGAGAGAAACCTGCTGTCACCGTAACAAGATGGGAGTACTTCCATAACATGGTGAATTTTTGTCTTTTAATTTCACGTTACGAAGAATATATTGTACAACTAGGTCTTACCCATATGTAAAGATTGATAATTAAGAACTAATAATCTTCTAGTATTTCCCTTTAAAATATATAAGAAAATTTGTTTATCTCATTAATCGAATATCTAAATATTGGAAAATGCACATTATAATAAGACTATTTTGCACGAATGCATACTGAAGTCAAGGATATTAATAGTGTACGGGCCGGTATTTTTTTGATATACGGGAGTGTACGGGACGTATTTGCATAATATACGGACCTCCTAAACGTAACCGTATATGGCACATCTGGTAAACGGGAATCCTGCTCACTTTCCACACATATACGGACAACCGTACTCTTCGAGTATACATGTATATATACTTCTAGCACATTTCAAATATACGGAAATGCTCGAAGGTCGTAAAATAAAAGGTTTTTGTTTTTAGCAGTTTTAAAGTTGCTTCATAACTAATCTAGTATGTTTTGTATAATAATCCATATCCAGTATACTGCCTGTATTTTTGCAATATACGCAGATCGTATTTTCCGTGTTTATCTTGAATATACGGGAGAAAAATACGGACTTGTTCATGCAAGATATACGACGTGAACAGGAATGGTACTTCAACCATATACGTTCTGTTTTTACTTTCGGTACAATGGAGATATACAGACTATGAATACGGACTAGTATATGCTACGCATATGTACATGAATAGTATTTCAACTATATACAGGGGGATATACGGACCTGTTTTCCGTAGGATACGGGAAATATACATAGACGTATTTACTATATTTAGGGAATCGGAATACGAGCTTGTATATTTAGAGAGTACGGACTTCGTTCTCATCCTGTATACTGGAGATATACGTAAGGATAACCGGACCTGTATACTGGACATATACGGGACGATTTACGGACGTAAAATAATATACATTACTTTACATTGTAACCAAAACAATTTTTTTTCCCATAATATTAAAGTTTAATGTTAGGTGAAGTTCAAAGTCATCTTTGATGGTACATTCTGCCAAAATTTCGCAATGTTCAAAAGTTTGTCAGGCAGGGTTTATCTGTTAATAGCAAAATGAATACATAATCTCTATGTGCTGACTTTTAAATGAGTGAATTATGCTATATCAACAACCAAAGTCTACAAAGTCTGATAAAAAAACTTGTAGTTCAATTATAAAAAATTTCCGGCTGCTGTTTAATTCGAACCTACGAGAACACACGTTTAAACGGTTTAAGTTTTCACATGTAGACATCCCAAGCGTATAAAATAACAGTTATTTAACTTGAAATGAGAGTGAAAGTCGATGTTATGTCTTATCAAACTGCTTCACTGTCATTAATTTCGTTTGATTTACTAATGAAATCTTAGGATCTAAGGTACATAATCTTTAATATTTTCACTGCTGCAAGCATTAAATTAACTATAGACTGCAGTTTAAAACTAAATTTTAATAAATGAATATGATAAAATATTACTTACCTCGTGAGTTTTCCCTGTTTGATATTATTTTTGTTTTTTTGTCCTTTTACCCTTTTTAAATCAAATAAAGATTATCCAATTTGAAGTGCTTCATTCAGTTTGCGCCTAAAGGAACGATTGGTTGACAAAAGGCCACGCGCTTCCTGATTGGCTACAAAACATTGCACGCTATCCGACATGCAGCATGCGCATGAAATGTGCACCACGGTACAGTTTAATTCAGTTTCATCCGGTTTTGTTGCATTTCTTTTACATTGTTTTGTAGGTCGTCTGAAATCACTTTTATGTTTTAATTTTACTCAACATTTATAAAAAGTTAATAAATACATTTCACCCTGAAACGGATGTAATTATATATACTGATTTTCTCGACTATTGAGCAAATTAATCCTATCATGTTTTATTTTTCATTTTTACACTTAATAGCTCACTTTAAGAAAGAAAAAGCATCAACTTTCTTTTGGCCAAACGTATTAGATTATTACACGTATAAATAAGGGCGAGTACCATTGACTCAAAGTAACATTTAGCAGTTCGCGTATCACAGAAATGAAAACGTTATATTTCCAGATTTAACGAAACTCTTTGAAGCTGAAGTGTCACATTTTTGTCAGTGTTATTTGAAGGTACTTGTTGCATAGTATATAAACATTACGTAATAATACATCACAAAAGATAACAAGCGCGGGTCCTGTCAACGACCCTCAAAATGTTGCTAATGTAAATTTTACTTGACTATCACTTATTATAATTTATTTCCATAAAATATGATGATTATATTGTTAGATATTTTAGATTTTTATATTTTACATGTCTCGACCTTATACAGTGCTCCAGGATCCAATCTATTATAGGCATAACAAATTATTAAAGAAAGACTTATAGAGAGCATCGGGACCTGCGACTATATTCGTATATGTTCGTATATGCACATCGCTTATATGCAAGTCATGAATGCAGACCGTATGAGGCTTCGAATAACAGAAGTAGAATGATCATCTTAGATTACATTTAAAGTTAAAAGTTGCGCAATTTATTATGAAAGATCGAGTTAAAAGCTTAATATAATTTATTTTATTCATTTGTTTTACTAAATTAATAAACAACAAACATGTCACACATATTCTCACTAGTATGCCACCGGAACACTTAAAACGGGTACTTTGGGAATGATGCATGCACTAAATGCTTTTTCATTTACTACTAGCGGTCTACGAAATATATCTCAAAATACAGCTGTGGCAAGCACCAGGACTTGCTAAAAGCTTGTGTGCACGTGCGGTATTAAATAACGTATATGCGGAGTGAGGACGTAACGTTCAAATATACGAAATTTACAGGATGAGATCAAGAACGATCGAATTATCTAAAAATAACAAACGTTGGTCGTTCATATCACCTAATACAATTAACAATCTTGAAATGTCAAAGATATATATCAATACGCACATTAAATTTTGTGGGAATTGAAAAATTGTAAAAATCATTCTAGTACTGTGTTATATATATATAGTATGCAACGCGTAATACATCTGTATACTGGACTTTATCAAATGGCGTCGGCTCTGTCAGAAAATCTCATTTAAAGGAATCAAACATCGGGCACGTCACAGCGGATTTCTTTTCCAACTTATTAAGTACTTTCTCCATATACTTTGGCTTCAACTTTAGAGATATTTAGGTAAACAAACTTGCACATCTAGATTTGGATATCACCATGTATATGTAATGACGTATTTTAGTATGCAACTGCCATGACGACGACCCGATAACACCGGTCTGATATTTGTTAATTTTGCGACGTTTGATATCACAGGACAGTGCTATTATAACACAGTCCTGATATCACGTTTTAGGCCCCGCCCACTTTAGAAATTAAGTGAGTTTTATGAAATAAGATGTAGGCTATTGTGGATTTCTTACACGCTACATTATAAATAAAATTTTGGTATCTACTTCAGACTACAGAGATGCGTTTCATAAAAATTTCAAGGAATACAAGCAAACAGCGCATCACATGAAATCGAAAAATGGCTGTAGAATTTTCATTTTTGAATTAAACATTTGCGTTGTGGGTATTCAATTTCTACGTTAGATCATTATCTATCCATCTATAGCAATTTTGAAGCAATTTTCGAGAAAAGTTGAATTTCATTTTTTCACTTCCTTCCTATTTTTACAGTAGTCTTATTACTTGAATGATATGAGCTGAAACGTTATAAGCCGCCTCTAAAAAGTGTACAAATGGTTTCTATGTATGTTCTAATATTTAACATTTCCTATGAAGCATAGCATTAACATGATTAACGGTCCTAGATTTAAAATGCTGATTTAAACCGTTGATGACGTTATAAATACAACGTTAATTACTTAATTTACTTCGTTTTTTCTAATTGTGAAAAGAGAAAATTGAAGTCAGCTGCATAATAAATTGAAAACAAGGTTACTTTCTATTGATAACAGTTGATATCGAACTCGGATGAATATCGACCGGAAAGCCTAAGCAAGCCTCGGCTTCCCTGGCCGATATCATCCTCGTCCGAAATCAACAGTTATCAAAAGACGGTAACTTATATTCTCTATTTATTACCATAGAGACTTGCAAGCACGCGTCCGTATTTCAGTTATGCACGGGGTATCATTACACATTTTTCTATACAGAGTAAATGAGATTGATACCACTGAAATTCACTGTGTCTTTTGTGCGCCGGGTCGATCCTTCTTCGGTACGTACGTGCATTATTTGGTTACACGTCTAGTCGCTGGAGTCGCTGGCGAATATGTTATAAATAGACAAACACATTCAAATTAATAAGAAAACATTATTGTTGGAGACACGCATGCTCTAATGCCCGTTCCTCTTCTGGGACGTACGTAAATTTCATTTTTAAAGTTTTTATGAGAAATTTTCTTCTTTCACAATGCGTATTTACCTCGTCGAAAAAAAGGTTTCTAGGCGAAATGTAGAAATAAGTCCTGTACTACAAATGTAAAGTTTGCTTAAAATGTTCAGACTTATTTGAGTAACAAAACATTTTCACGAAAAATTTCAGAAAGAAAACTGTATTTTTAATGATTTAATAATAATATTTGTACTTTCATATTGTGTTCTACCTCGGCGAAATGGAGATATTTGGCAGTCGACTTAGAGATACAATTTCGTCTTAACTACTAATGAAATTTTATCCAAAATGTTCCTACTAACTTGTATCACAATAAGACACGTTCAAGCAAAATTTCAGAAAAAAACATTCTTTTTTTAATGTTTTATGATATTTTTTACTGTCATATTATGTTCTAACTCAGTGAAACGGAGTGGGGTAATTCAACAATAAAATATGCAAAATTGGTCATATCTGGATAAAACAAGCTTTTTAGATCTAGTTTTGGTACTTTTTCATAGACTTTCTAGTAACAATAGTGGTCCGGTCCCAAATTTTGACACACATTTATGAAGGAAATAACAATAAACCAGATTTTTTTCATTTGCCCGGATCTGAAAAGTTAATATGTTGACAACTGGGATTTTACCTAAAGAAGGGAAGATACTTAAAGATCTGTACATTGTTTTTATAAAGTTTAGACCCTTTGCACAGATGGTCAAATATAACATTTTATACTGGAATATTGTATAGATAGTTTTGATGGGTGTCAAGTGGATAAGGGTAAATCGACTTTGAAAAAAGCCTGTTACGGCGTTTTTAGCATTAAACAAGCCTTTATAACAGGTTTTGTTTTATTTTATATTATTAATGATTGCAACGGTTGTCAATTTTTTGTTGTTTTACGACCGAACGAGAATGAAAAATGTCTCTTTCAAAATCTAAGATTATTCTAAGACAAGGCAGAAAAATAAAAATATATATGTTTTTTAGTGTATACTAAGGACCTTGGGGCTTCATTCTACATATGCTTTCATATACTGCTATTTAGTATTGGAATTTGTTGAGCTTATTCTATAGGAGTTTTTTTTTTAGAAACATCTTTATGTGAAAAATGAGCCTCTAGAAAACAGCGATATTTTCTATATGAAGAAACAATGGTTTACACTACCCACTGCGAAAAATAGGGTAATATTTGGTAGTGTACGGGACTACGTATATTAAAGCAATATACGTGAAAGTATACGGAGAACTTAGAATACTTGGATGTACGGGGTCGTATATGGTGCAAGCCCGTATATTACTAATATACGGGAAAAGTATACTTAAATAAACGGGAAATGAAATATACCATATCTCGTATTCTATTAAAATACGAAATTCTTTATCTCAGTCTATTACTAATATACGGAAATCAGTATACTTAAATATACGGGAAATGTAATAAACGATAGCTCGTATTCTATTAAAATACAATATCGTTCAAGTCTAAGTCTGTTTACTCCGGAAATATGGCAGTCCGTATACTTAGAAATACAGGAATCTAGATATAGTCACACCTGTGGACAAAGATCAAGGTTTATTTTTGCAGAGTGGTTTTTATTTGGAGACTGTCTTTAACAAAGGTTTGACTGTGTACATGTACTATCACGTATATTCTGAAATACGGGAGTCCGTATACTGCTAATATACGACATTGCGTATATTTAGAAAAATATGGGAAACTTGAAACTTGCTATACTTTCCCGTTTACGATTGAAATACGGGAATGTGCACACAAGTCCGTATATTCCGAAGATACCGCAGTCCGTACACTTCATCAAAGCACTGAAAATACTGGTACAGCGATGACCTACAACAGCTGTAGAGGTCGTAAACGCATATACAGCTATGCTCTATTTTTCTTTAGCACAGTAACTTGTTATTTTGTAAATGTATAGCACAATGTCTCTCTAGATTTTTCATCAATGAGAATCAAGGCATACCCTCATTCTCTATTCATTTCAATGCAAATACTGTTTGTATGTAGGAAAAACTTCAAATATTCATGGGTTCATATTATCGGAACAAAATACATGTAGAGCTAATACTGAAATCCGCCTCCGTGGTAAAGTGGTTAGAGTTGATGAATTGAAATCACTGTAACCTCTCATGCATTGATTGATGGTTATGAGAACGAGCTCTGCTACAACCCATGTCCCTTAATGCGAGAAAGTAGGGAGTTCTTTACGAAGAATAGTCTAGTACTGGTTTTTCACTAGAACAATGGTTCGGCAAACTGTTAAAATGACCAAATTATATGTAGAAACAGGCTTTAAATTCGTACGACAAGCTATCACTTAATATAGTCTCGTGAACTTTGACCTCTAATTGTGACCTTGATCTTAAGCTGGCGCAGCTGAACATGTTGCCTGTCACACTAATACTCTGAAGATTTGACACTTTGACCTTGATCGAGGCAACATTTCGACCCAACTTTTAAGAAAATCCTTCAAAAGGTTTAAGAAATATAGTCGCATGACCTTTGACCCTTAAGTGAGACTTGACCTTGAGGTGTATGGTCTTGGGAATATGAACGTTCGTATCAAGTTTCATTAAAATCCTTGAGATGATGGCGTTGAAATATGTGATCTGCATGCCATCTAAATGAGTTAAACGTTTGACCAAAAATCCTTGAAAACCTTGACCTTGTTCTAGCGGGCTAGGCACATGGATTCTACAAGTCGCCTTGATAAGATGAGCATTTGACCAAACGTTCATGGAAATTCTTCAAATTGAAGGGACACTAAAAACCAATGACCCCTATTAAAAGTGTGATTTTCAGCCTACTAGCTTGTAATATTTAAGTTCTTTACGTCGTCTTGGAAAGATAAACATTTGGCCTAAATTTCAAGAATATCCTTCAAGGCTTTGAGGACATTATGGAGCTGACACACAATAACAACCAGCTGACTCCTATATACCCACTTCCCCAAACTGTGTTTGCGTGTGTATAATAAACTTACTGCTGCGGTTTACAAACGCTCCCTTGCAATGAATTTGCTTGTTCCTGTAGTACAGGCCTATAACCTGGCACCTGCTTTTAACAGGGAAACCACATTATGCAACACATTTCTTTGAGCCATAAAAGCCTTGTAAGACATGAATAGGAATGAATATAATCTTATTTAAAAGTAATTTTAATTAACAGTATAGTGTGCAATTGCTACATGGTATGATGAATATTTTAATTAAACGTTTGAAACATCCTAGCATTAAACTAAAGAAACTGGTCAGTGTTACAACTTCCACACAGAACACTGTAATCTTAAACGTCAATAGCAGGAATATCAACATTCATGATGGTCATTCGACATTTTTTCAGTAAACCTCCCATCTCCCATGCCCAATATACGGTAGTCTGTATTAATTTGTACATTATAATATTGCAAAGTTTCTCAGCCAGAAAAAAAGATAAGTTTAGCTAAAAGAACAAAAAATCCTCAATTTTTATTTAAAACTTTAACCAGTTGTTTTTTTTTTTTTTTTGTAGATTCGTACCATTATCAGCATGTATACTATACTAGTAATACAGCTAGTACCCGTTTTGCGAAATTTCATGATTTTCAATTTGCCACCGGTTAACAGTAAGTGGAACTACCAAGTTCAGACTTCATTTCTGACATATATTCAAATATTTAGGTGTTTTACAACATTACTCAATTTAAAGAACTACTGAACATGTAAAATATCCAATTAACACTGCCAATTAACTGAGAAATGGAAAATTCATACTCAAGGTTGCGTAATGCTAATAGTCAGTGCTTTGAATTGTATGCAATATTTACTTATTTTAGGCATCAGTTATTAATGTGAAAAGACTTTCACAA
Source organism: Saxidomus purpurata (assembly GCA_022818135.1). NCBI lineage: Eukaryota > Metazoa > Mollusca > Bivalvia > Venerida > Veneridae > Saxidomus > Saxidomus purpurata. The sequence continues at coordinate 69,995,759 of JAFMSR010000001.1, read as the reverse complement.
AACTATAACTAAAAAAATGTAAAAAGCATTCTATGTGTACATGAATAAAGTTGTCAAGAATGTTTCCTTTTGAAGTTGAACATATTCTATATAGCTCTCTAAGCCAAAATAATATTAAATTGCTTTATAACTAAGATCAGTTTTACTGAACCGTACTTTTCTAACAAATCATGAACTGCATGTTTTGTTGCATATCTGGGAATTAAATCTATAGCTACCGCCTCAGTGGTCAAGCTGACTTGAAATCACTTTAACCTCTCATTGACAGAGGGCCATAGGTTAAAGTTCTGCTACCGATCACGGCTCTTTATGCAGCACAGGGTTCTGAGAGTACTGAATCTAATTACAGCAAAAGCAAGCATTAAAAGTGGGAAAACATGAGACTTTATTGTTTTAAAAATCCAAGTAAAGAACAGAATATAATAAACTCTGCGAATAACCTTTACATGTTAATCACAGAGTAAATGCTTCACAAATAAATAACGATAGTAATGTAAACAAGACTGACTTAGTATTGGTATAACACATTTAAGAAGGGCCCGTTCTTGGCAGTATATGTGAGATGGTAAGTGGCCGTGGGTTTTCTCCGGGTTCCTACAACACCAAGGAACGACATTATATACGCAAACACCTGTGCAGTTAATTCAAAGGTTTGCATAAGCTTATGTTTATATTTGTTGTTTGTATCCTGCCAGCTTTTAATAAGGTTAATATTTAAAAAAAAACTTAATTGACTCTTCTCATGGGTCAACTATCCAAGTACTGAGTTACAGGCATTTCAGCCCTTGAGTCATTTCATCTCCTAAAACTTAAGATGATTCAGGCTCCACAACTAATATGATGCTGGCATTTCAAAATAGGAGAATAAGAATTTAATCAATTATAATATTATCTTTAATAAGAATATTCAAGTTTTTCTAGAAAAAAATTATGATTTCAATAGTTTCAACAGTTTGGCATTTTTTTATTCAATTATTTAAGTATATCCACTTAAATCATCACATTTCATATTTATGCTATAAAGCTATTTCTCTTAATGTTTGATACCTATTTTCAATCATATTAAACGAGAAAAAAAAAACAACAACTCCGTGGTGCAGTGGTTAACGCTGTGGACTATCAAGCCGGAGGTTCGATTTTCGATCGGGATACCTGAAATTGCAGAAACGCTTTTCAGAGTTCACCACCCATTTACAGATGAAGTAGTTTGAAACGCAGAGATTATAGTCTAGGTGCGCTGGTCGTGTTGTTAACGCTCTGGACTACCAATCCGTAAGTCCCCGGTTCGAATCCCGGTCGGGGCACTGGAAATTTCAGTGCGCTTTATAGTGTTTCCCTATCATCTAGAGATGAACTGGTTAGAAACTGAGAAGTGGTCTTACGTGTATCGGTGCTATACACCGGGCTTATTAAAGAAACAAGGGTGTCTATTCGTAAAAGAGCTAGGGTCTGGTACACGGATCCCCCTGTATCTGCATCTGTCTATCTTCAACCTGCGCCTGTCAGGACCTTGGCAAGTTGGACCAGGGAGAAGTCCCAGTGTCGGCCAGGACTTATAAACAATAAAAAAATAGTGTCCCGTGTATCTAGGTGCGTAAAAGCACCACCGGGGCTAGAGTCTGGTACCTGTATTCCCTTGTATGCATCTGTTTCTTCAGCCTACGTCTGTCAGGGGACGTGTCTTGTCAGTTTCACCTAAGGAGAACACATGAGGTCGGCTGGGACTCTAAACAGTTTAAACCATACCACATTGCACACAAAGTTAATCAAGAGGTCAAATGACTAGGGGTGAAGTCAAATGTACTGACTGCTCAACTCGCCGCTAAAGCACGGTGTTACATTGTCAATGATAATTAATTATCGTAATATTAATACTCGGGGTAGTCCTTACTTCTATTTTCTTATTGTATGTGGATCATTGGTTGAAGTACCGAGTGACCGAGCGTAGTACTGAGTGACCGAGCGAAGTTAAACTACTTTCGCTTTCGTTTTCGAATGGAAATTCGTGTCATCCGGCGCACCGTCGGCAAAATAAAGAAGATTTAATATCGGACTGTTCTAGATATAATCAGATCAGAGAAAATTATTGATTGAAAAGATATTAATAATTAAATAAAACTTTCAAGAAAAGAAATTATAAGTACTTTTCCGTTTATATTTATTTGCTTGGACTAAGCGAATGCATTTGGCGTAATAATTTCACCCTTCGAATATCTTTGTTATTAAAAAATGCCGTTTCAAGGTTTACAAATTAAACTTACCCCCACCAACTTGACACCCATCAAAATATCTATTACAGTTTACTAGATAGTTAAGTTTCGGTTCCGGAAAACTGAAATAAAATGTATTGAATTTAAAAATGTTTATTGTTTTTTCTTTTATAAACGTTTGTAAAAATTAGGGACTGGACCACTATTGTAACTAGAAAGACTATAAGATAGTACTAAAAACTCGGTCTGAAAAGCTTGTTTTATCCAGATGACATCACCGCTTATTTTATTTTTGATTTTCCCCACTCCGTTTCGTCAAGGCAGAACATAACATGAAAGTTGAACAGTTATCATAAAATCTTTAAATGGAGACGGTGTTTTTTCTGAAATTTTCCTTGAAAATGTCTTATTATTATACAAGTTAGTATGAACATTTGAGATAAAAATGTCAGTTGTAGTTAAGAAATTGTACCTCCATTGCCCCCTGCAAAATATCTCTATTTCGCCAACTAAAACCAGGTAAAACACAATATGATAGTACAAAAAATATTATTAAATCTTTAGAAATGCACTTTTCTTTCTGACATTTTGCATGAAAATATTTTATTGTTATACAAAATGAGTAGGAACATTTTAAGCAAAATTGGCATTTGTAGTACAGGACATTTCGCCAAAAAAAAAATCATTTCGGCGAGGTATAGAACGCATTGTGAAAAAAGAAAATTTATCATAAAATCTTTAAAAATGAGATTTATTCGTGCGTAGCGGAAGCGGAATAGGAATCTGAGCATGCGTTTCTCCAACAATTATATTTTCTTATTCTGTTGATTTTTTATGTCTATTTATAACCTATTCGCCAGTGACTCCAGCGACACGACGTGTACCCGGATAATGCACGTGCATACCGAAAGAGGATTAACCCTGTGCAAAAAACGACACGGTGAATTTCGGTGGTATCAATCTTATTTACTGAGTATAGAAAGTTGAGTAGTAATACCCCGTACATTTCTGAAATAGGGACGCCTGCTTAAAAGTCCGTAAAAGTTATAAAATACGGCATTACATATTCATGGTAATATCCGAATCTAGATGTGCAAGTTTGTTTATCTTAAAGTCTCTAAAGTTGAAGCCAAAGAATATGGAGAAAGTTCTTAATAAGTTGGAAAAGAAATCCGCTGTGACAAGTCTGATATTTGACTCCTTTAGGTGAGATTGCTAAGTTCAGTATACAAATGTTTTACGCGCTGCAAACTATAATATTATACAACAAACAACAACAATGGAATGATTTTAACAAATTCTAATTAACAAATGTACGTATTGATCTATATCTTTAACATTTCAAGAAGGTTAGCTGTATTTTTATATATTAGTGAGTTGAACGACCACATTGGCTACTCTTAAATAATCAGATCGTACTTGTAATCATCCTGTAAATTTCGTATATTTGAAGATAACGTCCTCACTCACGCATAAAAGCTTTTTAGTACCAAACGTGTACACCATTTTTTAACAAGTCCTGATGCATACGCGAAAACTTTTTTATCGCCACAGCTGCATTTTGAGGAATATTTCGAAGACCACTGATAGTAAATAAAAAGGCAGTTAGTGTAAGGAACAGCCCCAAAGTATTCGTTTTCATTGTTCCGGTGGCATACTAGAGTTGGAATAGAATATATTTGACATATCATAGTCTAATATGTATGGCCAACATAAATTTAGTGTTTTTTTCTTTCTGAAAAAGGAGACATTACGAGCAAAAAAAAAAAAAAAAAAAAACACGACACGATGGATTGCAATAGTCCATTATTATAGAAGAGCGAACATTTTCATTTTGTTTAGATTCATCCACATATTCGTGCAGTCGGTGTTTTCGCACTGGTAGACACAAACAATCGATACAAGTTAAAAAGTTGCTGCAAAAATGCAGCAAAAGTGGAGAGCACGGCGGAAAATAAATCAGTTTTCTTGTTGGAGAGGTTATCGATTGTGAATGTTAAGCATGTGAAAAGACATAAAAGTTTAATTTGTTTGTTTCCCTCATTAGCAGATATCAAGTGCATAAAAAAAGTTTGGTGGGAATGATATACAACAAACAAGTAGAAATACTGAAACTGCTTTTTATAACAAAACTGTTAAATCATCAAACAAAAAGTTTTCCAAAACTAACTTAGTACTAAATCTAAGAATGTAAACCAAGAAGGCCAATATGGCTCAATAACGCTGTTCTATGTATGACAACATTGAAAAGAGTAAATTGATGAGATAGCCATTAAAGGATTCAAAATGTAAAAGTTCTCCCAGTGTTTTGATTAAACCCTTAAGTTGACCCTTGGGGTACAAAGTTAAACAAATTTGGTAGGTGCAGATTAGGTAATGCTACATGCAAAATATTCATTTTCAAACTTGACCTAGATTTGATGGAGATAAACATTCTGACCAACTTTGATAAACATCAGACTGAAAATGTGTCCTCTAGAGTGTTAACAAAGATTTCCTTTTACTTGACCTAGTGACCAAGTTTTTGACCCCAGATTACCCTTTATCTAACTCATTTGAGATTTCATTTAGGGTTACAATGTGACTAAATTTTATTAAGATTGGGCCAAATTTGTTACCTCTAGAGTGTTAACAGTCTAATAGTTGACATCGCATGAAGGACGACGGACACAGGGCGATCACTAAAGCTCACCTTGTCACATGAACCATTTTGAAAAGTGACCTATATTTGATGGGAGATGAACTTTTTGACCAAGTTTCATGAATATCATGATTAAAATTTGACATTTGAAGTGTTAGCAGACATTTTCTATGATTTGACCTAGTGACCTAGTTTTTGACAACACATGACCCAGTTTCAAACATGACCTAGATTTGATAGACATGACAATTTTGACCAACTTTCATGAAAATCAGGATGAAAATGTGATCTCTAGAGTGTTAACAGATATTTTCTATGATTTGACCTAGTGTCCTACTTTTTGACCTCACATGACCCAGTTTCAATCATAGATTTCATAGAGATAAATATTCTGACAAATTTTCATTAAGATCATTATAAAAATGTGTCCTCTAGAGTGTTAACAAAGATTTCATTTTATTTGACCTAGTGACCTAGTTTTTGACCAAAGATGACCCATTATCGAACTTATGAGAGATTTCAATAAGGGTTACACTGTGACTAAGTTTTATTAAGACTGGGCCTAATTTTTGACCTCTAGAGTGTTAACAGTCTAATTGTTGACGATGGAAGACAGACGCTGATGTACACCGGACGCTGATGTACACCGGACACAGGGTGATCACGAAAGCTCACCTTGTCACTTTGTGACAGGTAAGCTAATAATTGTCAAAAAGGGATGGAGATGTGTATTCTTTGATACAACTTCTTATCATATCTCCTGAAATAATTATTGTTATGGCAAGTCAACAATTAAATTTAGTAAACCATGTCACAGATTGATATTTAGAACAAAAGTTATCACTGTCAAAATCACAAAAAAAAAATCCTATACTGTTCTCCTGACAGAAGATATATACAGATCAATAAAATGTTTACAAAGATTAAAAACACACATGCCTAAATTTATGAAATGGTTACAAAAGTAAAAAAGATACAAGACAATTACAATGAGACAGCAGTTTTGTATTATATATCAACTATTGTTAGTGTATCAAGTATGAAAGCAATAATTTGGTGGTTTCTTATAAAATAAAAAAAAAGAGGTAGCAAATAGTTTAAAATTGTTCAAAGCAAAATGCCAACTGTAAAGTCAAGCCATTGTCACAAGATGAAGGATTTCCTATAATTTGAACACAAAAAGTGAGACCATGTAATGTTTGAAACAACAACTCTGTTTCTGTTGTTAGGTATCATGTCTGTTTGGTATCATGTCGCACATACACAATCAATGTCATATGTTGTTTCACAGCTTTCATGGTGGAGACCGCAAGTGCCCATCCATGAAATCTTTCAGGCACTAGTGGACACCTGGGCAGAACCAACAACATTCCACTAGTTAGGTAGAATTCTTCCTCACACAATTTGAACCCAAAGTGGTGCATGGCAGGTGGTTAATAGTCAGGAAAGCTAATCACTCGGCCACACATGGCCCTATTTAACAGCAGCTGGAATTCATGTAAACATGCGAAACAACATTTGCAATTGCGCATTTGCACACATGAATTGTATGACAAGACAAGTTTTTGCAACTGAACAATAACACTATAAAATTGTCCCCCAGCCCCCCAAAAACATGCTCATCGTTTCTCAGTAGTAAAGTTTAAAAATGCATACAAGATAAAAACAGACATGACAAGTTTACAAAAGTAAAAAATATGCAAGACAAGTGTAATAAGAAATCAAGAGCAGTTTATATCATACCAAGTATGAAAGTAATTCTGTGATGGACTTTGAAAATGTAAAGAAAATAAAGGCAATATAAACAAAAGGGCAATAATGGCCCTGAATCGCTCACTTGAGACATCCTGCTAAAATTTCAATACTGTAGCCCAAGATACATGAATTTTTTGGTTCATCTAACTAATTTTCATGAAGATCAGGATGAAAATGTGACCTCTAGAGTGTTAACAGACTTTTTCTATGATTTGACCAAGTGACCGACTTTTTGACCTCACATGTCCCAGTTTCAAACTTGACCTAGATTTGATAAAGATGACCATTCTGACCAACTTTCATAAACATCAGATTTGAAATGTAACCTCTAAAATGTTAACAAAGATTTCCTTTTATTTGACCTAGTGACCTAATTTTTGACCCCAGGTGACCCTTTATCGAACTCGTTCAAGATTTCATTGAGGGGTTACACTGTGGCGATGTTTTATTAAGATTGGGCCAAATTTGTGACCTCTAAAGTGTTAACAGTCAAATTGTTGACGATTGATGACATATGACGGACGACGACAGACACAGGGCGATCACTAAACTCACCTTGTCACTTTGTGACAGGTGAGCTAAAAATGTAAATTACAATTGTTTGTTAGGGATTATTAAAAGGCATCCAATTGAATCAAATATGTTGACTTTTATATGCATTTTTTTTCATTTGCGCATCTTAATAACTATTAAATGCACAATACAAAATATCAAAGCAAATGTTACAAATGTTAAAAAAAGTTTGTTTTTATTATAAGCTATAAAAGTTTTACAATTTTGAATGTGAAATTTGTCCATGCATATTAATTACACAAAACACCATATAAAAATTTGAAACTGCTCAGATGCATATAATTTATACTGCGATTAGAATGGTAAAGAAGAACACTGCCTAGAGGTGCTGCACACTTTTTAACTTTTCTATGTGCTGATAGTATTAACAAGAGGGCCATGATGGCCCTAATATCGCTCACCTGAATATGAATATTCTCCATTTCAAGGAACAAGTAATATTGTAAACTATAAATGAAAGCAGATATAAAATCTAAATCTTAAACTGATATCACAAAGTTCTTATTTGTATCTGAAATAGTGCATGTGTAAAAACTTTACTGGTTGCTATTGCTAAGGGAAATCAACAGTTCCATAAGATGTCACTGTTTGCTATACAAAATAAATGGTTTCCTTGGAAGTCAGTGCTTGCTATGAAATTCAATAGTAAATTCACACATTGCTATGGAAAGTTAATGTTTGCTGGTTGCTATGAAAATTTACAATTTGCTGTGAAAAGTCAATGGCTACTATGAAGTCACTGGTTGCTATGGAAACTAAGCTTAAGCTCTAGTAGATTTAGAGAAGAATTTTTTTTTTTAATTTTTATTACATGCATATGAAGTTAATTTATGTTCCCCCGAGGCGGGGCAATTTTGACCCGAGGGCTATAATTTGAACAATTTTTGTAGAGGTCCACGAGACAATGTTTCATACCAAATATCTAAGCTAAAGCCTCTATAGTATAATAGAAGAAGATTTTTTTTCCTATATACATAGAAGGAAAATCAATTACCTCCCTGGGGCAGGGCCAATTTTGACCCCAGGGCTTTTATTTGAACAAACTTGGTAGACACCCACTAGAAGATGCTTCATGCCAAATATCTAATCTCTAGCTTTTTGGCTTTTTTAGAAGAAGATTTTTTTGGTTTTCCTATATACATATAAGGAAAATCAATGACCCCCTGGGGCGGGCCAATTTTGACCCCAGGGATTTTATTTGAATAAACTTGGTAGACACACACTGGAAGATTTTTCAATATAAATATCTAAGCTCTAGCTCTTTGGCTTATTTAGAAGATTTTTTTTTTTGCTTTTCCAATATACATAATAAGGAAAATCAATTACCCCTCTGGGGCGGGGCCAATTTTGACCCCAGGTCTTTTATTTGAACAAACTTGGTAGACAACCACTAGAAGATGTTTCATGTTAAATATCTAAGCTCTAGCTCTTTGGGTTTTTTAAAAGAAGAGTTTTTTTTGTTTTTACTATATACATATAAAGACAATCAATGACCCCCTTGGGTCAGGGCCAATTTTGACCCCAGGACTTTTATTTGAACAAACTTGGTAGAGACCCACTAGAAGATGTTTCATGTTAAATATCTAAGCTCTAGCTCTTTGGCTTTTTTAGAAGATTTTTTTTTTGTTTTTACTATATACATAATAAATTATAAGGAAAATCAATGACCTCCTGGGGCGGGGCCAATTTTGACCCCAGGGCTTTTATTTAAACAAACTTGGAAGAGACCCACTTGAAGATGTTTCATGCCAAATATCTAAGCTCAAGCTCTTTGGCTTTTTTAGAAGATTTTTTCTTATTTTTACTATATACATCCGCAACAAAAAAGATTTTCCAACACCTGCACCTGCAAAAAAAAAAAACACAAAAAAAAACACACAAAAAACCGAACAATATCCGCCAATGTCAAGTTCGATTATTAAAAAAGAGAAAAACGTAGCAAGTGAATCAAGCGCGCTCTAGAAAACCTGAAAGGAAAAACATAAACCTGCTCAGTTCCGATAGTCATGTGGCATATTGAAATACGAAAAAAAAATCTTTTGAAAAGTCATGTATAGTTTCCTTAAAATATAGAAAAATGTAGAAAAAAAATTAATGTCCACAAAATATTATTAAACGGAGTTTAATAACCATTTAAAAAAAACCGAAAGGACGAAATTCTCAAAATCCGTCACCAGTGTCAAAACCACAAAACCTAAATACAAGTAGCACGGCGTTGATACGCCGTGCAATAATACTTTCATCAACTCAACATACAGAACGTAAATATACATGTATTGTGCTGGATAACTTGAATAACTTGAAGTGATCTGAAAAAGTATATATATGAGCTAAAAACAATGTAAACATACTGAGGGAGAAAACGATCATGCACAATTATAGTATTAGTTTTAGGGTAAAAAATGTCTATAACTTTTTTATAAATGTATAGTTAAATTAAAACACAAAAGTAATTTCAGACGACCTACTAAAATAAAGTAAGAGGAATGTAACTAAACCGGATTAAACTGGATCAAACTGTACAGTGGTGCACATTTCGCGCGAATGCTGTATGTCGGATAGCGTGCATTTTTTGCAACCAATCATGGAGCGCGTGACCTTTTTTCAACCAATCTGACAAACTGTTCAACATTGCGAAATATTGACAGTATCTGCCATTAAAGATGTCATTGAACTTCACACGGCATTTAACTTGGAGAAAATGTTTGTTCTGGTTACAATGTAAGGTAATGTACAACATTACAGGTCCGTATATCCTCCAACATATGTCTGGTATACAGGTCCGTTTATCCTTTCGTATATGTCCAGTTTACAGGATGATAATCAAGTCCGTACAAAGGCAATATATATGCCTGTAATCCGGTCCCTTAACGTCTATGAATATTTCTTGAATCGGACGAAAGTACAGATTCGTATACCCACCTATATGTGGTTTAAATACCATTCATCTACACTATGTATACGTAGCATATACTACTCCATATTCTTTGTCCGTATATCTCTAGCGTACAAAAAGTAAAATTTAGTTATTATATGGTTGAAATACCGTTCACGTACACGTCGTATATCTTGCATGTACAAGTCCGTATTTGTGCCCCGTATAATTCAGATTTACAAAGAAAATACGATCTCTGTATATAAAAAATAGAGGCAGTATACTTGATATGGATTATGGATTATTATACAAAACATACTAGCTTAAATATGAAGCAACATTAAAACAGCTAAAAACAACGACTTGTTATGAAACGACCTTCGAAAATTCCGTATATTTGAGTACCAGAAGTATATATACATGTATATTCGAAGAGTAAGGATGTCCATTTTTGTGTGGAAAGTGTACGGAATTCCCGAATACTAGATGTTCCATATACGGCTGTGTGTACGAGGTCCGTTTCTTATGCAAATACGTTCCGTATACTCTCGTATATTAAAAAATACTGGCCCCTACACTCCCGAATACCAACCCTTTTTCCGCACAGAATAATCTACTTTATTACAGTTTCATCTGTGTTCCGCCTTAAAAAAATACTGGCGGCTTTTTTTTCCAATCCAGCTAATTTTAAGGTCTATTTCAACTACAAGGAAATGGTGGCTTATTTTCCAGACCGGCTAATTTTCAAAACCGGTCTATTATCGAGGTTTTAGGGTATGTGAAAGGGGTCAATGGTAACCTTCCTATAAATTGTTCATAAGGAGAAGCTGTTTTAAGAATTTAAATGTTTAGTTACAGTTTCCTTGTGTGCGGAGGATCGGAACCATGTACAGCAAGTTTGGTTACTAGTAACATCTGACATGCAGTTTCAGTGTAGAGGAGTTTTTAAGGAAATGTTGACAATGGGCGATGGATTACGGACAACAGACAACCAACCAATACTAATAGTGCATTCAGTGTCTTCGGTCTCTATGAGCTAACTAGTCGGTAGAGAGGTCGTTGAGAAAGTAGCGAGAATAGTTATGTTCATATCCCTTCTCCCCGCAAAAAACAAAAAACAAAACAGAAACTCTTGTAAGTCTTTTCGGCATTTGAAAATAACAATATAACTGATCACATAGTACTAAACCTGACGGAAGATCATTATAAACAACACCAAACAGCATAGCTGCACTGATCTAACCCTCGTATGGTTATCAAAAGAACGTAATAACATATTCTGTAAAAGAAGTGCTATTAAGTAAGACAAATATTTTTACCTTGACAGTTGTATTTCCAAATTACAAGAAAAGCAGCAAAAGGTAACACAATAAGAAGTTGTACCCGCGCATGTCTTAGCATTTTACCCTTTCAAATACAATTGTAAAATAGCAATACCGAACACAAACAAAATCGTAGTTGCACTAACAACTTGCTCTTCTGTACCACAGTGTAAGCTCATGTACTTCTTTTATTAGATTGTTAAAGCGAAACGGCATGTGTTATCATTTGTATAGGCCATTTACTATTATTTAAGTTCTGACACTTTAGAGCAAAAAATTTATGGCTTCTGGCCGGCTACTTGTGCTTAAAGACTTTTGTTTAGGAAATAATTTTATTAATTTGATTTTAGACAATGGCATACATTCAGTTCAGAAAACCGTGTTTACGATACATATCTCAAACTACAGATTGTTCCATCCCAGTGGTAATTACAACTTCGGATTGGAGAATGTACTTAACAACAACACAGAGAAAAATAACATAAACCGTATATCTTTGCCAATCTACATCCATTTAAATGACTTTTCGATCGGAAACCGTGATTCTTCGTTATGCTCAAACTTTTTCTTTACGGCTGGGTATTGTCAGTATTTCAAAACTAAGCCACAAAAAAGATTTCCGTCACCTACATAACTCATTTATGCCCCGCCCCCCCCCCTCCCCCGAAGAAGAGGGGTAAATTGGTTTGCAGATGTTGGCCAGTCGGTGTGCCGGTCCGTCCGTCCGTCTTTCAACTGGTATCCGGATGATAACTCAAGAACGCTTAGGCCTAGGATCTTGAAAATTATGTTGAGGTTGGTCATGACAAGAAAATGCTCCCTATTGATTTTGACGTCAGTCGGTCAAAGGTCAAGGTCACAGTTGCCTGGAATTGTAGAATGGCTTCCGGCTGATAACTTGAGAACGCGTGGGCTTAGGATCTTGAAACTTGACGAGATGGCTGGTCGTGACCAGTAGAGGACTCCTATTGATTTTGAGGTAAGTTAGTCAAAGGTCAAGGTCACAGTGATCCGGAATACTAAAACCGTTTCCAAATAATAACTAACAACAACACTTGGGCCTAGCATCTTTGGACTTAATGTGTAGGCTTGTCATGACAAACAGATGACCCCTATTGATTTTAATGTCATAAGGTCAAAGGTCAAGTTCACAGTGACCTAGAATTTTAGAATGGTTTCCGGATGATAACTTGAGAACGCGTGAGCCTAGCACCTTGAAGCTTGATGTGGAGGCTAGTCATGGCCAGCAGATGACCCCTATCGATTTTGAGGTGTGAAGGTCAAAGGTCAAGGTCAACGAGACTTTTTATTTTAAGGTTTTATAAAAAGACATTTAGGCCAAAATTTGATGTTATTTTACTGCCACATCTATTTTTTTCAAGCCAAACATTTTTTACGGCTATGTAATACACTGTTTTATGGGAGGACCTACAGGGAAGAAACTTTAAAACATTGACATAAGATAGTCATGTAAAAATTTGTTTTTATAAAGATTTATGCATTTAGTAACAAACATTATATATTTATTAGGTATTCTGTAGATCCTCATGACCATTTAAGCACGCTTTTCTCGTACTGCACAATTGTGCTGGTCTGGTGTATTCACCGTTATTTTGTTTTTATTTTTGAAAACATTGGACACCCCATTAAATCAAATATTGAAAATTGTGCATCAATATTTTTTCTTCTAATCACACATGTCTGGACCTATTGTGTAACGAAGCCACTAAGTTACCACATACGAGCATGCAACTCGAATAATACACTAACTTGTACTTTCGTTTTATCATGCCATTACTTTGAAAACTGACTGATAAAGCCTGTCTGAGAATAGCATCCTTTCTTTGTCTGTGACCTGAGAACACTTTTCATTGTTTAAACCTATGACAAAGTACAAGGACAACAGAAGTTTAAAGCTCCTCCTACCTTTGACGGACTACTTTCACAATGTTTATATTGTTTGTAACAGCATAACAAAATGCCAACACAAAATATGAAATAAAAACTATTCTAAATAAATCAAATATTTGTATAAGAATATTTCACACATAAAAAAGGATTATTAAATGAATAAATTATTTCAAACCTTTACACAGACTCTAAACTGATTACTGTTCTTCTGAACTTAACTTTTTCGAACAACAGCAACTAAAAATGAACACAAAATTCCTTATTTATACATATATTATTTCATCAATCTTCTTTAAATAGATGATAAAAAGCACTGCTTAATAAGAAATTTAGTAAAAAAATCCAAGGTGAGAAGCACTATTTGGCAAGTCAATTGGAGACTTTCATTATCCACTGGGACTGTTTCAGTTCAGTGATGGACATTGGAAGAAGTTCACGGCAAGAATGAATTTAAACGCAACACTGGAATACATCCATCAATCTTTAAAGGTCCACTACTAAGCGAAAATTAAGTGACAATTATTTCAATGGTAAGTACATTACCTTATGCAAAACACTAAACAATGAAGATTGGCAGGTTAGTATTTACAGAAAGTGTTTGGAACACGAAGAAAAGTATGTGTATTATGTTGAAATCTCAGTGAATCGACAAAATGACTACCCAGGTCTTTTTAACTTTCTTCATAATGCATAGAAAAATAATTGTACATGTACTGTGATTTATTTAGAATTTCTACATACCAGCTTTCATTTTTTATTAAAAACAACTTATTTCTGTGCTTTTTAAAGTATATTTGAATTTTTGCTTTCGTTAGTATTGGACCTTTAACGGAAAATTTGTCATGAAAAAACAGACAACTGTCACTACATTCACTGACAGATTCTCAATTGTCAGATTATTGTAAATTCCGCCTGTTTCTGAAACTGTACTCATCTGCGAAAGGTCGTTCACAATCAGTTGTAACAGCAAAATCATCATTGTTCTGAAATTGACAATACAATTCAAGAATAACTTTTAGTTTTTTGTTTGATAAGTTTGTCGAAATTTAAGTTGATTATATCCTGTTATCAGTGAAATAATCAAAATTTCTAGCCGGATTAGCGTCAAAATGTATACCGATAGTAATGACTGCAAGAAACCATATGACGATGGCGTCGTAAAAATTATGTCATGTTTGCTGTGCTATCTATGCCACTAAGTGAAGTTATACCGAAACTAAAATTTATCCTATATATATTTAAGTTGCAAATGTAAAAGAAAAAAGATTTACATGTACTAGTATATAAAATGTATATAATAGTTATTTCAGTTAGGGCAATGCAAAATTAAAAGTATATGCTAAGGGTATAATGAAATGACTAAGCGCCAAACAAAAACACATACTGATGACAATGATTGTTCCTGAAATGTCGCGCCTCGTATGTATGTGGTCCGCTTGGATGGACGTGATCCAGTATCCGCATCATACAGATAACATGCAGCTAAGCGTCCGCATGGATTTTGTCTGGATTCGGACCTATTTTGTTTGGCACCAAGACGAAAAACACCTCGGGAATACGACAAATGGCTCCTGCAACAAATAGCTGGAATTAAGACAATTGACTCAATTGATTCAATGGAAAAGCGGGCATGATGCGCCGCGTAACTAATCATTCCGCTCAAAAATAAACCAAACAAACGTGTGCGGGCTCAGAACAGGCACCAACTGATATAAATAACAGCAACATACACAAATTTGATTAAATAAGCTATAAAATGCACACAAATTGCATTTTTAGCAGATCGGTCAGGACTACTAATGTTAACAAGGCTGCAATAAGTAACATTTACAAGGATAATTCAGTGTCATTGCAGAGCATTTAGTCTGACAGTCAACAGACTGTGTTGTCATCTATAATTATCTCCAGTCTCTGTCACAATGATCCAGGTTCAAAATGTAAATTACCCCATATACCTAGCTCAGATAAGACTGCTTCCGGCAAACTGTAAGTGTTGTTTTTTGTGATTCTGTTCACAAACATAATATTAAAAAGCACACCTTGCATTCAAACAGCAGCAAAGGCAATGAACCTGGCAATTAAACTTTTAAGCTGTCTAAAAATCAGGGTCACACGTGCATTGTGACTAGCTTCATTTTTGTTAACATTCCGAACGAATATTTAGTCTTTCATTAGCTAATTGCCATTGGAAAATCACAAACACATTGTTCTGTTCGTACATGTTGCGTTTTTTAAAATACTACATGTATCCTGTTAAAAAATCGGGTAACTTTCTCACTGACCGCTGTCTGTTTTGCCAACAGCCATTTAAAAATTAATAGAAGATGTTGTATTTTTTCTCAAAGAAAATTGTATTGAAAAACATGTTATATTGTAAAACTATTGATTAAAATTATTTTCCTGCGAATACCTGTGATGTACAGAATGGTTACCGTATCTTTCGAAATGTACCCCCCAAAATTAAAGAAAAAAGAAGAATTTAATGATTAAACATCGTAAAATAGGCATGATAAATAGAACAACAGGTCACTATCTTTTGAGAAAGGGATTTGTCAGACACGGCTAGATATGGTCTGAGCCCCACTCCTTCCAGGACCATATCTAGCCTCGTCTGAGAAACCCAATGTCAAAAGACAGTAACCCATTTTTCTCTATTTGACGAAATCTACATACTTCACATGGTGAATATGTCTGATGACATACTTTTTTTCAAGATTTTTCCAAAATTAGAACATGGCAATGAGTAACCTCTCCAACATTTTTTTTATTTGTCTATTGGATAGCGTAGTTTATAGTGCAATAATAAGCATACTCTGAAACAGTTTTTTCCAATGACCACCGCTTCAGTGGACGCAAAAACTACATACCTTATTTTATGTAGATTTTACACCAATAACAGCTCGAAATGACTGTGGAGTAACGTTCTATGATGTAACGATGAAGTATTGTAATACCATAGACGAACTCGTCGTAGTGAAACGTGGTCAAAGATCAGTATATATAAAACTTACATGGACGTAAAATTTTTCAGAGTAAATCTCTCTTTTCAAAATGGATGTTACTCCATAGACAAATGATCGTCACACCAAAGACAAATCCGTTACTTTTTAAACTAGACTTTTACTCTGGAGTTTACTGGTTTAACATATATTCATACTTAAACAAGTTATTGTTGTGTTGCTGTTGCTAAAGTTAATAAGTAAGTATTATACTACACGCTAAATACCTTAATAGGAAACATGCTAATTATAAACCTTTATTTTTATAACAGAAAGAGTTCAAGACAAACAATTTAAAAAATAAAAAATATAAATAACCAAGCTTCATTTTAGGTTAGTAAATCTGAAATGTACTGTCTTGTTTCATGTCAATTTCATGCTCTTATAGTATTGATTTGTAATTGTATATACACCACATACATACTTTACTGTGAAGTGTAACTTTACTGTGAAGTGTAACTGTTTCGTCGGGCCCTTAAGGGTGTATCTCTTGGTGCTCTGCCTTCTGCAAAGGCATTGAGTACATACGTTTTTTGGTTCTCAAGGTTTGCTTTTTATATATTTATACACGAGCATTTTTGTGTTTTACATACCATGCCTTTTGTTTCCATTGCGTGTGTTAGAGATTCACCTAGCAGGGATTACTTTTATTTACACTGTCCTGTGACTTTTTGGAACATGGTGGGGGTAAGAGTGAGGTTGGGTGCGCACCATAAACCGGTTTAAGCTCCCCAGTGGTGTTTTTGCCACTGACCGTTCCAAGGCGGTGCCCCACTGTGTTCCTTTAATTGTTCGTTTTGTCCTCGTGTGTTTGCTTTGTATGCTAGTGTGTGTTGGTAGTGTATATGTGTGTGTGTACATGATTGTGTGTGTGTGTCGTGTGTGTATGCGTGTGTGTGTGTGTTGGTGGTGTTCACTTCTGGGTGCTGTGGGGCTCGTTTTGGGGAGGCTGCGTTTTTGGTACGTGGCATTCCCTGTTTGATGTTATTTTTGTTTTTTTTTGTATTCTTAATGCTTATGAATTTAACCTTTATAAAGGGTGGAAAATCGGTTTAAGCACTTTTGTAAGTATGTGCAACAATGTTAAAACAGAAATGAGATCAGAACATTCAAGTCTGAATTGTTGTATGTTAAACAACCTGAGAAGATTGAAATTGACTGATATATAACTATATATGATACGTTTATGTAGTCAAAAATGGCTTTTGGGAATCATAGATTATCTATGTATTAGCGAGGATTAGATGTTTGCACAGTACCTGGATATTGCTGTTGAAATGTTATTGTATCGATCGGATATCTTTCGAATTTCAAATAATGCTTACCTGTTTATTAATTATTTTGCATATGGCTTAAGTAGTAGTTTAAAAACCCGTAAAGGTGGGAACATATACGATATTTGATATGCAGACGGTTAAGCCCAACATCTCATTTACAGATCACGAGTTTCACACATCAGAAAACACGCGGAGAATCTCATTCGTATTTATTTTAACATGTACATTCGAATGTCAATTCACAGCAACATGTATATTGGTAATTTCTTGCACCTATATTTTTTACTGTTTTATATGGATGAATCTGGATCAGTTAAAAATTTGCCGATCGGCAAGTATCAGTCTGTTAATAAAATAAGAATGTTTTTCATTACAAGTCTAATCATTAAAATTGTAGAGATTCGAAATATCCGTTTTTGTTGATTTGATATGACTTGTACAATTGAATGTCAAATATCCCTCGAATGTACATGTCAACATGTAGAATGTACTTTGGATATTAAGATTTTCAATTGTTGTATCTTCGTCAGAACACCACACTGGCTGTAAAACGTACAAAATTTAGTAAAACATGTACCTATACACATTTTTGAATAAAAAGATAGTGTTAACTTTGCGCAATAATGTCAGTGGGTATGAAATAAAAGAATACGAAGGATAAGTGAAAGGAGAACATATACTGAGTTCATAATAAACCCAAATAAATATTAGATGCACGTCGTCTCGTTTTACGAAAATCTCACCATTTTATGCACGCTTTAAACAAACACAGTGAACATGATATTCTTTCAGCACTATTTAATGCAAGAGTCACAACAACACTGAACGTTTATAACAACAGTTTATAAGGCGGGTGTTTCGGAAAGGAACTGGTAAAGCCTTAACAGTTCCAACATTTAAAGTCGTTGGGTTTTGTTTGATGAACAAACGAAGACATCATGAATCGCTTTGACTTGTATTGCAAGATTACAATCACATGAGCACGTGCTATTATGTTTCTTCCGAAGATACTACATAAAAATGAAAATGTTGAACGGCGCTGATTTTTGAAGCCTAGAAATGGTTATGAAAGATACCAAAATGCTAATGGTTCGCATTTAGAATGGATCATTTAAATCACATGATCTTTCATCATGCAATTATACCTCTATAAAAACGCAGAACTGATCAACTCAATGACCAGACCATTATACATGTGCGACATTAAGCAACTTACAGACGATATGAAAAGCAACGAAAGATAAATGATTGAGTTACAAAGATAAAATTGAGAATAGAAACATAGGCTTTAACTGATATGTTGAAAGAGCTAGAAATGAAAATAAATTAAACAGCTGCTCAAATTAAATCACTATAATTATAAATATATTGACATAATTTACAATAATAATTTACATGGTGTCTTGGCTAATTCAATAGATGGTAGTGTTTACTCAGTATTCAGTATACAGAGTAATAATAACAATGACTCTCATAACAGTATTAACCTTTTTATTTACATATATGTATAAGTTAACAGTATGTGCAAATATCCGATATACACCTTGAAGTTATATCAACAAATAATGTACAATTTAATACAATGTAATGTACTAAAAATTCAAGTGTAAGCATACAAATTAATTCACTGATCTACAATGCCAATGAGGATGAAATAATGAAAAACAACTTTTTCTCGAATTTCACTTCAAAACTACTTTAATGGATAGAAAATGATCTAACTTAGAAAATAAATGTGCAAAACCCTATGTTTAGTTCAAAAATAATTTTTTTACTGTCAATTTTCGATTTTTATGTGATGTGCTGCTTGTTTGTAATTAACGTAAAAATAGACCGGCAGCGAACAGAGATAAGCGGTGAAGGATAAGGTTGTACGAAAAATTATGTATGTAATAGGTGAGTGATACCAAAGAGGTCGAAATCGAAATGTTTAAGATTGAAAATGGCTTCAAGAAGCATAAAAAAAATATGTCCGCTGACCTTATTGTCCATGTTTATTTTTCTTACACGGGGACTGGGAAAAAAACATGTTTTTACCAAAAGTGTATCAATAATTTAAAATATCGTATACCTATCATAAATACACTAGTCCGATTGGCCTAGAGCAGTCACGTACCGAGTCAGCAAAACTGTGTAGACCCGTAGAATAGCGTGTAGACCCGCGTGGATTTCACGACGAGTTATTATTACAGTGACAAAATGGCATTTGCAACCAAACGACAATTTGCGCGTGTGAGTGAAAAAGAAATGTCCGAGTTAAAAAGAAAACATGGTGTCAAAAAACACAAAGAAAACAACAGCCACAGCTGTCAATGCTTTTAAGGAATACTTGGTTTCAAAAAATTTGAACAGCAATTTCGAAGAAATGGACATGGAAACTTTGGATAAAGAGTTGGGCCAGTTTTTTTATGAATTACGAATGCCAGACGGATCCGTTCTGAAAACTTAGATCCATCAAGCTCTGTTCGGATTCGTAGATCAGTTAATATGAGAAAGAACAAGATTTCTCATATTTCCGTGAGAGACATTTCATTTAAATGATTTTGTTTTGTAAATAGGTACTCAGTAGAATCTATACAAAGTCTATGTCAAAAAACACAAAGAAAACAACAGCCACAGCTGTCAACGCTTTCAAGGAATACTTGGTTTCAAAAAATTTGAACAGCAATTTCGAAGAAATGGACATGGAAACTTTGGATAAAGAGTTGGGCCAGTTTTTTTATGAATTACGAATGCCAGACGGATCCTTGTACGTTCTGAAAACTTAGATCCATCAAGCTCTGTTCGGATTCGTAGATCAGTTAATATGAGAAAGAACAAGATTTCTCATATTTCCGTGAGAGACATTTCATTTAAATGATTTTGTTTTGTAAATAGGTACTCAGTAGAATCTATACAAAGTCTATATAATGTTGATATAGATACATGTATGTAGTATAATGTTTGTAACAAATTTGCGTTATCATCATGTTGACCAATCTCACTATTGAATGTAAAATAAAAGCGAATGACGACCATTTTACAAGCATGTTCGTGTTGAAAATAGTTCGCTTTTAAATTTTATTAATCAACAGTCTTATTTATATAACGTATAATACAAGTTTTTGCTGTATCATTATTATGACATATAATTTTTTCGAAAATCATATGAAGATTTGAAAGTTGCAGACACTTTTTGTTTACTTCTTCAGGTCTTCTTTGATGTTATGATTCATTTTGAAAGAAGAGGCAGAGAGAATTTGAGACTTTTAAAGCGGTCTGATTTTGCCATTTCAACCGACAGCTCGGGAGATACGTATATCTAACAGATGAACAGACAATGAATCATCAGGATGATGATGAGGGAGTTGAAGGTTGCATGTATGAAGTTAAAGGTAATAAATTGTATAAAATATATAAATTCATGTGTCTTGGTCATTATACTTGAGCTTATACGTTATAAAATTACTGTAACTTGTATATCCCATATTCAGTTTTGTAAAAAGGTTGCTTAAATTCATTTTACAATGTATTGTGTGTATGAAAAATTTTCATTAATGTTTCGGTTTATATATAGTTTTGCGGACCTGTGATTTTGAACTTTTGCTATTTTTTTGTAAGCAACTTATAACATATAAGACATAAACTTTTGACTTCAAGTTATATTTATGTCCAATGTATATGTTTGTTTTCATTTTTTTCAGACAATGACAGGTGTCCTGTGAAAAGTTTCATGAAATACATTAAAAGGCTGAACCCGCTATGTATGAATTTTTTCCAGCAGCCAAAAGATGTGCCAATTGAAGGTATATATTACAAGAACTGTCCTCTTGGGCACAATAAACTTGGAAACATGATACGGTTAATTAGTGAAGAAACTGGGCTTTCAAGAAAATACACAAATTATTCTTGCGTGCTACAACTGTACATGTGCTGGATGCTGCCCTGATACCTAGCCGTCATATTATGACTGTAACAGGTCATAAATCTGAGACAGACTGATGTAAAGACAAAAAAAAATTGATGTCAAAAACACTCAGTGAAAAAAGTAATGCCTTAGTAAACAGCAATGCCTTAGTGCCTTTTACAGCACAGAAACAGCAGCCAGTTGCCTTACAAAATCAATTAGAGTTGAACATGCAACCGCGTCAGCAAGTTCCTACCATAGAAAATGAATTAGAAGATGGATTGGGTGAGTTATTTAGAAATGTACCGATGCCACCACCTTTAAACTCTTTTTCTGGTTCTGCACCTGTTCTCAATAACTGTACTAATGTTACCATTAACTACAACTGTTATTTTAAATGAAATGTCTCACTTGGACTGTTGACTGTTAGTTACAAGGCAATTATCTGTTTACAAATGTTCAATATACTTACAAAGTTAGGACTTTTTAATGAAAATGACTATCTTTTTTGTGGTTCAGTGATAATTTCTAAACTCTACCGAGTGATATAGAATATCTGAACTTTACACATTGTGCAAAGCTGCAAATACTGAAAACTGAGTGCTTAGTTCATATCTTTTATATAGACAGTTTAAACTTACACAGCACTGTTTATAGTTCAGCAGGTTATTTCAACTTCATTCTGTGATAATTCATTCTGTGATTTATAATATTACATTTGTTCAAAAGTAAATTTATTTGAACTGTTTGTTTGTAAGTTGTTCTCAAGATAGAAATACATACCGGTATTATGATAATTGTCGAGGTCAATATATAGTTTTCAAATACTTGTGGTAATTTGGTAAAGAAATTAAACTGTGTACAAACAGTTTATATAATGACAAAGTTCTTACTTTCTTATGTAGTAATTGTCGTTTGGTTGAAGATGCCATTTTGTAACTGTAATGATAATGTTCGTGAATCCCCACAGGTGTGCACGTTTCATCTTTATAATACTTCATGCGTCATGACATTTATTCAAATTAAAATTGTTTGAACTGTTTGTATTTTTTTCTTTTAACAATTGAACTACGTAGTATGATAATTGTGGAGGTCAATATATTTATACATCCCTCTCCCTAAAAAACATCTCCACCAAAGATGATGAAACGTGTCAAAAAGTTCGAGGCATTAGGCTTTATCAAAGTGGTTCAAATAATTTCATTCCATGTACAATTTTAATTGCTATGTCAACGAATGGGAAAAACTATGTATCAAAACCGATTTGACATATATACATACACAATGTAATTGCACTTGCGTTTACACCGGAAACTGCAGTTCTTCAAGGGACCTAATTATATATTAGAATGAACAAGTGTGACTCCAAAGCAGGACTGGGGAAGTTAGTTATCTGCAATCGCCTGTAAATTGTATTATACTTGTGTCACAATGATCAGCTGATAACAAACCTTTTGTATGGGTAGAAATAGTCTAATAACCTTTGCTGCCTCTGGGTACTACACAGTGATGCCAAGAAAAGCATTAGCATTATTACCTCCTGTATCACAATGTTGCTGCATAATGCTAAGCATAGTAATGGATAGCAATGTATGCTAACATTTTTTTCTGCTGGCACACGTTTCTTGTCTCCCATGGTGTAAAAGATAAATTTATTAATTAACAATGGACAAATACAGGACATTGCCTGGTGCGTGTCTATATTTATTATCATGTACCCTAACAGATGTATAGATTGACACCAAATTTTGTCAATGATTAACATATTTGTATGAAGCCTACGGACGATATACATGTATGTCCCAAGCCAACTAGTGTATAATGTAATTTTGGTTTCTAATAGATAGTAGATCAAGGTCAATGTAACAAGTAATGATTTGTACATTGCATTGATACTGATGACATTTTAAAAAGGGAGGTAATAGAAACTTCAAAGATCTTATATTTTTTTGTATCTAATATGAGTTTATAAACTCTTGTAAATTCAAATATTAATTAATAAATATACTAGTTAGAAAAAAGTGTCAACAGAAATTTATACTCTCTTATCTATAAATTATCTGCATTATAAAAGGGAGATAAAAGTTATTTTACAGCTGTAGATATGTATCTATTGAATAGTTTGTAAAATAACACTTTCCCATATCATAACTTGGAACCTGTACTCCTGCTGGAAAAGAAAACAAGTTATATTTACGATTTCCTTTATTTCATATGACAACTCGAATGTGAACCAAATTTCTTGCATTGGAGTAAATTTAAGAAAGGGATGTAATACAATTTCTACAGCATTTGTTGTAATGCAACATACAGTATTAGATAAAATGTCTCTTAAATTCATTTTTCAAGATCTGTTTTTGTCAAAAGAAAACAAGATAGATATAATATTGTCTTTTCCCATATAGGCAGTACTTGAGTGAAATATTTTTTGTCTAAATATATTTTCTGACGCAAAATTATATATAAAAGGGTGTTAATAGCAAAATTACAGCTTCTGTTTGTTACATTTAGAACACGGTCTCAATATATTTTACTAAAAGTTTAACATACTAAATGCATAGTGCTTTTTTGTAAACCAGTTTATCCAAATTATTTAAACTTTATTTTTATGATAGATTAGCAACTGTTCCTAAGGTTTAATCTGTTATATAGATTTTTAATTTATATAATATTATGAACAATGGTGTAACCTATAGGATATGTAAATTGAGAGAAATGTAAAAGTCTCTAATATTTCTTAATCAGAATGGTTACATACATTTGTTTGATATGTACATATTTGTGCGTTGTGTATTATTGTATTGTATGTAATGTAGGCTATAATAAAGAATAAATTGTTTTATGTTTGAGCTGTTATTTAAGTTGGTTGTTTAATACTGCGAGGTCCATTTCCAGTACATCTGCTGGGTAGTACCGCTTGCATACATCAGACAAGGATGGTGGACCCAAAAAACACACATTCAAAGAAATAATACAGTACATCAGTAGCCAGTATTGATTCACGTACTTGAATGCTTGGGGATGGTCTCTTCGCGTACCAACAATTCTGGGTCACTATCCCATTCGCACTCTGAAGAAGAAAATACCACTTACTGGTGCATTTTTATGTAGCTGTGGACCCACGCCGCCACCCTTATCAAGTGGTATAACATTTGGCATATCATGCAGTAAACTATGGAACGCCACAACTGCACATTTATTTATTCACGTGATGGTCTACTTAATACATGTATAGGTATTATTATTTCATGCAACAGAAAAGTCATTACGTGTGGTGGTTTTACCCTGATCTGTTACACTTTTATTGAAGTTTTGACAATACTTCATTATATGTGAAGGAATCGTGCTTACATGTGATGGAGTTAACAGTGCATGTGATAGTTTTATATGTGACACTTATTCATACATGTAATGATATATTTAATACATGTGACGGTACTATCATTACATGTAACAATACAGTCATTCTGTGTAGTGGAATGAACATTACGTGTGAGGGTTTTCCCCTGATGTGTAACATTTTTAGCTCATTTTTATTTGGTTAAAGTGTTGACTGCTAGCTACTATCATGCACATCTCAGTAACCACTTATGATATTGACTTGAAATTTTGTCAGTTTTGATAATGTCTTAAGGGTTGTCACAGAGTCAAGTTAAATAACTCGTATAAATTTAGTTCCAATTATGGCCCTTGTTTGACTTTGAAAATTTGGTTGAAGTTTTGCCAGCCAGGTACTTTCATGCACACATCTCAGTAACCACTGAAGATATTAACTTGAAACTTTGGTAATGTCTTTAGGGGTGTCACACAAACAAGTCAGATAACTCTTGTATAAATTTGATACCAATTATGGCCATTGTTTGACAATTTGGTTTAAGTTTTGCCTGCTAGGTACTACCATGCACATGGCTCAGTGACCACTTATGATATTGACTTGAAACTTCCATAATGTCTTTATGGGTGTCACACAGTCAAAACAGATCAATTTTGTTATGCTATTATACTGATAAAAATTGTGTTTTATTAGCGAGCACCCACAATAGTTGAGCTTGCTGTCTTATGGACAGCTCTTGTTATTTATACATGTGACAACACTTCTAATATATATGTGACAGATTTTATCGTTATGTGTGACAAAAACGTCATTCAGTGTGGTGGAATCAATACTACGTGTGTTAGTTTCATCTTCAAGTCGGTACGCGAATGTTTTATCCATACATGTGACGACACCATTTACCATTATAACTGAAAGAAAAGTCATTCCGTGTGGTGGAGTCAACATTGCATTTGGTTGTTTCACCTTGATATGTGACGACACGTCTAATACATGTGACAGTTTCATCATTACATGTGACAGAATTGTCATTCCATGTGGTGGTGGAGCGTTGTCTTGGAATGGCCATATGTAAAGGGACCGGTTGACCCCCTAAATATACCAGATAATTAGAACAGTTTGAGCACTACACTATACGGTGATACCTAGCTATCCAAAACAACTTCAAATTGGATGAAATTTTACACTTGACACCGATGTACTTTAAAAATACGCTGCTTTTTTATATTTCGAAATGTAACAATTTAAATAAATGTGAACTTCTATATCTTAAAGAAATCTGCTGTACTGCCAGCACCATGTATGTAAAACAACTTAGTCTTTGATACAATATATTTGACTCGTGTATGACGTAAACAAAAACTCTGATGTCAGTGGTATCGGCGGTATCGATTGGTCTGTTTTTTGTAGCTGGTACAGTAGACAACCGTAACCTGAATCTTTAGACGTGTTACGCAGAAGAATATTAAGATGGAAAAATCCTAATCGTTGGACAAAGGTTCTCTTTCGGATCATGCTTTGGTGACAATGTACTTTTGCATCATTGTTTCTCTTGCATGGTTCATTTGATACCTGTAGATAATTATGGTTTTGCTACCGGAATAGACAACATCTAGCCGATTTTGAATACCGAGATGGGTTAGCATATGCCACTATTAGCTACTGTGTTGCGGTAGGCCTATGTTTTTGTTAACTTATGAGCACATAACTTGGGACCGGTATATATCTACTGGGGCACGGAACGATTATATTCTGAGCCAGCTTGATACGACTTATTCTATTGTCGGATTGACTAAAACCAGTAACAACTATTTATCTCTATTTATCTCAATCACTGGGGCTGGTATTAGATCTACTATGATTTTCTATCTAACTTTTTTTTTTCAGAAACAAAATGAACCTTATGCATACTTTTTGGCGATCTCAGTAATTTCCATTTGAAAAAAAAACTGTCAAATCTGAAATGATTATCATCAATTTCCATTACGACCGACGTCAAAGATGGCCACAAGGTAAATGACGTATTTTTACGTCATCTGTCACGTTAATCCATTCCAGTATCACAGATGCCGCTCGGGAGGTGAATTGTCAATTAACGTGACGTCATATTATGACGTCAGGAAACGTTAATACGTTCTCACCTAGCTAAATGGCTAACTGGTCTATATTAACAGAGGAAAATCATATTTATAATTTAATTAATGGAACTTAATGGAGATTTGTTTTCCTCAGTGAAGGCCTGTGGACATGGGAGGTCTTCGAGACAGATAAAGGTGGTACAGACATATCAATATTCGATGCAGCAACTCTTTTACATAGATATAGTCAGATTAGGAATGTGAAAAAGGAGAAATTTCCTTATTTTTTGTGGTGGGGTTAGTAAAAGTGCCTATTATGTTTTGTTCTACTGTCTATCATAATTATTTTCATGTAATTAGTGACATGTTATGCCAATCTATACACGTCCATTTACACGTTTTTGGATTCTACAATGGGGCGATGCCCTTGACACACACATATATCCCGGAGAATAAACAAATAACATGTAAATAATGTTGGTTGGATGTGTATCGTTTTATAGGTTACAAAGTTACCTGCTAAGCACCATGAGAATGCGAGAAAACAGGATATGTAAAGTATATAGGTGACTTAAAAGGATATTGATAATGAGGTAGCACATCAGTCTGTCCAATGCACCTCAGATATTTAGATTCATTTACAAAATGAATATGATAAAGTTCTACAAACAATCTCACAACCTCAATGATTTATTAATTCTATTTCAGCATCCAATACAGCATCTACAGTATATTATTACATTTTTCAAAACTGACAGTCTTCCATAATTTTTTTTAACAAATTCTACTCTCAGTATTGAGAGCCAAGTAATTTGAAATTACAAATACAACCATATGCTCAGTAGAGTTAACAAGAAAACCTATACCGCTCACATGTCTATCAATTGCCAAAAATACAAGGTATTGATTATACCATCGTTTTCACATATCCACTGCACAGTGCTTAGTAACATTCCAAATATTCGAATTACTACTTTATTCAATAGAAACGGTATCTTGACCCCCTACCCTTGAAAAAACATCAAAGGAAAAAATAACTCCATGCAAGCTAACTACACACCAAGTTTCATTGCAATTGGCACTCCTTACTTCTGTTATTAAGCCGATACCATTTTTCTATTTTCAGTATTAGTGACCTTGATCCTAGTGACCCATAATTGAATCAAAGCTTCATCTACCAAAAAAAATAACTACAATCCAAATTTCATTGTAATTTGTCACCCCTAACTTAAGTTATTAACCCATTTCATTCTGCAAGGTAATCAGATACGATAGTCTTAATATCTGAAGCACTTATCAGCTGTGACTAGGACTTCGAAAAAAAGTTATACATGGCAATGAAAATTGTACCTCATGATAATAATTTTACTTATAACATAACAAAAGTGTACATTTTTTAAAGCATATAAAATTATCTACGCATTGGTGTAATTTTCATTGATGAACTTTTAAAATAAGTGAAAAATTTATGTAATAAAGACAGAAATCTAAGGAATTCTTTTTAAATAAATTTTCTCTGGAAAAACCAACATTCTTTTCCATTTTTCAGGTAGAAAAAATAATCTTATCATAATAATGTATATGAATGATCTGTTGCAATTGTAATGCTTAATATAGTGGTGAAAAAAAATTAAAATCCATTCACTTTTAACATAATTTTCTTATAAATATACATATTAGTGTGATTTCAAAATTTCTCTAATGTCACCAAACTTGGATTGCTCCAGCTCCTATTGAGGCTAAACATTACAATTAACAAGTGCAAAGTGACTACTTGTGGCCACCGACAATAAACAATAGCATAACTGACATAATGACCTAAGTGACATTAAAATTAATCCTAGATACATTGTTTTTACAACTGTCAGATCATTGCTTTCTGTCCCCTACAAGGGGGTCATAAAATGTGCCAAATTGTATGTCCTAAAGCTATATCATCATCATTTCTACACAGTGAGATTGCTTACATTTAGCAGATTAAATTGATATGTTACATCATATGTTTTGGTTAAATGATGAGGTTAGGAGAATAAAATAAGTTTCACTAAGTAATATTTTCATGAGCGTAATTATTTGCACTTCCATGTCAGTTTTTACATTGTTATAATTAACTCAATAATCAAAATGCAGTTTCAGAAGTCTAACCATAAGATGGGGAATTTAATTCTGATAAAGAAAAAAATGTAGCTTTAAATGCCTGATTTTCAGTATAAAATGCATATTTTAACAGAAACAATACATGCAGTACATAAATTGACCGACATACACCAAAAGGTGTATCCAGAATGAAAAGGGTAACTACACCAAAAGGAGTATCCAGAATGAAATGGGTTAATTAAGCAGCAACCATTATATAACTTCAGATCATTGTGATCTTGAATTTTGACCTGCTAATCTCAAAACTTTTGGGGGACCTCTACCGGTTAAGCCCAACCTCGACCTAAAGTTTCAAGATGTAAATGGAGTTATCATTTAGCAAACGTTCAGTAATTACGGTCATCGTGACCTTGATATTTGACAAACTTAATTAAAATCAGTAGGGGTCACCAGCTGGTCATGGAAAACCCCAAGTTCAAAGGTTCTAGACCTAAGCGTTTGCAAGTTATCAAACGTAAGCATTGTACTTGTCACTTCTGTGAAGTGTCATTAAATTCTGAGTAAATTACATTACAAATTACAGATAAATTTTTGAAATTCTGAAAAAGGGAGGCATTTCGATATCGAGAAGTTCACTCCTATGTAGAGACAGACTGTAAACAACAAAATGAGCAGTCTTGTGTTTCAAAGGCAACTTGAGAAATTAGGAATCAGTAGAATCAAAAGGAAGTTATTAGGTAATAGTTTCCTTAATTCACATAACCAACTGTAATGATAATCATCATAATGTTGTACAAATGTGTTACTGTTTGTGGCCATATGTACCATATGCCATTAAAGGTATTCTCCTTAGCATTATAAGTTGCTTCATGATTAAAGACGATCGCTACAGTATGCTTCTCATATAAATGTGCCATTTTACACATGCTTTTATAGCTAGTATCAATATTGTAATTTTGTACAAAATAAAAATGAATGATCAGTCTTAAATCATTAAGAACAGTTTCACGAAAAACTCACTGACCTTAGCAACAGTGGATGATGGATTACTTTCATGACCTAGTTTGTTGGTCAAGAAGTACATGTAAACAATTAAAAATTGATTAAAATGCTGACACAATAGAAATACAAACATTAATCTCCATGCAAAAAAAAAACCTTGAGAAATGGCAAAGAAAGTCAAAGTTAATATCAAGTTTTCGTGACCAAATCATAGTACAAAAAGGGGCATAACTCGTCAAATATGACACCTACCTACCAAATTTGGCGGCCTCGTGAACCTTTTGTCATAATCAATACAATAATACAATAAGTTTGATGAAACAAGAGGGCCATGCTTATTCTCACAAAATGCTTCATTTATAGGGGACACAGTTGTATCAACATCTTAGCGACCTGGGTTGAGTGAAAATGGCGCAGAAGATATTCCAGCTTCAAGTATCGGAAACCAAGAAATAACAGTAACAGCATACTCAGTGAAGTCACGTGGTAACTTAAATATTTTGATTTTTCATAAAAAAAATATTATGTATCAATTTGCAAAATACTGGTGAAAAGTTATTTGACGAAGATGCCTAAAATTGTCAAGTCTTTTGAAAAATCGTTTTCAATGTAAGTCGCAATGACCTTGACCTTCACTATCCTGAAAAATAATTATGATCCTCTTCATGTTGCACGGAACTAACTTTTTTTTCTATTTTTAAAGAAAGTTCGTTAAAAATCATTACCTGTAGTGTTAATAGGGAAATGCTTTGCGAGGTTACTTTACCTTCACCATTAGCCAACTGAGCCCCCCAAAATAAGTAGTTTGGCACTGTTATATTAGAAATTCGTTGTACAACAATGCATACCAATTTCAATTGTAGGAATGTATACAATTAATGCTGGGATAATTAAAATATTTAGAAGTACGGAAATTACGACCAGAATTGGGTAAATTGATTAAAGAGCGCATGCAAATGGCAGCTTACAGGATATCTACGGCCATTCCTGTATTTGTAAAAGATCTAGACATGGAATGTAAGTCCATCACATTTCAAATACATTATAAAGGCATATACAAGACATTAAACCGAAAACAACAACCTTTGTATAAATTTGACCCAGGAATCCTAATAGCCCACTCAAAAAGAGCTGTCAGTTGGACGGCGCGCCTGACTTTTTTAGTGCTTACCAATAAAACAAAACTTTGACAGTTAAGGGCATACAAGACTTTAACTAGGAATTTGTAAGCACAAATCAAGAAACATTTTCACAGAGTTATCTTCTCTTGATTACAGATAAGTCTCATGATGGTACACAAGTACTCCAACTTTCAAAGTAATATCTCAAATGGTTAAGTCAACAAGTAGACAAGAATGAAAATTTTACCTGAGTTTCTAAGTCAGAAATGGTCATAATTCAAATAAAAGACAAAATAACATTTTCCTGCCCAAGTTTGGGGATCATATAGTTAGCTTATATTCCAACTTTCAAATTAATATCTCAAACAGTTTAGTAAAAAAGTGGACTTGTATGAAAAAACTTAACCAAGTTACTAAGTCAATAAAGGGCCTTGATTTTTAAAACAAATCCCTGACAGAGTTATCTTCTCTTGCCTACAGATTGGGGTAATGATGTAAACAAGCATCAAAGTTCCAAAGCAATATCTTAAAGGGTTAAGGCAATAAGGATTTTACCCATATTCAATGTATTGTCTAAGTGAAAAAGGGGCACAATTTTGTCAAAAACCTTGACAGAGTTATGCGCTCTTGTCTGTCGATGTAGGTTATAATGGCAAACAAGTATGGTTAGTTTCAGAGCAATATCTCCAGTGGTTTTGAAATAAAATGAGGTGGTATGAAAAACTTAACCGAGTTCAATACACTTTCTAAGTCAAAAAAGGGCAATAATTATGTCAAAAACCTTATCAGAGTTATGTGATCTTGTTTGTAGATGGATGTTATGATGGTAAACAAGTATGGTAAGTTTCAGAGCCATACCTCTAATAGTTTTGAAATAAAGTGGGGTGGTATAAAAGCTTAACTAAGGTGTGACACCGACGTGGACGCAGACGCCGGGGCGAGTAGGGTAGCTCCCCTTTTCTTCGAAAATTCGAGCTAATAATGACTAAGAATAATTCATCCATAATCACGTATAAAATTTAAACTTTATATTCATCACATTTTCAGAAGCTTTCAGTATGGACAAAATTACTACATACTCATTGTATGCACTTGGTGGGAACCATGTAATAACTGCAATAAAGGAATTGTTGAAAGAGGAGCCAGATGACACAAAGTTCAGGTAAGACCTGAATAAAGTATTGTTCTTTTAGGGTAACGTTTCAAGATTGACCAGAATGCTGTACATTATAAGGTAATGATCAGCCTCATACATAAACAGGGTATTCATATATTTATCGTAACATAATCACGATTACAGCCAATTTTTCTTCATTAATCGATCAAATCATTAATCAGAAAAAAAGAATAATTAATGAAAACCATTAATTGAATATTCATCATTATGATTACTTTTCAACTTTTACTACCCATTATCTTAAAAATAGAGCCAAAAAATCAGTATATCAAGAAATTTAAAAAACTGTATCATTGCAGTTTTAGTAAATAAAAAAAACCTCCAGGCATTTACTGTATGTAGATGATTTCATTTCCTTCAAACTTTAAGTGTGGCATTGACCTTTGAGGTAGGGTCATGGGTCTTGCACACCACACTTGAACTACACATTTGAGCTAAGTCATAATTAAATTTTAAACTAACATGCAACATTATTTTATTCTTTATGTAGCAACATCAATGTAGAGATATTCACTGGACTGACCGAAGAGGAAGCATTTAGCATATCTAATCATCACAATTTTCGTTGTCAAACCATGATGGTAACCTTTCAGGTAAAATTCAGTTTATGTGTTGTCCTACACTCAGCTCTATTACGCATTTGATCAACACGGTTACCTGCAAGTTGTTATACAAAGTTTTAAAATTTAAACCAGTAAAATGTATGTCAAACTTAATTAATTTGCTAATCCTTGACATCGGCTATTTATATAATTTAAACAATACATGTACATGAAATGTGACAACTCAGTCATGTGATCATATGATATCAGGTGACTTCTATTTATATATTCACTAATAGTGTGTAAAGGAAATCATAACATAACAACTGGTGCTTGGTTTATTTGTAACACCTGATTAAACATCTCATCCTTTCTCATGCTTGGCGGGGGGGGGGAATTTAAGTTCACACAGTTAAACAGATACAAAGCTAGAATGAAGATGTAGTGTTCCTAGCTACATCTATTCTTCAACAGTTGTATTTTAAAGATCAGGTAAATCCAGGTTTTCCCTTGTCCCAGTCCCCTTGGCTTGTCCATCAATATCAGTTATTAATTAATTTGGTTATTTAAACATTTGGTTAAATTCCTTAACCCAAATCTTGTTTACAACTAATAACTGTTACTGTCTTGAAGTAATTTATGATTCTACTTAAGTAATGTCTGTCCCAAATTATTGTTGTGCAATAATTTGCTTTTGCTTTTAGTTGCTTTTATATGTTTTTATTTGCTTTATGCTTATTCTTGCTTCTTGTATTTGTAGGACACATTTTAGTCACTGACTTAAGAACCTACAAAGGAAATGATTGAATATGAATGATATTAATATGGAAACAACTACTTGTTACTTTATTTCCCTGTGACCACCCTCAGAGATATGGGAATCTAAGCTAAACTATAACAACGGTCACAATGGCGCCAAACATGGGACTGTGACTGGATATATACTTCGAGATAATGTTTACCTTGCTCTCTTAACCCATACGAAATTCGAGGACGAATTTCAATATGGTGGGGGAGTATGTCACAGTTCGGACTTAGTTCACAATTGGGGAGAATATGTGTAAGCGGTCCGGTAGCTCAGTCGGTAGAGCATTCGCCCTGTAAGCGAAAGGCCCCGGGTTCGAGCCCCGGTCTGGCTGCAATTTTTTTTTTCACCCTGTGACATTTGGCGCCCAACATGGGACTGTGACTGGATATATACTTCAAGATCATGATTACCTTGTTCTCCTAACACGTAAGAAATTCGAGGACGAATTTCAAAATGATGGGGGAGTATGTCACAGTTCGGACTTAGTTTACAATTGGGGAGAATATGTGTAAGCGGTCCGGTAGCTCAGTCGGTAGAGCATTCGCCTTGTAAGCGAAAGGCCCCGGGTTCGAGCCCCAGTCTGGCTGCACATTTTTCTCCCCAATTGTGAACTAAGTCCGAACTGTGACATACTCCCCAACCATATTGAAATTCATCCTCGAATTTCGTACGGGTTAAGAGAACATTATATTGATAAGACAAGAATAATCATAAAGCAAATAAAAACATATAAAAGCATTAAGAGTACATATTGATTGTTCTACCTTTATATCATTACAGGACAAAGTAAGACAAGCAAGACAACTGCACAACAAAAATGTAGATCATCTAACACAAGTGGCAAGGGTATTAAGTGATGTTACCCTTAAAGTTAGTTAATTATTAAAGTATCACTATTCAGCAGCCTGTATATTTCCATAATAGGATGTTTAAACTTAGCAGAAGGGTAACGATATTGCCATATACCAAGACTGTACCTTATTCTGGCATTCGTTCTCAATTACTGTGTATCAGTACTCCAAATCACTGTTTATGAGAAGATGAACACCACTGGAATAATATTATTTCATAATTATAAAATCATTTTTAAAAAACATTTTTTTCGACGGTTGACATCATAGACATTATTCTTGATGTTTACATTTACCTATTTAAGGATTGTGTACCTATAACAAATTTCAATTCATACTAAATACTTCAAAGGACAATGATTGAAACACAAATAACTTCGTTTTTTCATTAGTGATGTAATACGTTATTAATTTAACAGGATATCAAACCATCAGGTGCCACTGTCTAGGTCAGTGTGGCTAAGTATAGCAATGCCAATTACAGAATTGTGGAGGAGATTTTCGATGAATTTGATGAAAAATATGGATGCGGGAGGAGTGTTCCTGAAACGGTTAATTAAAGTATAGACAAATTTACTACATAAATGTTACCAGATAAGCAACAAGCTGTCTCATGACAGCAGGCTTTACTATTCAAAAGCTTGTCAGTACAATGTTATTTTTTTCTTCTAAGAACATTCGTTGTGTAATTGTTTCCATTTCGAGTATTTGCATATAATAGTCTAGTAAAACATGTGACACAATTCTAAGTTAAGAAAGGGCATAAATATGTCAGAAATCAAAAACAGTGGTGAAGATGTTGATAGTTTAATTTTCAAGTCGATATGTTTGATAGAAGTCTAGATATTAGACGTTATAAAAATCTTTCACTACAATTCTAAGTCAAAAAGGGGGATAAATCTGTATAAAAATCAAAACATAGTTTTGAGGATTGTTTTCTCGGGTGTAGATAGTGATAGTAAACATATGATTTGAGTTTCAAGTCAATATCTTTGATAGTATTAAAGATATTTGACTTCATACAAGTCTTTAATCTAAAAATTTAAGTTAAAAATAGTTTGTTATAAGGATTATTTCCTCAGGTGAAAATGTTGATGGTAAACATATTCTTCGAGTTTCAAGTCAATACCATTGATAGTATTCAAGATATTCGACATTATAAAAAAACTTTAACCAACGCCGAAGACCGGGCGAGTGCAATAGCCTCCTCATTCTTTGAATAGTTGAGCTGAGAAGTAGCAAGATGTATATTTACATACTTGTCTGCCTGAAGACATTTATGCTACACCCTATTTTTCTTAAAACTCACCATGTTTCCTGTAACCATGCAGATTATTGTATCTTACCATCACCCCAAATTGTGCCATGAAATTTTAAATCCTTCCATGCATGACCCCAAATGTTTTTATAACCCTGACAAATTTAAGCATAAAGGCAATTTATATTTCCATGGAATTCAGTGTTGATTGTGCTCAAAGAAAATTTGAACCAATTTTGTCCATAAATAGTACATGAAATATAAGAAAGTAATAGCTTTATTCTGGTGCATCAGCTCCACTTTTCTGGTGATTTTGCCGATGCCGGAAAAAATAAAGAAAATAATACAATGAGCAAAACTAATGTGAATTGATAGCTAACAATTCTTAAAATGCTGAATATCATTTAAGGTTTAGAGTGTACAATTCAAGAAACAAAAAGTGTAAACTGTGTTTCAAATATCTAAAATACTTGCAACAGCTTTTGCATGTAGGAAAGCCAGAAATAATAGCAAAATTGCAACTATATTATGAAAAACACTGGATCGAATTTATAGATAAGACAGTATCACATTCTAACACAAAACAGGTTGGCATCAAAACCCGGGTTTTATCATATTGCCCAGCCCAGTGAATAATACTGGGAAAACCCGGGTTTTACTGGGTAATACTGGGCAATAAAATACTGCGTGGCTGCCATCTTTATCCCTACTTAAAGACACAATTAAAGTCACTTGTACCTGTAGAATTCACACCTGCCCCAGGGTATTGTCTATTATGTAATGATTAACCGTGAAATCAGCGTGGGAGTATTGGTACAGGTAAGGAGATAACAGTTAAAGAGTGAACTCAAACTTTGCATCGAACAGGTTTTCAGCTTGATATTATATTCAATTCAATTATATATCCTTTGCACAGCCGGCATATTTTGTTACACACTCGACAGACATGCATGTGTTTTTGTAAACACTGTACATCACGTTATGCTACTTTCGGTTTACTGCGCGTGTTGTATACGTCGGCAAATAGATTGAGCTGTAACATGAAAGTAAAATTTCCATTGGCCCACCTACAGAGGTCACGCGCAGAGATCACCCTGTCTGCTAACCTGCGCATGGACTTTTTTTATATTTTTTGCTAACGAGAGGTCTATTTTAAGCGTTCTCATAAGATGTCAATATACCTAGGTTTGAGTACAACATATCTGCTTTATGTCTATGAAAACAATATTTGCACGCGCTCAAAACACTATCCCAAAGGGGCCTGTACGCGAACGTTAGTAAAACGAAAATTTTCAAACCTGGTAAAATTGTGTCCAAGGTCATTTTCAAAGTTGTCTGAAAGTGTCAGCATTTGCCTCAGACGTCCGAGTTTTCAACATTCAGTAGCTGTCGGCATAGCCTTTAAATTCATACAGACAAAACGTGTTCAATACGGTAACTGTCACTTCTATGGAAGGCCAAACCTGTCTGAACCCGCGTATACTGTTTATTACGTTATGGCCGTTCAAAGGATATGAACCATATGTTAACAATAGCCCCTTTCAAATCTGAATACATACTAATGGTATGGAGGTCAAGTGTAGAGAAATCTAGTGCCGTTGATCCAATGCTATGTCTTTTTGCAAGGCAGCTCTTGAAAATGTCTGCAAGTTCTGCCTCAATTGAAAGGATCTTTTCAAACTTTGGTTCGATCCTGAACAATCTCAGAAACAAAACTTTGGCATTCAGATATGAGAAAAGTTAATGTTTTGTTACAAAGTGCTGAGGGGGAAAGAGGAATTAGACTGGTTCATAATGTACAATATTACTTGATATGAATCAGAGTGAGTGATTATGTAGATAATAGTGTCAGTTTGTGGTTTAGTCTGCTTTAAGTTGACATTTTGACATGGGAAATGTTAACATGATGTAGACTAAGTTTCATAGTTCAGAAAAAAAAATATTGTGTAGTTGTTATCAGATTCTTACATCCAAACATATACATCATACACTATTTATCATCTATGTACTCATTCTAATGTTATATAATGTTAAATGAGGCAATTAAACACCAGTTCAGATGAACAAAATCATGTTTTAGTTTTAAAAAAATTATATTACCCAAAATAACCCAGGACTGCCCATTTTGGGGATATTGCCCAGCTTGGGATTTCCCGGGTGGGAAAACCCGGGCGGGCAATACTCTGACAACCCTGACACAAAATAAATTCAATACTGTCATTAAACAGCAACAATCATAAACAGTGTGCGACATCATTGCACTGACGATATGGTATAAACAAGTAGTTCTAAATCAATGTAGACTGAATCAAATGTGCCGTTAATAACATTAGGTATATTTTAAAACAAATTAAATGCATTTTAACAAATAATTACAGTTTGTATTGCACATACATACAATACAAATTTCTTTTCTGATGATGTCGCATTGGATGGTTGAATACAAGCTGTATTTTTGTCATGATTTTTTAAAGGTATACACGGCCCAAAAAATCATGTGTCCAAGGCAATGGTCTTAAAAATTCTAGGTAGGGTACGTGCAAAGTTATTGTTGTTTTTTAATGAAAAAAATATTTTGTCTACATTGAAATACAAATGTTTGTATTATTATTGATCCAATGTTTCTGTACAGATCTTCAGACTTCTGCAAAGTCCGGTATTTACAGAGGAAGAAAAGACCAATTCCTCCTCTCGTGCAAGGATTCAGGATTTGTCAAGACCACCCTTACTGTCCAGGCTGAAAAAAAAAAGAAAGTAGTAAAACACAAAAAAAGATGCATTGAAGGTAACATCGTGGGAAGAAGCGAAGGAGCTTTATCCTAGTCATACCACCGATTAGGCTGTTGCACAATACTCAGGTACACTTGAGATTCTGTTTGGCTTAACTCACATTACATTTTTATAAATACTTGATTAAATTAATATTGAAGTGGAATTATGCACATTTTTTTCAAGTAAAATCATGCTGAAATAGGGTAGAGCCCTCCCTACTAGAGATAATGATAGCTTTTAACCCAATACAACAAACTCGGAGAGTATTATTCAAGATTATTATCATTTGTAGCGGGTAACGACTTAAGCATTGTTTTATTGGTAAAAATACAGAATACTAGTTCTTTCGTATGTTCATTGTATATATGAAAAAAACCAACCAAATAAATAAGGGGACGCAACCAGATAAGTCTGACAAAGTTTACGGCACTCTTACTTGTGACATTGTCCTTTTGTAACCTCATTTGTGAACTTAATCATTTTTTTTATATAACAAAGAGTCTTTGCATTAGAAAATTTGGCAAGACAAAGTTTCAGAAAGATTTGTCAAGTACACCCAGGTGCCAAACATTAGTCAACTTTTTCAAGCCGGACTAATTGGTTCGCTGAATTGAAAATGAAAGTTGGTATTTTGGGGTCTATATTTATCTTGGTTTACAGAAAATTGCTTTTTAATACTTTGTGACGTAAGCGTTATTTGAATGACGTATTAAAGCTGATGACGCATTATTTATGTCCTTGATCTACCACAATAGTAAACATGGCGTCGAGAGGTAAATCTTTATCAGACGAAGTTAAAAATAATATTGTATCTATGGTTGCACATGGAATTAAGCCTGCAGAAGTCGGCAGAATACTTGGAATTGGTAAATCTACATTAAGTAAAATTCTGAAGCGTTTTAGACAAAGGGGTAATGTTGAAAATGTACGCCAAACTGGAAGACCAAAACAGATTTCCAACCGTGGACGTAATGCATTGTCAGTTGTATTGAAAAGGGGCAGGAGGAAAACTTTAAATGACATTACGGCCGAGTTTAACAGTGTGGCTCCAGTGAAAGTATCCCAGCGAACATTTCAGAGAGAAATTCACCATCTCGGTTACTACAGAAGGATTGTGTGTAAGAAACTTGGAACAAAAGAGGTCAACTGAAAAAAAAGGATTCAGTTTTGCAGGGGTAAATTGACCAGGACTGTTGATAACTTTGGGAAACATGTGATATTAAGTGATGAAATGACTATTGTACTTAAAATCGATGGGAAAGTAAAAGTGTGGATAAAGCTTCTGAAAAATGGAAAGGGTACTGTCTGGGCTATTTATCCCAGGGTCCTACAAGGAATTTGAAACTGGTAGTTTGGGGTTCTATAACATATTATGGGACAGGAATTTTATCATTTGTTGATGGAAACATGAATAGTACAAAATATATATCCACACTAGATGACTTCTTATGGCCAGTTATAGTAAACTATTTCTCTGAAATGCCATGGTACTTCATGGATGACAACTGTTCAATACACAGGTCTAGAGAAACATTACAGTATAAACAAAGAAATGGAATCCAGCCATTTTTCTGGCCCCCACAGAGTCGCGATCTTAACCCCATAGAAAATATAAAGATGTTCCTCAAGAATTGTGAAGAAAAACATTTATTTTATACGCACCTTAGATGATCTAAGAACTACATTGTTGACTGGGTGTGGAAAAGTGTCAGTGACATATCTTCAGAGTCTCCACAGATCTTTACCAAGACGCTGCAGCGAGTTTTGATATCAAACGGTTTTGTCACCAAGTATTAATTTGATTTATAGAAGATTAAGGTCAGAAATTTATATTTATTGTGTATTGCACAGTGGCCGGCGCGGGGTTTGGACCCCAATCCCCCAGAGGCCCCTCTACAACCCTGGTACCCCATATACTGATATATTAAAACAAAATAATAAAACAAAACAAAAAGTAATTTCACTATATACATATAGTAGTAAAGATATAGCACCGTCGGGTCTGGAAATCACGAAAATATACACTGACCTTATTCAATAAGGCCGTGTTTTCATAATGTCAGACCGATTTTCAAAAACTTGGTCTTGTTCAACGTAGAAATAAATACTCTGTAACATTTTGCATATATTTGGTCAATAAATGGCTCTCGCAAAATGCAGCGAGCCAACAAACTTGTAAATGGGGATGGGTCCAAACCCCGCGCCGGCCACCCTTGGTGTATTAAATGTTATCACTCTTTGTCCGCCATTTTGAAAAAGTTGACTAATTTTTGGCACCTGAGTGTCCCGACTTTCCAATTCAGAGCCACCTAGCGGTCAACTGCATTGTAGTTATTTGAAAACAAAATGGCGACCTATTGGGTCATAGGTTAAGCCTTCAACCTGTTCATTGTTTTATCGATATTCGTTGAATATAAGCCTGATTATCACCAGATTTGAAACAATTTGAAGACAAGAGTCTCCATCGTGCTAATCAATAACCTAAGATTTACATTATTTTTAATGACACTGAAAATACAACGTAAACACCGATCTCCGACAGTATTGTAGAAGTGGGTGGGGGTAATGTAAACAAAGTTGTTGCTACCTGTTCAAGAGTGTCAATGAAACGAATAGCATAAAAAGATTAATTGATATTTACAGTAATCTAGTGTTTCACAAAATTAATCATTTTCAATAATTAACCAATTTCAATAAAAAAAAGTCATGACAGCGATTGATTGCAGTCAACTGTGAGTTCAGCAGTGTTCCGTACTGATTGTGATCTTGAAGATTTTAAAATAGTGTTTATGTTTCAAGAGAATGGCAGTTTCTCAATGACATCTGCAGCTCCTGTTAATGTATTTCCGATTGTTTATACCTTATCACCCAGTTCTATTTATCGGAGCTGTGATAAAAAATTGTTTTATGGTTTAAAAATAATAAATTAAAGTGGGCATGATATACAAGTTGTTTTATGGCTCCTGCAAATAACTACAGGAAAAAACACGTTCTGATGAGAATAGTCACCTTTCTGATTGTGCCTTAACTATGCCATTTTCAACATTTGTTTTCAAATATCAATATCCATGTATAATTTCGTTAGAATTAACGGTTTTTCCTATATGAACAATCATGTTCGTGTTATATAGAACAAAGACGTGTTATTGATACTAAATATTTCATTACTTTTCACATTAAGTACATACATGATAATGATATTACAAACGCACTTGCTTATACAAAATATCAGTTAAAAAACTTGGTGCACAAAAAAAAATTTGACTGAATTCAGTCACTAACTGACCATACATTCATAGCATATATGAATCTGTACTCCAAGACGATTCGAACATGATTGAAATTGCATCTGACTGAATTTCAGTCATTCCTGATTTCACCATCTGTAACTGAAGAAGCAATGAAACTTTTACGGTAAACAAAAGCTAGGCCGACTATGACTGAATTCAGTCACGAAATAGCAATCATTTAGGCTAAAATTGTATCTGATAAAAATTAGTTATTTATGTTTTCACTTTCCTAAAATTTCTAAAATATCCTAAACGCTGAAAGCAACGTTTTTCCATGATCAAAGTTAGAAGTTAGCCGAATTCGGCTAAATAGCATGATTCATAACACACATGGAAATTCACCGATATTGGATATAAAATAAATGTATTCACTCAAAATTATCACCTTTCAGTAAGTGACGCGATACAAATGTATGTTTTCAAATGTGCATATACCGTATTTATTTTAATTGCGAAATAATTTATTATTATTTTAATTGTGTGTTGAGGTAATGTAGCAAGATCACGGACCTATATATGTCCGTGACAAGATGATGCAACACATAATGTAAAAATGAAAATTGAAAGACAAAAATTAATTCATTAAAAGAGACGAACATCAAACAGCCAAGAATTTAATAATTATTTTATTTTTCGTGCCTTAAACTAGCGACCAACAAAAACGAAGAGGGAGTAAGTAGATAAGTAGAGCTGTACATAACAACAAAAGTTTCTCTTAGCTAAACAGAAACACAAAATTATGTAGACGAATAAAGTAACGACAAGAATACATGTAAAGCTAGTCGACGCAGTGCAAACGAAACATAAATCGATTGATCAATAAATCATTATTTCAATATCTAGTTCATGCCTAATGACAAATACTATTTTAGCCCTGATGACAAAATTTATATTATTTTAGCATACATAAATAGTAAAACCACAATTAGCAAAAAAAAACAACAAATGAATGAATGAACGAATGAATGAATCAATGAATGAATATAAATTAAAGGCGGTCAATTACTTTTAAGCAACATTTTATGACAATATTTTTTTGGATAATTTTTATTCTGTTAGAGATTTATCTAATGAACAAAAAGACCCATTACATAGAGTTCGATCCCTGTCAGAAATTTACATTTTATTAACTTTTATAAAATTTTGTTATTATTTAATATGAAAGTATTTAAAACGTTGAGTATTTCTTTTATATTTCAATACAATTTCTACTTTTACATTTGAATTGGATAGATATACAAATATCTTAACATTCTGATCCAAAATGCAAGATTTAAACCTACGTGTAGCTTCTGAATTGATTTATTTCCAATCTATATTGGGTGCGCACCCAAGATAGGTAAAGGGAGGTAATAATATCTTTTCAAACTTGAACTTCTAATGAAATCATCTAACAATATAATATTAAATATAATATAAAAGGTCTTATATTTATATCTTTCTGTAGGCAAAGTTTGTGTATCAAAGTTTTACCTATGATAAAATAACTCTATCTTGGTTGGGCAACCAGGATAGGGAAATCAAATTTTAACAATACCTCCAGTGAAAATCGTACTTGAATTAAGCGCTTAGTGAACATAAATGAGTGTAAATGATCAGATGTTAAAGTTTCAAACAAATATGTTCAAGGCCAAATTCCAATTATATACCTTTAACGCCAAACCCACAAACAATTAACCAGAAAGGTATGAAGAAGGGAAAAGGTAAACCGGTAGTACATGTTAGTAACCCTAACCAGTCCTACAAAAATGTGCCTTGGACCTGCTAGATTTCAGCATTAGCTTATCAGTGTAACTAATCACTGGTTACAAACACCTCATCAAACCCCTAGGAACCTGCTGTGCTGACCAACTAGCCTCACATTCATTGCCAGACGTTATATTTGAGAATTCATTGACTAGTACTTGTGCAAAATAACTGGAGAGAAAATATATTTTATTTATTTTTTTTTGCTAAAAGTCAGAGACATCTATGTAAATTATATTTCTGTTAACAGAGATATCTCTCACGTTTTTAAAGATATCTCCCAAAACTTGAGCTATTTTTTAATGTTAAAAAGATATAATAATTATATCAATGAAATAGAGATATCTTTCAATGTAATAAAGATATATCTGTACTTAACAGAGATATATCTACTAGATTAAGACATTTTTGAGCGGAAGATATGCATAGTCAGGTATCTGTATAAAAAAGAAAGATATCTCTGTAAGTAAAAGAGATATCTTTTGGAGTTAATGAGATATTTTTCTGAAATACAAAAACCTCTGTCAGCATGAAAGAGATATCTCTATTTACCGGTATAATGAAATATATCTCTTTAATATAAGAGATAACATCTTTTACTATTTCATTAAAACAAAGATATATATCTGATTCCATACAGATATCTTCTTGAATAAGGGAGATGTCTCTAAAAATCAGAGACATCTCTGTAAATTATTGTAGCTTTTGGTGTTTTGGCACAAACTTGTAAATATTTTGTGTGAAAAAAAAATTTTGTAGAGTCCTTGACTTGTCAAATAAAAATAAAGGAAATTGAAAAAGAATTGTTCAAATTTATTAGAAAAACACTAAATTAATCAAGTGAAATAAAGAAATACTTTGTTATTTGTGACATAGTTTCACTTAAATTTCCTAAATCAAGAGAAATTTTGTTACATACTACTGCAGGAATGCTCGAACAGATTGCTAGGAGAATTATAACTAGATTGACCCTCTGTAATTTGATAAGGCTATTAATGTCTGATCAGATGGTGTTTAGGTCATTTATCAGGGAGGTGTTTATTGCTACAATTCCATGCTGATGATTACCTGGCAGATAGAAATTCTTGGGAAATAAGGGAGTTTGGCACATTTTTGTAGGTCTGTAACGTCGCCTGCATCTGGCCATGGAGACGAAAACCATATATCTTCGATAACAATTAGACCACCAATCTCGAGCAGTTTTATGGAATCTATGGGCATGCCCATTTCAGAACAAAAGGTGGTACCACCTCTCCTGTAGAATGATTGGAGATTTCTACATGATTGACATATCATGAGTCAGACTGTTACGGGATGGGATGTAAGTTATGGACTTTAATTGGCTCTTAGACATAAACAAGAAG
Organism: Saxidomus purpurata; assembly: GCA_022818135.1. NCBI lineage: Eukaryota > Metazoa > Mollusca > Bivalvia > Venerida > Veneridae > Saxidomus > Saxidomus purpurata. The sequence goes on along the minus strand of JAFMSR010000001.1, from coordinate 69,950,870 downwards.
GCAGGGCTATTAAGACTGGAACTGTGAAAACTATTGGAAATATCCATGGCCGGACAACAAGCACTGTCTGTTAGACGTGCCCATTGAATCTGACAGTCCTCGATTGAAATTGATTGATAACATGATTATATAAGATAACCTGCCTAGTGGTCACATGTATTCAGCAGTCGTCAGCCTTTAGAAGCCAAATTCTATTTTTACTCAATTTGCCATTCATATTAAAAACACATTAACTGTACAGCCACCACTTTAAGTGCAAACTGTGTCCGGTTTAATCATACATTTAACTTAAAACAAAATGTTGTTAATGTAATCTTTAAAGTTTTTGAACTTTTTACAAGGTACATGAACAACAAAATAGACAACATAACAACATAAATATAAGAATATATACATACACGTATGCATTATAAACATACGCCCCTTTACATCCAAGACAGCTGAAACGGAAACATGCAAGTACATGCACATGAACATTATATCAAGTAAAGCTTGAAAAGGATTCAATTTACGGAACTGATATGATGCAGTGGTATTATTCATGCAACAATCTGCCACCGGGCGTTCAGTTGGGACATGTCTAGTTGTTCTTATCCAGCCTACGACTTTCATTTGCAGGCCATTTCTTAAAATGCATGAAAACATCACCCCGATTGTCTTTCGTCAATCTGAAAATATTTGTTGAAATATTAGATGAAATGTATCGTTATTGTATATATTGAAAGGTATTATTTAACATTATTCTTATGAGAAACAATTTGAAATGCAATATACAAATTGGTTATGTTTTAGAAAATATACTACAATCTTGTAGCAACCTCCCTGCCCAGTTACCTGGAAGTCCCAAACAGATCAACAAGACATGTGCATCCCCTTAGTCTCCGCCACACCCATGCAAACTCGGACTTCTTTAAGTACTCTTTTTTTCTGTGGAATAGATTACCCACGCGTATTGAGATTCTGCCTGGTCTTGAATCATTCAAGCAGATGTCGGCCCAACTAAGTTATTAATCGTACAACAGTTGTTTTTGAACACTTTTAACAATCTTGATTCTCCTAACTGTAAGAACCATTATGCATTTATATGATACTCGTGAGAGGTGTGAGGCAGTTTGACAAGATAGATAGATACTATACTGATTTAACCCGATATAGACATAAATTAAAATGGAACAAAGTCTCATAATTTCAGTGAATCTGAATAACTACATAGCATAACACTTGATGATTAATTATCTAAGAATGATTTTCTTAGATCTTAGTGTACGTCTGCCTATAAAACATCTGCATTTTAAATGGTTCTAGGAAAAAGCGTGAAGTTTTTATTTGTTGCAACCTGCTGGCTATTATCAAATTAGAAAGCTCTTTGGTGGCTGAAATTATATAATTAAACTGTGGCTGACCCAAATTATAGCAAATCAGTACTGGTGGTAAACTGACATTTCATTAATGACCATGCAAATTATATAAAGTAGCGTTTGCCACCTTCAGTGAAAGATATAACTGTAATGGCGAAGCTATTAACCAGCTAGTGTGGTCAATTAATCAAACAATATTATACAACAAGCCTGTTACGGTAGCCGTATTTTTTAAGATTGCCTTTTCTATTCTAAAACACCACAATAGGTCCTTCATGAAATAACAAGTTTAAATGAAACTCTGTGCGAAGCTGATGTACATGTATGTAATTAATTTGATTTTGACTATATAGATCTGCATTCACCCCCAAAAAACATTTCTAAATGGTATGTTAATAAGCTACTAGTATAATAAACATATATTCGTCGCACGTAAGTATTTGGTGTACATATCTCCAGCTCTGCATAATGTAGGTTCAAGTCATGTGAACATTCATTTTCTCATTCAACTTTTTATACTTTAAGGTAGAGAGATCCTAATGGGATCGGCAAATGTCGTGCGATGTCGGTACTTTCCGTGACATTTTCGGTACATGACGGTCGTTGTCCAAATCGAATAAAGTTTTTCATAGTAATTGTTACAGTTGTATTTTGGTAGAATACTACGGACTGTTTATACATTTGAATTCTATAATTATACAGCGCGTGAAATAAATAATGATTTTTGAAAAAAAAAATGAATCCAAACGGGGAATTCATAATCGGTGACGTCATTATTGGGATTCCCTTACTTCAGTTAAAAATGTAAACATGCGAAAACGCGACTCCCAGGGAAGATACAAGTCTAAAAAGACCAAGAAACCGATACGGTCAAATGTATGTATAGAGCACAACTATTCATTTACCGATCTATGTGATGGTATTGAATGCAACTTAAAAAAATGCCCAAGTTTTGACCATTTTGATCTCGGGAGTGGTGTGAGCAGAAGTGGGTGGAGAGAAGGAAGACGTTTAGTTGAACTTTCAGTTTTGCTGAAAAACTTAGAGTATTGTCGTTCTTGCAAGTATGGTCCGATTCCGCTGACATTTAACAATATTGTCGGTGAATTACAGAAAGGACTTAGTGGATATTTATATGTTGTTTGTCAGAATCCGGACTGTAATTCTGTTAACCGAGTTGCCTATGGGAAAACCCATCATATAAAGACTAGAGGAATGCCATGCTTTGATGTCAATACAAAGCTTGGTACAGGTATGTTTGTAAACAGAAAGAATTATTTGATTTTATGATTGTCTTTACTTATGATTCAATTGTACATGCTATATTTACCTATACTGATATATTGTATACGAGTCACTGAATGTAGAAAAACCTATAAGCTTAATCATGACAGCTTGTCAAAATTTCATCAAAAGACATTTTCTTGACTACAACACTTCGCCGAATCAGACAGTTTGACTAATATGACAGTTTGTCAAAGACAATACATACTTTTCTCGATGAATGTATCTTAGGCTAAACCATTTCCTACCAGTACCAGTATCACCTACTGTTACTTAAAATCAGGGATTTGAACCAGGAACCCTCTACATCACAATAGCTCGTGATAGTTGAAGACTTGGTATACCCATTTTATGAAAAAATTGTTTCAGTTTGAGAAAGTTGAAGCTTTTGAAATCTGCCGTGCTTACATGAATACGTAAAAAAATCAGGTTTTTAAATTAATATGAATTGGCTCTTAATGTTATTTAGCAAATATTTTGCAAGTAAAACATTAATTTTTCAGTCATAATTGACAGTTTAGGTGGTCCAGTCAAAGTTAACAACTTCCTGGCGGCCTTGAATCTGAAACCAATATCAAACAGAAATTTGAAGCAAATGGAAGAACGAGCTGGAGAGATAATAGAGGAGCTAGCAGTGGAATCAACTCGTCAAGCAGCTGTTGATGCTTTTGAGAAAGAAATGAAGTATGTTATAAAATTATACTTTACTATTGCATTATGTATTCTTTTCAATGAGGTTACAGAACATTAATATAGTAAGTAAAATTCCCTTAATAAAATGCCAAATGTTAGGACTGCATTACTTTAACTTCTTTTACCCCTAAAGTTATTCATATTTTATTAATCTATATATATCTACTTATACAATTTGTTCTCATTTACAGAGATGTTGCTTGCCTCGAAATGCAGGATGCACAAAAGTGTATGGAAGCAGATATTGATGATCTTGGGGTCTCCCTTCTACCAGATGAATCGCCATCTTTACGGTAACATAATGTCAAACTGTATACTTTATTCATAAATAAATTCCAAGTGCCTCCAATTACATGGAGTAGTTCCATTTTACCCTTTGGAAAGGGGATTTGAATCCTGAAATTACAATGAGCTATAAAAAATTGACCCTTAGAATTTTTAATTAGTCAATGTTCTTCAAAAAAAGACATATTCACAGTACAAATTAGCAGACTAAAGATTGTTTAAGCCTAAATGACCCCTTAACTTTAAGCAGCTAGTCGAACCCAAATACAAATAAATACAAAAACAAAGTTTATATACTGATGGTATGTTACATTTAACAAATATAAACATAAGCTATGTATAGCTTTTGACCAACTTGATTTACCCTGTATTTACCTGGATCATGTAAACAGGTTACTGATTTTTTATAGACTAAGATTACAAGCCAAGCCTAGTGTCATTGAAGATACTGACTGGTCAGACGATGAAACAAATGGTGCTGATGAGGACATTGTTGACATAGTTAATCATATCTTACCATCTACTTCCTCCCCAAGGTAATGTAATGCCAGTCATTTTTGTGCACTTCAGAAATGGTCATTCCCCTTTTTGTGTGTACGTGTAATTTACATTTCTCTTGTGATCAACTCAAGTTTACACTAGACAATGTGAAGTTTACATACATAATATCAGGAATACCATTTTTAGCTCGATTATTCGTAAATTGTATATATCACTTTCAGAACTCCAGTTAACAGATATCATCAGCAGATTAAATGTAAACCTGTTCATCGCAGTGTTGTGACCAAGAGCTCTGAGGTCTGCTCGAAGAATAAGCCTAGCTTCTAAATTTCCATGTAGGACAAGAAGTGGAATGTCATGTGCTATAGATACGGCTTGGCAGAAAAAGGGATTCGATAGTTTAACATGTAAGTTATTAAGTAATTAAGCATTGACTATTCCAGAACACATTTGATTTACTGCTCCCTCACATCAGTTCATTTTCCTAAATGAAAATTCATCAAAACATGACAGAACATCCGTTGTTGCATTGACAGTATTTTTTGTATATTTATTTTTCAGCTCACACATTTCTCATGAGCAAAGCAAAGTATGGCAAGAAAGTAGTTAAGACTGTTGTCAGTCACAGGATATGTGGAACATGCAACTGGTGGAGGCGAAACAGACCTGATAAGAAAGTAAGAACTCATAAATGTGTGAAGAACCACTGTGGAAGTGCTCGGTTAATGGAGAGTGTCAGTGGTGAGAGTGGGATCATACAACTGGCAAAAGAAGGGACACCTGTTGAATATCTGGAAGGTGACGGGGACAGTACTCTTATTGCTAGACTGAAAAAAAACCTGAATATCAATATGAAGAAAAGGTTTGACCGAAACCATATTGTGAAAAACGTTGGAAAAAGTGTGTATGCTTTGCACAATCAGAAAGATGTTAAACTGAGTAAAATTGTAATTATACATTTAGAAAAATGTTTGAAATATGCATTTGCTAAAAACCAGGGTGACAAAGAGGCTCTTCATGAAAATTTAAGAGCACTAGTGCCACACCAATATGGTGACCACTCTTTGTGTCATGGACGGTTTTGTGGTTATAGACGCAAGCCTGGAGAAGTTTATGTTCACAGAAGTCTACCATACAAAACATCCCTTAAGGATGAATCACTGCGTGAAAAGTTGCAGACCATATTCAATCCATTAATTTCGAATGCAGGACAGTATGCTGATTTAGGTTCGAGTCAACAATGTGAACATGCCAACAAAGAGGTCAGTCTTCGAGCACCTAAGTCACACCACTATGGAAATTCCAAGTCATTAGATTACCGTGTCCATGCAACTGCAGCGTTTGTCAATGAAGGAAGGCACTATATATCTGAGGTAATTCTTTGATAAAAAAGCAGTTATTCTGTTCAAGTTACTGTTCCATTTTCTTTTTGTATATGTTCTTTTCAGAGATTGATGTATATTCATGGGTAATAAGATGCATCAAATTTTCATGTAGTTTGTTGTTGTAAGTACATTGTTTTATTCTTGTATAGCTGCATTATCTTATTTTCCATGAATGATGTTGATTTTTCTGCAGTTTCAGTTTATTTGTTCTTCTATTTTCTGTTCAGCTGTTGACAGTTGAAAGAAGACATTGGATAAAGATGTACCTGACATAGGTAAGTGGAAATTAGGAATTGAGAGGAAATTCATATTGATACATGTCAAAAAGCCAAGCTGTTTTTATTCCCACAGCAGAGCTGTTCACTTTATTTACAAATATTAAGAAATAATTTATCTCAAATCATTTTTTATCAACACTTTGTGATTGCTTTTTGGATTCGGACCAGTACTTGCAACAAACGAGGAGGGGTGGTGTAGAGGTTACGGTGTCAGTCGCTCATCTCGGAGGTTGCTGGTTCGAGCCCCACTGGGGTAATGACCGTACCTCCTCATATGACACCAGAACTGGTTTTTCCATGAAGGGGACTCGAGAGTGGCTCGATAAGCTGCAAACTTTATGCACAATCAAGCTAAAACAAATTAGTATAAACAAAAAGCCAGCCCATTCCCGATTGGATTTGAACCTTGGACCTCCAGATTACGAGTGTAAGTTTCCACCCCTAGAACACTCAGACTACCTTGCAGGTCACCACATGAACAAGACTTCCATTCTGAGGTTTTGCAGTTACACTTTTACTCTTAATTTTGTGACACTAATGACATGGCGAAAAGATATGATTGTAGAAGAATTTATAAAATTCTCATACATTGGTGATACCATGTACATACAAGTAAAAAATGATAATAGTGATTATCAATGCCTTAACTTTTATAGGTCAACAAAAAAATGGGTCTTTCGCCTGGTGTTCATACAGTGAAGTATGCTGACACATGTCAGAAGCGCCGTGTGCAGAAGCAGCAGAAACAACAGCTTCCCTCAGTGAAGCGTCGGCGATTGGTTTTGAAACAAGAGCGGGCTACAAACCAGGGTGCACAGTAAACTTTGGAGGGAGTTTCCTACCAATCAGGTTAACACTTTATAATTATCACTAAAATATTTTGTTTAACTTAAGCAATTGTCACTGACTTGCCAGCATTGTAGACTAAAATGATAAATGTATTAACCATGAAGACTAATCAAGCTAATCAAGACTAATGTGATGTTCATTTACTTACTTATTCACTTTTGTGTAGCAGCTGTCAAACAGAATAATGTTATAGGTGTCTATTGTCTATAATGAGAATGGATATACTCTTATTCTGCCTGTGTATTACTGGAGGTACATTATACACGTATCAGTTAGTACATCATAATTTCTGTGAAAGTCTTCTTGTGTAATATTTTTCTGCATTTTGTTCAATTTTATTAGAACATTTCATGGTAATTTGCAGGAGTTGGACATGAAGTATCAGACATTGATGTAGAAAAGTTGCCTGATGCAGTGCCTCGTGGAAACTTCCAGCCGGTGAAGGTCCAAAATGAACCTACATTTATATCAGTTGATCTTGAAACAACAGATCTAAGTATGAACATGTCAGATTTATTAAGATATTATGAAAGTATGAACAGTATATTAATTTCGGAAAAGACAGTGTATTAAAAATTATGAATGAATAGTTGAAAGTTCACTTGATGATTAGTTGCTTTTAAGTATGAACAGAATGCAACAGTCAATGAATAAACACATAGAAAGACATATTGGTGGATGATTCATTTTCATAATAGGTCTTGTCTCACCTGAAACTTTAAATGAAATGTTACCATTTCAGTTCGTGGTGGATTAATGCCTCACATCACACAGATTGCTGCAATGGATGTGAAGTCTGGTGCCAGATTCTCTGTTTATGTCAAACCAGAATGGCCTATATCATCTGAAGCACAAAGGGTGACCAGTATTTTGTATGGAAGACAATGGTGAAATGTTTGTAACTGGTAACCGTGTGGAATGTGTGTCTGTAAAGACTGCTATTGTTGAACTATTTCATTGGCTTCAACGGTTTTCTGATGTTATTTTTGTGGCACATAATGGAAGAAGATTTGATTTTCCAATACTAATGTCGGTCATCATGAACACCAATAATACAGATCTATTCCTGAAACATGTATCTGGCTTTGTTGATTCTTTACAAGTGTTCAGAAAAAGATATCCAGGTTTATCTCAAAAACAAGTAGACCTTGTTAAAAATTTGCTTGGTATAACATATGATGCCCACAATGCAGTTGCAGATGTGGAGGCTCTAGGGAAATTACTGCTTCTTTGTAATTCATCTGATTTAATGTCTTTCAGTTTTTCACCAGTCGCTGTGAAGAACTCAATAATTTTCCGTAGTGAAAAGGAAAAAAATTTAAGGTCCTTAGACCCATTGGTAAGCAATGGTGTTTGCAAGCGTCCTACTGTGGAAAATATTGCTGGATCTGGCTTAGCTCTTGGACATCTGAAAGTGATTTATAGACGTGCAGGGGAGGATGGACTTAGGAATATTTTCACAGCTAAAAACAGTGATGGTTTGTCTAGGGTAACTAATGTCAAAAAAGTACTTGATGAAGTCATACCAAAAATGGCACAATATTTTGGACACCCTACATCTGAGCAGTAACTTTATATTTGGACAGACTCTATTTAGTTTTATTGTCTGCTTAAAAACTGTTTATGTTTCAGTGAAAAGATTTGAATTATGAAAAAAATATTTTGAGAAGTTTTGTAAAGATTTTTTGTCCTTTAGGGTAACAAAAATATTTGTCAACATGAACAGATACTGTTGTCTGAATCATACATGTAAGTTTAAATGACACTATTTTAAATATGTGCTGTTTGCCTCGAGATTTATTTCACTATAACATATTGATATTAAATTTCATGAAATAAGTATACTACATTAAATGTTCTTGATATCATTTTGAAGTGCAACTTTGTTTAAACTTATATTCAAACAAGTGTTTCAAAACTCAATTACACAACTCTAATAACACGTGGGTGGCGGGGGGGGACTTCTAGAGTTATAGTGAAATGCATTTGGGAATAAAGTGATCATGTTAGCTGAGGGCAATAGTTAAGGGTAACTGTAAAAATTAATGCCTTTCAGGTTTTATTTTACAATTTATTGAATGTAGAAACAAATAACTCAAATTTATTCATGTACACATTTGGCAATATTTCATGAAGTACTTCTAATTTGAATATAATTACTGGAGAAATGTTTGTTACAAATAAGATATTGATTAATATAATGATTAAACATTGTATCAACATTGTTCAAATGAATTAAAATCACATTACTAAATAGATAAAGATGTTTTCTTGCGTTTTTGGAAAAATGTCTTTTTTATTTGTGCCGAGCCAAAATATGGGGGTTGGTTCATACAAAATCATATTTTACAGATGGTAAAAGATGTTGTAATTTGGCTATTGTGTTTCACATAGTATGTAATTAATTTTAGTATAGGTAATTTTGTTTGCCTCAATTTATAAATGTGTATTTTGTGTATATTTTATAAATGCAATGTTTAACATATTGCCAAAAAATGTCTGATTTTACTGTAGATGTAGCGACATATATTGTAACATTTTTTCTTATATGAAGTTATTGTTGATAGATTTGCATTTAACTCTTTCTTATATGTATTAGTAATAGAATAAAACTATTCTTGAACAGAAAGTATGATTTTTGATCATTTTGTAGTCGTTTTTGTAAGTATACCCTCAGTACACTTCAATCAGTTTTCCCAAATTGGGTGGGGTTCACATGAAATCATGATATTTTCATAATGTATGGTTAAAAAGTCCTAATATTGCAAAGGAAATCTTAAAAATGTATGTAGAATGAAATAATTGTAAGTTTGAGAAATTTTGAAAACATGTGCATTAGGAGCCCACTACCTTAATATAATTATTATATTTATATAGAATGTACCCGAACGCACCAGGAACGTTGATTATAGCGATTATTTTGACTTTGAAGTATAAAAAAAAAATTATATTGATAATGCTACATGCCGAGCTAGTCAACATAACACTGGCACGTTAGAGGGACTCCTTTTCTAGTAGTGTAAACGTGACGGATATAAGTCTATTGTACTTTAAGTCTTTAATTAAAAAAATAAATAATAAATATTGAGAAAAGTCTACATTACCTATCAAAGTTTGAAATTTTCATTTAGCTAAACCAAGTCACTTACTTACGTTTGCAGTGCGGGAGCACTAAGTATAGATTATCAAATTTGCATTAAAAAGTACGCTTATAACTGAGCTACGAAACAAATCGATTTGTTTCTAGTGTGTAAAATTAATTTATATATTTATAAAGTCAATATATGTAATTGAAAGCCGAACATACCTTAGTGAAGCAAATTCGTTTCATTCTGATCCACACTATCGGGGTTAGCATAACTAATGTCAAGATCCTCGGGCCAACTCATAGATACTTGTATATATCTGAAAGCAAGTAAAAAACTTAATAGTAGTTGCAAAATTGTATGTCCCACAACTTATTTTGATATCAATAATAAATTCTCTATATGTTATAAAAATTGGTCATGGTACAATTTGTAATGAAAGCTACGAACGCGTATCAATTATGTTTAGACAAATCTTTCAGAAAAATCTTTCAGAAATAATAAAAGTTACAAATATAAAGTTACAAGTTATCTTTTTACGGGCGTTCAATATATATAAGAGACATGACGCTAATATATCAACTAAATAACACTTCTGATTATGTAGGTTTTTATTTCAAAATGCATATATCGATGGTATCAAATTATGTTAAAATCAAAAGTAGAAAATTCTTTTACCTTTAAACACAGTTTCCTTCAACAATATGTGAACTCCGCTTTACTGCAGTATCGTTGTACTATTCCAATTATTTTTGTTCAAATTATACATACAACACTGTAGAAGTAAAAATGTCTTACAATTGAAAAAAAATCTTCTTCGAACACATTAGCAAGGTCACTTTTCGTTCATCCATTTTCTCAACACAACTACTTCACATAAAACTCATTGTTAAATGGACTAAATGAACCTTGTAACAGACTGTAAACCGTTGTAATGAGAACTACCTGTTTTATGACCCTTGAAATACTTTGAATTTTATACTTATACACATTTTGTACCTTCGAGAAGTGGCAGACCCCCATAGGAACCATTTTGTTGTTATTTTTTATGTTTATTTCTTTTTTGTGTTTGTAATGAAATTGAAATACATGAAAATTTATGTAATTTTGCAAATATGACAACTGCTTCTTAATATTCCAGAATTGTAGCATGCTGTTCAAGTAATAAATGAAAATATAAAAGTCGACCTTGGTAATTTTTAGAATAATTTTAAATATAAGAGATAAAAGTTCCGTTATCAGTAAATGCCCATACTCCCAATCTTTTAATTTTATTTGTGTGATATGCCTCGGACAAAATTATGTAAATTGCATAAAGCATTTCATGGCTTTATTGCATAAGTTTGTTACCCGTGTTAATTTTTTGGAATTAACTACACGTTTTGTAATTCTGCATTGACTGCAGTACTTTTTAACCTATACAAAAACAAAATTTAATAAACATGAATGCATACAAACATAACTACTTCAACTGGTAATATAAGGTCCATAACTAAGACCAGAAACAGAAAACAGAAACCAATTCCCGTCGGCGATATTTGACTAGGACCTCAAAACAACAAAAAAACAAAAATGATATCAAACAGGGAATGCCACGTACCAAAAACGCAGCCTCCCCAAAACGAGCCCCACAGCACCCAGAAGTGCACACCACCAACACACACACACATACACACACACACACACACACACACACACACACACAACACACACACACAATCATGTACACACACAAACATACACTACCAACACACACTAGCATACAAAGCAAACACACGAGGACAAAACGAACAATTAAAGGAACACAGTGGGGCACCGCCTTGGAACGGTCAGTGGCAAAAACACCACTGGGGAGCTTAAACCGGTTTATGGTGCGCACCCAACCTCACTCTTACCCCCACCATATTCCAAAGTCACATGACAGTGTAATTAAAAGTAATCTAAGGTCGGGTACTGGTGAGAACTCCAGAAAGCAGTTAGTTTTGGGATGAATTAATGTAATCCACAAACCTATCTATGGTCGCATCCGGAACACGATGATGTCCCTAAAATGCAAATGATTAATATGTTGCACGTAATGTTGTGCGTAGGTAGCACGCTACTTTCCTTGTTAGTTATTTAAGATACAGTTTCAATTTCAAGAGTTGTACTTCACACGTATGTTTATAAAATACTTACATGTATTCTACTGTGATAGTTTAGGGAGATAAAATTAAAATTATTCTATAACAACATCTGATTAAATAAATTTTAAAAATACGTATATGTGTTTAGCAAGATTCTGGCATTAATTGGTTTCTTGTTTTTTTTCTTGATCGGCTTATTTGTAGGAAATAAAGGATGGCAGATGGCACTTCGAACTTACTGATCGAATACAAAAACAGAATTTATTGATAGAATAGCGATATAACTATGTCGTTCTATTTACTCAAAACAGTGTATGCATATCTTTCGTATTATAGTGATTTTGTCATGAAACACCTTGCAGAAAGCCTTTCAATAATGCAATTCAGTTGAAATTTATTCGTGCATACATGTAAGATCTTTATAATAATGTACATAATATTGTTAAAAATAATACATACAAAACATAGAAATAATGGCTTCCTTCTCAATCCTAATAGTCATGTTTGGTGCATGTACTATGAACCATATACAACTTTATTTGTTGCTGAATTTCTTAATGGTGTGTCACACGTCATTATACTAGTCCTGGGATTCGTCAAGTATGAATCTGATAACTTGACTTTGAGTGATCTGTAACCGGCACTGGAGTGACTTAGTTTAGCCAGAATACCAATACGAACAAGAATTATCAAAGTAACAAAATGAGTGTATTAAAGCACTAAGCAACGTTTTCTTTGTTTGAACGCAGAAATTGCTACATTCTAGACTGTAATGAAGAATATTTAATTAAGTTTTAAGAACTTACGCTGTATAAGCCTCTGATCATAATAATAATGAATTACAGTCAAACCTTTGTTGAAGACCACCTCCAAATAAAGACCACCTTGCTAATAAAGACCAGCAGGATGATAGGCGCACGTAATGTATTGGTTACTAGTAATTCGAAATATCTGCGCTCGTGTGATTCGACTACCAGCTTAATGTATAATTGACTGTTTTCAGATGTGCTAATACAGCTGTACTGATGAAGATTTATTGTAAGACTGTCTTTGTAAAAGAATTATTGCAACTTGCGTATTACATTTTTATTTTTTCTTTACGTGTCGCGTTGATGAAGCTTACGATTTGAGGCCTGTCACGTAACAGGCTGGCAGTTAACACGCCATCACTTCTGGGAAGAAACTGCCAATTTAAAAAAATAAAGAACCATTTTGGGAACTTGGTTCGAAACTATGACCTCAACTTAGGTGATAGTTTTAGTGATTACAAGTCAACAACATTATTGGCCGGTCTGAGGCCGTAAGTAAAGGCTGTTATTTAGTGTAATAAATGTCTTACATACTATTCGCATTTAACTTTCAGAAAAGGTAGTAGTTGCACTGGCACATGTATGGTCTGATACCTGCGCATGTGCGCATGTATAGTATGGTACCTGTTCACGTGCGTGGGTATGGTATATATGTATTAATTTTGGATAACGACCCATTGAGAACAAAAGGAATTTGTGTAAAAGACAAGCATGACCTCATATTCAAATGATTGCTGCTATCAAAACGAACATTTGTAGTTATTAATTGCGAATCAATGTTTTTTACTTGTACTCTATTGTTTGTATAAACAATTTGCCATATGACCAAAACAAGAACTCATTATCTAATACAAGTCAGATCTAGTTTATTTTGTATCACTTGAGTATTAATCACAACACATAAAGAACAAAGATGGCAGTAAATAGGTCGTAGTAACATTAAAGGGGCACTACCTACATCTAGCAAGTTAAACTCTCCAAACATAAATAATGTTTGTGTTCAATGAACGTAAAATGCTAAAAGAGTAGTAAGAGTCGCTGACTTGAAATCACTATTACCTCTCATAGATTGAGCGTCATTGGTTTGAGCCCTACTGTGAGAGACTTTCTTGCGGAAGATATGAGTCTAGTACCGGTTCTTCCCAGGAAAGTTGGTTAAGTAAACTGCCTGCCTGTTAAAATGACCAAATGCAGTTAGAACGGGCGTAAAATTCCTAAAATACATTTATTAAGAACAACAAATATAAAAATGCTTCATTTTGTCACAATTTTTGTGCTATATCGCTATCAGCTCACAATGACAACTTTACATAGATTATTGGATATTTTACGGTACTGTACCATATTTTCTAACGCTGGTTTTACCGGTATAGTATAAGCCTTTAAGTTGCATGTAAGTAATAATACTTGCAAACATTCTATGATTTCGAAGTTATTTAATTTGACACCAGTTTTGATGGGGAGGCTGCGTTTTTGGTACGTGGCATTCCCTGTTTGATATTATTTTTGTTTTTTTGTTGTTTTGAGGAGTACCTCTTTAAAGAAAGAAGCATTATTTACAACATCACAATACAAACATTATTGATAGCTTTGTTTGATTCGATTCAAGGGCGCGTCATGGCAAAGACGTACAGAAATGTAACTATGTGTGCTATTTAAGATATATTGATATGGACTGGTGACCAAAATAAAATAAATCTATTGCTATTGTAAAAAGAAAGTTTCTAAACCAGGGAAGGAACGTTACAGTTGATTAGTGAACAAAATTAACGCTGATGTTGCAGCAGATTTAATTTTATAAAATGATTTTTAAAATAATTATTTGTTGACGAAGATTGTGGTGGTGATGATGATGATGACAATGATAATGATGTTGCTCGTGTTGCTAGTAATACAGTTAAATAAGCATCTTGTTAAATTGAAAACAATATTTTTCTGTCTTATCACTTGTTGTGAGATTCACAGGTAGTTGTTGAAATGGTTTTGTTGTGTTGTCTTCTAAATGGTACCATGCAGTACTGACATGTTCTGACACTTTTTCTATCCTGAGACCTCAATTTGGCAAGCGATCATGAGGTGCTAATTGTGTATGAAAAGTTGAAAACTACCAATTATATGACCATTATGACGTATGCCTAAACTAAAGACAGTATGTTTGTCATCAATATTATAGAACTTGCATTTAATAAAGCAGATCTGAACAGAACAGAAATTTCATTAGATAAAAACGGAATGTTTTTCATCAATGCATGCGTCTGGATGTACGTCATATGAAAACAAAATATGCATACACATGTACATGAAAATACACAAATTGTTATTGAAACTGTTATACATGTACAAAGTTGTCAATTACGAAAGAAAAACTTAGTTTCCAACATTTTAAAACAGTTTCTCCAAAGGCATATCATACAAGACATATATTGCTCTTCAATCTGCCGAATCCCAGGACTAGTATAATGACGTGTGATACACCATTGAGAAATTCAGCAACAAATAAAGTTGTATATTGTTCATAGTACATGCACCAAACATGACTATTAGGATTGAGAAGGAAGCCATTATTTCTATGTTTTATATGTATTTTTAACAATATTATGTACATTATTATAAAGATCTTACATGTATGCACGAATAAATTTCAACTGAATTGCATTCAAAACTTTATAAATAGAAAGTACAATTTCAATTTAAAGCGCAGTGCCAATGATATCTAAAAACACAAATAGAAAAGGCTTTCTGGCAAAGGTGTTTCATGACAAAATCACTATAATACGAAAGATGTGCGTACATTAACACTGTTTTGAGTAAATAGAACGACATAGTTATTAATATATTCTGTTTTTGTATTCGATCAATAAGTTTGAAGTGCCATCTGCGCCTTTAAAAGATTTATTTCCCACAAATAAGCCGATCATCAAAAGTCAAGAAACCAATTAATGCCAGAATCTTGCTACACTCATATACGTATTTTTAAAATTTATTTAATCAGATGTTGTTAAAGAATAATTTTAATTTTATCTCCCTAAACTATCACAGTAAAATACATGTAAGTATTTTATAAACATACGTGTGAAGTACAACTCTTGAAATTGAAACTGTATCTTAAATAACTAACAAGGAAAGTAGCGTGCTACCTACGCACAACATTACGTACAACATATTATTCATTGACATTTCAGGGACATCATCGTGTTCCCAATGCGACCATAGATAGGTTTGTGGATTACATTAATTCAGCCCAAAACTAATTTACGCATGGAATATTTCACATTACACAAAAACTAGAGTCATGTATATATTGACATCAATTGTGATTCATTTAGCAACACAATTAATTTCCCATTGACTACACTTTTGCATTTCACATAGAGTAAACTAAAAAAAAGATATTGTTATGCATGTAGATAGAAAGCTAAAATAGAAAATACCGGCCGAACACTTTAAAATGGACTGTTATGCATATGTCACATGTACTACCATTTTTAAAACTTATTCTTTAATAAATGTAACTTTTACGGAGAGGACAAATTCTGAACAGTCACCCAAAAGAACTTTTTCGATGCTCCCGCAAGTAATAATAAGAATGTAAAAAATATACTAATTCCATTTATAAATAACATAAAGGTGAGTCAGGCTCATCATCCTGGCAGTACAATTGGTCACGCATGGGGCTCACCGTTGCAACCTATGTATAGTATAAACTAAAGAGTATCTACAATTTATTATTTAGTTATATATTAATGTTAATGGTAGTTTTGGTTCTTTTGTTCAACAATGCAACGCAATTTTAGACCAACAAACATATATGTATTGTATATGCCGAAATCCCTTATTTCCGTAGATTTTTTTATCTGCCAGGTAATCATTAGCATGGAATTGTATCAATAAACACCTCTCTGATAATGACCTCAACACCACCAAATCTGACATTAATAGCCCTATCAAATTAGAGCAAACATCTCTACAGGGTCAATCTAAGCAGCCTGTTAGAGCATTGCATGCAGTAGTATACTAATTATAAATTATATTAAAATATATGTTGAAATAGGAAAGTACAATGGGTCTTAATTGAACTTATATTACAAGTAACTAAGTATAAGATATATTTCTTTATTAAACATGATTAATTCAGTTTTTTTCTAGTAAATTTAAACAATTCTTTTTCCATTTCATTAATCATTATTTAACAAGTCAAGGATCTTATAACATTTTTTCACACAAAAGAGTGTTTGCAGTAAGACCAAGAGCTACAATAATTAACAGAGATATCTCTTCTATTTTATGTGTATGAAATTAGATATATATGTCTGTTTTGATTAAATAGTAAAAGAGATATATCTCTTATATCAAAGAGTTATCTTTCATCATAACAGAGATCTCTTTCACGCTGAGAGATATCTTTGTACCACACAAAAGTATCTCCTGAACCTCAAAAGATGTCTCTTTTACTTACAGGGATATCTTTTTAACACGTTTGAGAGATATCTTTCCATTTTTTAGAGACATCTCTCTTAGTAACAGAAATATTTTATTCTAAACAGATATAATTATCTTTCTCAGAGATATATTTTTATGTAGAATATATGATATGTCTGCATGATACAGATATATCTCTATTACATTGTAAGATATCTCTTTTACTTTGAAAGATATATCTAAAGTGTTGGGAGATATCTTTCAAAACATGAGATATATCTCTGTTAAAAGAAAGATATCTTCTAATTTACGAAGATATCTCTGAATTTTAAAGATATCTCCCTATTTTAGGACATTTAGTAGCAACAATTATACATTTTAAGTAGAACAGATAGAGCAACACCAGAAAATTTCTTTCTTGGCATAAGCAAATGAATCTCATAAATGAATTTTCTCTCCAGTTATATTGTACAAGTAAAGGTCAATGAATTCTCAAATATAACATCTGGCAATTGATGTGAGGCTAGTTGGTCAGCATAGCAGGTTCCTGGGTTTTTATGAGGTGTTTACCGTAACCAGTGATTAGATACACTGATAAGCCCTTGCTGAAATGTAGCAGATCTGATTCATATGTTTGTCGGTCTGAATTACCTTAATTATATAAACGTTGCTTATACAACACGGCGATCAGCCATATCTTTTTGTTTTCAGAAGGCCATGTTTTAAATATGTTAAATGAGTTATGAATATTCTTTCACATTCCATACATGTTACCTTCTTTAAAGACCGAGATTGGTAGCCCTGGGGAACTTTTCTATGATTGGCACCTACCATTAAGTGTTATTAGGCATGGGTCATAAAACCCTCATCTTGCAGTATTTCGATAATTTTGGATTTGAAATGCAGCACCTGTATAAATTATTGTGGTCATTACTCTCTGGGACTAGCATTCACCACACAGAATTGAAGATTTAAGCGTTATATAACAATGTAAATAATTTTTGTTTGTTTAATGACAGCTCAGTCAAATAATTATTCTATAAATTTTTATGCAGTTGTAGTTAATTTTCTTCATGTAAGCTCTAAACACAGTTTCTGAATTTACACATTGATTGTAATTGAGAAATATTTTTGTCTATCTTAGATATCTCTCCTACTTAACCCACATATATATATATATGTATGTTACACATACAAATACCAATGTCGAAAAGTTATGGATATATGCTCTATTTAATCATGACATATATCTCTGATTTGAAGAAAGGTATCTTTATTATGACCATACAGAGGTTTTTTTTTTTATTAGAAAGATAATAAGAATATTTCACTGGTTACACATGCAAATGGATATATCAGGCTCGAGGGTAACTGTTTTGGCGGTACGGAGGCTCTGCCGGGGTGTAAGATGAGATTTTCCATCACTGGTAAAAACTGCAGATATCCCGATCTGGCATGAAGGAAGTCCTTCTGTCTTACAAATACACCCCTGCAAATCTGAAAGATATCTCTAATATAATATAATAATTATAATATTTTAAATGCCTTTAGATATCTAATGTGCTTTAGTGATATGTCAGTCTCAGTTTCTTGAGATATCTCGTTTGCATGGAAGGTTATATTTTTCAGATACCACTTGTATTTGAAGACAAAAATCTTACTGATAGATGTAATTATGTGCATATAACTGTAAAGATATCTATCACCGACCTATCACAGAGAAGGAGATATATATTTACATTTAAGAGATATCTCTCTTGTTTAGAAGATACCTTTCAGTATGATAGAAACATCAAGTATCTCTATAACCTAAAAATATTTATTTTCAATAAAATAGGAAATAACTTTATGTCAGTTATGAAATAAACTGTGTGTTACTTCTTCCATGTAAAAGGAAGAGCATATACTGATATAAAACTTGCCAATATTTTATCATTCCCTGTGCATTGAAATTCACATTCACAACAAAGATCCCAGTAGTTCCACATTTGAAGTAATAAAACCATTAATTCTCTCAGAACATTTGTTAAAAGCATGGGGTCAGTGCTGTGGTCAGTTAAGGTCAGCAAATATTTTTTTATGATACAATGTTATTAAACACAGAAAAGTCCTCAAGGGCTATCAATCTGTGCCTATAAAGAATTTATTATCGGTATTTTTATTGTTATAATAATTATTTATTTTTTTTAGTAGTAGTAGTATTTATACTTATATCTGATGTTTCTAACGAACATGCGCGTTCAGATCGGACCTGGTTCATTTAGGCAAATGAGTGACGTGAAAAATCGCGTTTAACTTGAAATATTAATCTGCATCAGGAATCTAGATCAAATTTCCTCACAAATTCATTTCTTTGTTGCATTTCATTTAAAACGTAATACCCGAGATACCAGACTGGCTATATAAATTATCTTAAACCTAACTGTCAGTGTCAGCTAATTATCAGCACGGTATTATGAACATTAGCGGTATTTGTCAGCAATAAATATAGAACATTATCATTAGTGTCCAATATAAATGTGTCCCAAGCCTGCAATGTATTTCTTGACATCTCTTTGGTTGTAAATTCTGAAAGTGAAATACAAGAAAGGACTGTTGAATGCTCCTTGTAGGAGTACACTCAGCTACATGTTTATTAGATAAGTGTGGAAATGTTGCAGTTCCATTTAATGCTGCACCGAAGATTATGCTGGCACTTGAGAGAGCTTTCGTTCAGAGGGAAAGGAGTATAGCCTTGTTAGTGTGTTGTTATTGATTGAAACAATAAACTTGATATCATCAAAAGGACGTTCGGCAATACAGGTAGTTTTCATCATGTTTACTCGAATTTATAGCAGAACGAAGCTCTCATGCTGAGCGTAAATAACAGCCATAATGAAAACGTCAATTTCATAAGAACTTTCTACAGAACAGAAACTTCTCAACGTACCGGAACCGGAAAATGTACATGACGACGTGGGAACACAAGTTTTGAATCGAGATATTAATTATGGGTACCAAAACAGTAAGTACATTTTATGAGTTTGATTTATATTTTGAGATAAATGTTCAGATTAAGGGCAGAGAAAACTAATTCAACATTTTAAAGACACAAAACATTAGAACAAAACTGTTCACGGACAACAAATGTTTAAAACAATTTAGCCCTTATGGATAAACTCTATTATATAAGTCAAAGAGGTGTAGTTACTGGTCATTTTTTTTTTGGGGGGGGGGGGGGGATTTAACATTCGTTTTGAAATAATCAATTGATTGTATATATTTATTTGTGATAATCAACTGAATATCTGACAGTATTATGACACACAGGAAGCACTTTTAAATATACCAAACTACTGTTTCGTACCAAATATCATGTCAAGTTTCTTCTACATTATTTATATAAGTATCAACTGAATATCTGACAGTATTATGACACACAGAAAGCACTTTTAAATATACCAAACTACTGTTTCGTACCAAATATCATGTCAAGTTTCTTCTACATTATATATATAAGAATTTGGATACTGGTGCTTCGTTTTTAGATTTATATCTCTCTATTTATAACAATATTATACATACCAAAATTTATGACAAGAGGGATGATTTAAATTTTAGTATTGTAAATTTCCCCCATTTGGATGGGGATGTACTTCATGCTACATCTTATGGGGTATACATTTCTCAGTTAATTCGGTTTGCCAGAGCGTGTATAAATACAAAAACTAGAGATTGTTTTTCACAAAAAAACTTGTCTCCCCCCTTATGACCTTGACCTTTGAGTTAGTGACCCCAAATTATAACGAGAAATTGACCAACGGTCACTGTGACCTTGACCTTTGAACTACTGACCCCAAAAACAATAGGGATCATCTGCTCAATAAGACCAATCATCCTATGAAGTTTGAGGTCTGTAGGTCTAAAGGAACTCTAGTTATCATCCGGAAACGAGAAATTGACAAACGGTCAGTATGACCTTGACCTTTGACCTACTGACCCCAAAAACAATAGGGATCATCAGCTCTATAAGACCAATCATCCTATGAAGTTTGAGGGCTGTAGGTCAAAAGGAACTCTAGTTATCATCCGGAAACGAGAAATTGACCAACGGTCACTGTGACCTTGACCTTTGAACTACTGACCCCAAAAACAATAGGGATCATCTGCTCAATAAGACCATTCATCCTATGAAGTTTGAGAGCTGTAGGTCAAAAGGAACTCTAGTTATCGTCCGGAAACGAAGAATGGACGGACGGACTGACGGACTCCCCCCAGTTTGAGGGTTGTAGGTCAAAAGGAACTCTAGTTATCATCCGGAAATGAGAAATTGACCAACGGTCACTGTGACCTTGACCTTTGACCTACTGACCCCAAAAACAATAGGGATCATCTGCTCTATAAGACCAATCATCCTATGAAGTTTGAGGTCTGTAGGTCTAAAGGAACTCTAGTTATCATCCGGAAACGAGAAATTGACCAACGGTCAGTGTGACCTTGACCTTTGACCTACTGACCCCAAAAACAATAGGGATCATCAGCTCTATAAGACCATTCATCCTATGAAGTTTGAGAGCTGTAGGTCAAAAGGAACTCTAGTTATCGTCCGGAAACGAAGAATGGACGGACGGACTGACGGACTGACGGACGGACGGACTGACGGACAGGGCAAAAACAATATGTCTCCCCCCGAGGTGGGGGAGACATAATAATATCAAACAGGGAATGCCACGTACCAAAAACGCAGCCTCCCCAAAACGAGCCCCACAGCACCCAGAAGTGCACACCACCACAACACACACACACACACACACACACACACACACACACACACACACACACACACACGCACGCACACACGACACACACACAAACACAATCATGTACACACACACACACACGCATACATTACCAACACACACTAGCATACAAAGCAAACACACGAGGACAAAACGAACAATTAAAGGAACAAATTAAATTAAATTAAAGGATTTCAATGAACGTAATCAATATATTACAAATAAACTTCTTCAACAGGGCTACCGTTATTACAAATTGCGTAAATATTTTGCTAAATTTTACTATCGTAATTCTGATTTGGTTTTGAAATTCAATAGTAATCTAAAGACTCTTCTGCGAGAAGGTATTTCAAAACCCGATTTTTATGGGGATGTGGTTTACAAACTTCGTAAGATTTTGGGTCATGGCAATTTTCCAACTGTATTTGCTAAAATTATAAAACGTTTTGTTAAAAGAGGTTACGACCCAACTGTTTTGAGACACACCGCATGTTTGGTGTTCAACCCGTTTACAGTTGGACGCTATGCTTCCCTCTTTGATTGTGTCTGACGGAAGAGGGGGAGGACTCTGTGATGGGCAGTTTTTAAATCCCACTGGGACGAAACTGTTTTGATTTCTGTCCTCTGGCCTGTTTCGTCGGGCCCTTAAGGGTGTTTCTCTTGGTGCTCTGCCTTCTGCAAAGGCATTGAGTACATACGTTTTTTGGTTCTCAAGGTTTGCTTTTTATATATTCATACACGAGCATTTTTGTGTTTTACATACCATGCCTTTTGTTTCCATTGCGTGTGTTAGACATTCACCTAGCAGGGATTACTTTTATTTACACTGTCCTGTGACTTTGGAACATGGTGGGGGTAAGAGTGAGGTTGGGTGCGCACCATAAACCGGTTTAAGCTCCCCAGTGGTGTTTTTGCCACTGACCGTTCCAAGGCGGTGCCCCACTGTGTTCCTTTAATTGTTCGTTTTGTCCTCGTGTGTTTGCTTTGTATGCTAGTGTGTGTTGGTAGTGTATGTGTGTGTGTACATGATTGTGTGTGTTGTGTGTGTGTGTGTGTGTGTGTGTGTGTGTGTGTGTGTGTGTGTGTGTGTGGGTGTGGGTGTGGGTGTGGGTGTGTGTGTGTGTGTGTGTGTTGGTGGTGTGCACTTCTGGGTGCTGTGGGGCTCGTTTTGGGGAGGCTGCGTTTTTGGTATGTGGCATTCCCTGTTTGATATTATTTTTGTTTTTATACTAGTTGATCCTGACACCCGCCGGTTGTTACAATATTATATATACAAAGGGTATGAAAAGCAGTAAAAGCTATTGAAACACAACTAAAAGGACATGTCAGATATGTGGCAAAAGGGGTGCAGACATACCCATGTTTTACTAGTAGAGGTCTTGATTAGTAATTGAATAGCTTCTGTGTTTCATAACAAGCAACTGCATAGCTACTGTTACAATATATAAACATCGATAAATGGTAAAGACATAATTGAAAGAGCATAGAACTTTTAATTAAAAATAGATGAAGTAAATATAATTCTAATGTTTTTAATATATATACTAATCTTTAACAACACTGATATATAATTGCTAGCACATTGTAGATGTAAAACCTTAAAGGGATTCATTTTTTATTTCAAATAGTGTACCTTAAGGGTATTTATTTTCTATTAAAGTAGAGTTAAGTGTTGAGATATGAAAATAATTAATTTGAATAAGTTACTCTTGTTACATTCTGATAAATTCTTTACAACATTTCTCTGTCACAAACATTTTTTTTTTGGATATAATATATACTTTTCTTGATTTATCAAAAATATGGAGAAACAATTAAGGATACTTTTAAGGCTGAATGGTCTGATCAGAATAAAAATATTAAATAAAATCTACATTTGACTTTAAAAATCCTTTCCAACTGTCAATTAGAATATATTTTCTGCAAATACAATTTGTTCAAGGCAGCAAAATTTTGCTAAATATTCCTGTGAAATTACATAAAATAGTATATTTAAGAAAGTGCCTTTTGTAATAAAAGAATTTCATTGCTGGAACAGGAAATAAGCAATGAAAGATCTCTTCATATCAATTAAATGTTTATCTAATTTTAGGACCAGATATCCAGTTTAACGACACATAATTAGAAAGTTTGCTATCTCATAAGGGGCAATAAAACCATTAAGGGACCAGACTCGTGTGGTTTATGGGGAGCTTATGAACGAGTTTTAATTCCCTCTAAATCTTAAAATAAATAATTACCTTTATCGATTTCATGTAGAAATGTTCCCACCCATAATATGATATGTCTTGCCAACTGGCTGTGATAGACATTCCTATTTATTGTTTCACTATGCCTAATATGACCGTAAAAAGTTTGCTTCTCTGACTCCTAGACTTCTAGACCAGCATATACAGTGGCTATATAGGGCCGCAATCTAGTTGCATTAATTGCCTTGTCATTTATTCCAGTCAAACTACAACAATAAGTAACAGAAGTCAAACCAGGAACGTGTTTAAATGAAAATCGTGTATGTGGAGAGACGAAAGTGTTGTTTGTAAGCACACCAGCTTAACTTTTGATGCCGTTTCCCAACAGTCGTCAAGAATAAGCAAAGGCATGAGTTTTCCGCCTTTGTCAGCTTTATCAGTGATTTTGAACATCCCTAAGAGAAACTTCTCGACATGATCTTTTATGTCCGATTTCGCTTAACTTAACGCCATTTTCGGCTTTCTGCCACTGTTTTATTTTGAGACAGCATGACTCCCCTCCTCTTTGGGCATTGAATAAAGTCAATCAGCTGACAACTAGGTTCTTCAGCTTACTGTTCATAGACATGCAATGAAATTGTTGGTGCTCTCGGTTAATTGTCTAAGTTGAATCAGCATACAGTCGCGCAATATTTGTATGTCCGATAAACGGCTTTCTCAGCTGTGTCTGCCTGTTAGACACTAAAGTAAAAGTTTGCCTCTTAAAACTATCGTACTACTAGAAGGTTAAACTGTAGAGGAAACTGCTAAGTTTATTGAGTTTGTCCTGTTGTCTTTCTACCGAACATTTCCCATGCAAGAATTTGCACATCCTCTTTACTAAATAAACAATATCCCTTTTTAGTCCAGCCTTGGAACTTCTATCCAGTTTTGTTGTGATGTTTTCTACCTTCTCTTCAAAAAGGTAAAAGATTTTCGATTTAGTTAGTATAAACCTTGGTTGATTTCTGACAGGGTCGGCAACACATAACAACGGCAAATGTCGTGATTACACGAAAAAGTGCGCGAAAGAAAGGTAAAATAAACGTTTGCATGATGTCGTTATTTAGTGTTTCCGTTCACACGGTAAAACTATAACATGATAAGCTACAGATAACTAATTATAATGCGCAAGTCAACCAAAAGGCGACGCAACAATATTGCAGATTCTCACAGGGGCTCAGCACGTAACAAAAACCCAAAAAGTTGAGTTTTGTCGCCGTTTTGTATTAACTGCCGTTCTTTAGGAGCACATGGATCTGTTATTGTGTTGCGTTTTAAAATCACGGGGTAACGATATGTAAGGGGCGCTAACACTGTAAAACGCCACACAACATCATGAATATACGACATAATCGCCTTATAGTGAGGTATTTGAGACATTTTGACGTTCTTGTTTTGCTCTTACAGGGTCTTGTCATTGATTCGAGTTGGCGGGATAGATCTTACGAGAACATTATAAAATGGACTTGGTTATTGTTCTGTGGTGTCGCGCTGGCGACTCCACCAGACTGATAATACAAAATGGCAGAAATAGGCCACCTCTGGATTATGTCACTGTCCGTGAACTCATGTGATGTTTTAAACTATGTAACAACTTAGACATTGCCTAAAATAATCTAGGCTTTTTGTTTCCATTTGTTTGATCATGTTTGTTCTTGCATAAATATTACAAAGTATTATATTTATCTTCATAAGGATAACTTTGTTTAAATTTGGATTTGTATTCTTTATTTTAAGTATATTAAAATAACGCTATTTTTATCTGTATATGCTGTTTATGCTGTATATCTTATTTGATATATATATTATATGTTCATTTTATCGGGTAAAAGCTTCCAAAACAATATCCATAAATTATAAAGTTTCATAAAGTTGTATTATGTTTGAGTTTAACTGGAAACGAAACAATTAGAAGGATTCAGCCTATAAATATGGTCTCGACTTATTGATCAATTTTCCGATTGACTGATAACGAATTATGTAGGTAAAGAAAATGTTGTACCAGGTTTATTCAGCCATCAGTTACATTAAAATAAATGTGCAGAGAAGTGACTTAAACATTATTTCTGCGTAATGTATAAGGAAAAAACACGATTCCAGTTATATGTATTCTTTCTGTGGATATTTTTCTTAATATTTATCATCATGATTGGTAGTTCATATTCCAACACAGGTACGTTTCGAGTATATTCTCTTTTAATGTGCTTAAGGTAGCAAATGTGATCGCATGATGTTCATCGTCTGTTGTTTATCGTCTATCCATACTTAATCTCGTTAACACACAGAAGCCACATTTGAACCCAAATCATCATGGAACTTCGTCAGAATGTGTGTCTCATAATTTCTTGGTTAAGTTCAAAACTTGGTCACAAAGGGTCAAAACTAGGTCACAATGTCAAAACAAAAGAAAACACGTTAGAATACGTTAAGTGTACGAAACCCTGTTGTAGATGATTCCTGCCATTATTGTTGTGATTACATGAAGAAGAATAAAACTATACTTTCGTAGGCTGTCGTAATTTGCGTTCCAGTTAACACGGTAAAACGAAAACACGAGAAGCTACATATGTATAATTAAAATGCGCCAAAACACTGTATATATAAAAAATGAAAATCTACGAATGCACGTGAAATAATTTTATAATTGTTGAGATATTATCCCATCTTTGAATTAAAAGTTGGTAGATAAAATTGGATTTTTCATTTCATAGTTAATTTCAGTATTTTAATATTGTCAACTAGATGATAACATTTTGAAAATATGCGCGTAGGCCTAAAACTTTGTTGGTTTAAAGGGGTGCCTATATGTCTGTATATAGGCGGCGTCAATGAAGTTGGACGTCACTCTATTTAACTAACGCGTACCTTTGTCTTAATATATCAAGTTCAGTTATAAATCAACGTTTGTCTACCTATGACACATGCTTGTAATTATATAAAAAATATCAAAACCCTGTTGGATTAATTAAAGTAGATACGATATGTCATTGTATTATTATGCAACATTGATTAACATCGTTGGTTTTTCATATTCAATGCTACTTAACGTTCGTAACCTTTGAGTCAGTGCTTGAGGTACATTGTACTTTGATTTTATTCTTATTCCCATTTGTGTCCACGCGGGTTTCAGCGACTAGCAAAAGAGAATAAGTGTGTCAAGGCAGCACCACTTCAAATTTGATAATGGTTGTAGTGTAATAGATATGAATTAATATACGTGGAATATAAAACTACGATAAAGCATGCCATCTGGAGTTAAGTTTTAAGTACTTACAACGGAAAGAACAAAGTTTGCTTGACGGCTTTTCCATGTTTTCAATGCAATAGCAGCATTTAATCAGCCTTAGTACATACTCACAAACAATGTAAACTTTATGAAAGTAATATGCCGTGGTCTGTAAAGTGCGACTGTAACTTAAGTCGTGTAACAATTTTAATTATCCAACTGCTATGCGAATTCATTTTTTTCACAAACTAATTTATAATTCTTCCTTTGTTTGCATTCTCACTGGAAAACAATACGTATTTATTACACAGAGAGTCACTAAACTCAGAATATAAAACTCGTAATGATTTTATTTTTGGATGTTTACAATTGAAGAATAAATCTATTCTAAAAATATATGTACATGCATTTGTAAATAAGTAATCAGTTAACATATTGTTACATGTTGTTATTATTGTATTTCCATAAGTAATGTTATGAACAACAAATCATTTTATTATTTCTATTATTGTTCCGAGCTCACAAATAATGGAAATAATTGACTATAAAGAGTCTCAATTGATAGTAGAACTGTTTTCTAGCCAAATGCCATGGTCGCTACACAGGGACAAAAAGCCATTACATACAGTATGAAAAGATTTTGGGAGGAACGCAGTATCGTTCCAAAAGACAGGCAGTCACTATAAACAGAGGGTCGCTAAAAAGTCTCCACTGTACAATTTCGTTATAAAAACGAAAATAATTCCTTCTTTAATGCATTAGAAAGAAAAATTAAATCCAAGCTTTATTCTGTAGAAAGATTTGCAGAATATAGATATTTATTTTGCCCTGAAAAAATCCCCGATTTTTCGAAAAAAGTGCTTTGAAACGGAAACTGTTACTTACTTTGATCTTTTTACTTTCAATAAACTTTGATTCTAAGTTTGTTAAAAACAAAAATAATATCAAACAGGGAATGCCACATACCAAAAACGCAGCCTCCCCAAAACGAGCCCCATAGCACCCAGAAGTGCACACAGACACAGACACAGACACACACACACACACACACACACACACACACACACACACACACACACACACACACACACACACACACACACACACACACACACACACACACACACACTAGCATACAAAGCAAACACACGAGGACAAAACGAACAATTAAAGGAACACAGTGGGGCACCGCCTTGGAACGGTCAGTGGCAAAATCACCACTGGGGAGCTTAAACCGGTTTATGGTGCGCACCCAACCTCACCTTACCCCCACATGTTCCAAAGTCACATGACAGTGTAAATAAAAGTAATCCCTGCTAGGTGAATCTCTAACACACGCAATGGAAACAAAAGGCGACTGTCAATTATATATTTACACATCTGCGCTAACTGCAGTGTGTAACACAGTCAAATTTGGAACTAAATAACCATAACCCTTGAATGAGATCGAATAGAATGCAATTCGGGTAAATGCATTCAACGCTTTAGTTAAACAGATATGCACAAAACATAGCTAAAGCCGCAAAAATCCCTGTCCTGGTGGGAGAATTTGGAAGGTGTGTTTATCAGATAACAAACTATCATTCATGAAGAGTGATGCTGTACCTGTGCTTAATACAACTGAAATAAACAAACACTAGAGCAGACGATTTACCCACCATGCTATATGCATTTTATAACCTTTCAATATTTGTATTCCAAATTGTTTCTTTATAATGATATGCATAAATTGCTTTTTTAACAGGTATTGTGTATGTCATTTCTGGACTTCTTTTGTTTATGTATTCATTCCAGTGTAGTAATGCGAAGTCAATCCTAATTGAAAGTGGAGTATCTAATTGAAATTGTCTTGTCTACAAACTGTAATAGAGCAGTGTTAAAATACTACATAATGCGTGTCTATACAGTACAGTATACTTTTCTGCTTTATTATAAACGGGCAATCCTTTTACAAAATCAATTAGATCAACAGCTCTGTCACTTTGCAACTAATATTTGGAACATTCGTAGCTCACATCTGTTTTACATCTTGATGTTGACAAGCAATTGTCATGTTGACCTTGATAATAATCTACAAAATTGAATATGTTTGCTTGAAAGTTTTCTGCACTGTTTATACTATTTTTCATAGAAAAATAAATATGTGTTCAGTGGAGGTTCACTATTGACATTATCCATGACTGCTTTAATAGTATGATATTTTCGTGAATCCGAAAGACAATTCAAAAAAACAAAAATAATATCAAACAGGGAATGCCACGTACCAAAAACGCAGCCTCCCCAAAACGAGCCCCACAGCACCCAGAAGTGCACACCATAAACACACACACACACACACACACACACACACACCCACACACACAATCATGTACACACACAAACATACACTACCAACACACACTAGCATACAAAGCAAACACACGAGGACAAAACGAACAATTAAAGGAACATAGTTACAGTAGACCTATAGTAGACCATAGTAGACCTATGTTAAACACTGTGACAAAGCACAAAACGATTTCTTTTTTTTTAATTTTGCATGCCTGTTTCTATCACCAAATGAATTCATTTCAATTATCAACATGGTTGAGATAATCTCGTATTGGCAATTAGGGAAGACTGTCAAAACAATAAACATTCATGGCATCAATTTCACTGATAAACTAAGCCACTTTATAACTGGTATTAGTTTTGTTACCAGGTTTAACACCTTGCAAAATTGGCATCATAATATAATGCATGTGGTGAGAAAAAGAGGTATGTAATTATCATGACAATAATAATGTATACATTCCTCTCTTATCTTTGATAATGACCTCTAAGCTCCTCCCGAGAAATTAAAAATTTTGACGGTAAGGTTTAAATATTTTTTGAAAGTATACTTCTTTAACTTTTATTAAAACAATAAATTCAGCAAAAGAAACAGAATATTACAAAAAACACTTATGAAAATTTTGAAATTCTGTAGTTTTTTCAGGGTTTTAAACAGGGTTCTCTGATGTTTACCATGCACATTTTATATAGAAACCTGCCCCAGCGCCATCTTCTGGGTTGTATATTGCAGTTGGGGGTTTAAGCACTTCCTGGAAATTATTTAATAACTATAAAAAGTTGTATCATGATTTTGCCGCAAAGCGAAGCGAAGACAAGTACTGTACATCGTAACAGCAATCCCCAGTATGAAGTACAAACAGATTTGCATTGCAAGTGTAAGTACATCTGGAGGTAGAATAGTCAGGGTCAGGGTGGTCATCCAGGGACAGTGAGGGTTTACTCTGCTATTGAACATATGGAGTACGGTTACAATCTGAAGACTCACAAAATGACCCATATTCAAACCCGACCTAAATTGCATCAAGGCCATCATACTGACTAAGTTTCATAAATACCTAATGAAAAATGCAACCTATATTGCATACACAAGGTTACTCTATGATTTGACCCGTGACGTAGTTTTCGACCCAGCTGACTCATATTCGAATTTGACCTAGATTCAATCAAGGCAGTAATTCTCACAAAGTTTCATGACGAACCAGTGAAGGCAGACAGGCAGGCAGGCAGGCAGGCAATAAGAATGTATATACACATGCTATTCTGTTTATGGCCGTAATAATATCTGCATTTGTGGTTTATGAGAAAAATAAACAGACTGGCGACTGTCAGTTCCAACAACAAAACAAAGCATCAATGAAATGTTCCTTATAAGCCCATTTTAAATCTCGAGTATCACATTAGTCTCATGTCTATATAAAAATGCTCATACGTATCACTTTCTTTGCGACTTCTTTGAATTTATAAATCAGTAGACATTATGTTTTAAAATGATATGGTTTAACAACTGGTCCATGTGAAATGCACCCATTTGATTTAATTTCAGCTTCGTGAATAAGTCAATCTCTTCCATAAGTCAGTTTGTGAGTTGAACCTGTCTTGCACCTATATATCGTGTCTTGCCTGTTACCTGCCACTCGATGATTCTTGAGCAACGCTCTCAGATTCACGTGTCGCTAGTTTTCCAACGAATGATCAATAAGTTGCTTCAGCACCCTGGGTCCCCAAGTAAGGCCGCTAACTGTAGGATCTGATTCTATTTCGAAAGTTATATTATGTGTTGGTAAGCATCGTATAGTAAATGTTACTGGATCAGAAATATCTTACGTCACATACGTCCTATCGATCGATAACGGCTTCTTCTTCTTGGCATACTTGACTGGGATTCAAACAACTTACGTTAATACTGCTTGGAAATATTGTCAAATATAATTATACGGGGTCCGAATTTCTGCTATAAATGCTCCTGATTAATTGCTGTACAGACCTTTCTGTAAGATTTTGGACTACATATAGATGTAGAACTCGGTTAGCCACAAAATTAAAGAGTCATACGTTTTCATTAAATTTCTTTGATGTTCTCTAACGCAGTCAAATTCACCCCCTGATTCTACAAATGGTGCGTTGTATTCGACGAGATATTTCAGTAGAGATGATGGAATGGTGGCTCTGTACAGTTTTCCTTTTACTGTTTACATGCTTAGCATTTTTTTGTAATTGTGTCTGTACACACCAACGAATCGACGGAACTAAGAATTTAGAACATTGAAGTTAGTGCAACGTTTCTTCCGGAATTTAGGCTGTCGTTCATAGGCCTCTTGGACAAGTAAGCGTGTGAATATGTGCTTGTTAGGTAGTAAATATGGGCAGCTTGCAGCATCCCCTAACGGTACGTTCTGTATTCTCCTAACACAACGTTAATATCCTTTACCACCGTAGAACCGCCTTAATTGTCGTACTACATGTAATGTCTTCACACTGGAGTTTGAATTGCGCACTTCTTCTCGAAAGTATGCAGTACTTTGGCAATTCTGAAATTCATATGTATTCTGCATCTTGCAATTCTAACACATTCGGTTTCTAATTAGTTTAATTTATAAATATATTGTATTTTGTTATGATGGTATTAAACTGAGTGTTTGTCACTTATAAGTAGTAGACACACGTGGAAATTTAAGTCCGAATAAATATATTTTATAATTTGCATGGGTTTTGTATAAAATCAAGAATGCTGCTAAGTTTGTGTGACTGTGATAGCGTATTTGTATTTGCATGTGTGCATTTTTGTGAGCGTATGTATTTGTATGAGTGTTTGTTTGTAATGTATGTATGTATGGATGGAAGGATGGATGGATGTCCGTCTGTTTGTCAGTAAAGAGCACTAATAATGGTGGAGTCATTTGTGGCACTTTTTTGACAATTTTTTTAAGTAAATGGATCTAAGACTGTAGACTTCATTCCCGGAAATGGTAAACAAGTTACGTTTTTACACTCAGTCACTTTTCTAGGTATACGCTTTAAAGAAGTATTGTAGCTTATTCAATTTTTAAATTATTTCGATGAATATTTCATACTCATAAGATCAACGATTGGTATTTAACATTCAATCAGATTTATAAAAATAGATACCAAACTGAATAGTCTGCAGCGCTGTTAACATAGTAACTCAACTATTAAAAAGTCATAAAAACGTTTCAATTACCAGACTGTCATCAATCTGAGCGTACCACAGATAATTACTTATGATTCACTAATATGAATTAGCAGACATGTGGCAATGTTTTGTCATTCAAATCCTTTAAATTACCAGATTGTCATCAATTTGCGCGTAACACAGAAACTTATTTATGATTCACTAATATGAAATTAGCAGACATGCATTAAATTCTATTTGAGTAGCTAATTTGTCTCATTTATTTGTGAATATTGTTCTATTACTCAAAATAATAGAACACTTACCCATGATATATAAACTGTATGATTGGTAGAGTATGCATAATAGAGGGACAAGTATGGAACCTTGAGGCACTCCTGGTTAAACGTGGAGATCACTAGAGGACATATTTCCACATTTAATTAATTACTGTGTGCTAGAAAGATATGGTTTAAAGAAAAGTATAGCATTATCAGTGAAATGGTACATCGTTAACTTTGGAATAAAATATTGTGGTCAACTAAATCAAACGCTTTGTCTATTTCTTAGCACACAGCTCAAACATGTTTCTATTTATTTGAGCCAGGTGTCAATCAAATATAGAAGAGCTGTTTGACATGAAAAGTTTTGGGGGATACCAGATTGATTTCCATGTTTAATGTAGATGTTTTAAAGTATTTCTAAATGTGTGTAGCAAAATGTCTTTCAAAATTGTTTGGAGATAGTTGGTAAATCGAGATGGACCTGTAACATCGTCCTTGGAATACGGGGGCAATACTTGCCTCTTTAAGTGAGTCAGGGAAAATACATCGATCTATGCATTGATTGATTATGAAAAGAATAAGTGATATGATTTGGTTTCTATAGTAGTTTTTTCTATATTGTTAGGCCTATGCAATCTTATCATGCATATTTATTTAAATGCAAAGTTTTTACTATTTTATTGACTTCGTAAATAGTTGTGTGCTTCATTGAGAAAAAAGAATTTCGTAATTTTACATCTAATATTTGTTTCAGTTTTGATAAATACAGATTTAGATATAAACACTAAAATCGTCAACGTCCCATAACTCATACAAAAATCAACGAAGTGCAAAATCCTGACGAAATGCACAACTACACTTGGTACTAAACATTTCTACCAAGTGTAAGTAAAATCAACCCAGAAGGAAAGTAAACCCATTTTAAACAGATGTTTCGCAAAACTTTTGTTCTTGAACAAAATATCACTTTCAACGTAATTGTCACACATCATATTTTTCCAAAATAATGAAGGATGCCAACAGGAGATTTTAACAATATTAAACGTTACTAAGAAATGTTTCGGAATAGTTTCAGCAACAAATAACCCCTATCTGTGTTTCAATTCAATATCAAGAAGGAAACGATAAAGCGAACTTTTCAGGGTGTGCGCTATCTTTATGTAGGATATTGCTTAACAATGCTTCAAGAGAAAAAAAACTGCATAAACATCAATAAGGTATACACAAACTAAATTGAAATGCATGAGAGTTCTCTCAATAGGAACAAAATCTGCATTGGGCGAAATTTCAGATTACGGTATCTTTGAACGGCAAAAAAACTTGAAGTTGAAAATACATTGACGAAACTTTATCACTGCTTTTAATAATACATCACGCTATCTGCTTTTAATAATACATCACGCTATCTGGATGATATTCTTAATATGGATAACCCGTTTTTTGGTCAATTGGTGGACACTATTTATCCCCGGGAACTCCAGTTAATTAAAACTAACAATTTGGATACTGGTGCTTCATTTTTAGATTTACATCTCTCTATTTATAATAATATTATACATACCAAAATTTATGACAAGAGGGATGATTTTAATTTTAGTATTGTAAATTTCCCCCATTTGGATGGGGATGTACCTCATGCTACATCTTATGGGGTATACATTTCTCAGTTAATTCGGTTTGCCAGAGCGTGTAGTTATGTTGAGGATTTCAATGAACGTAATCAATATATTACAAATAAACTTCTTCAACAGGGCTACCGTTATTACAAATTGCGTAAATATTTTGCTAAATTTTACTATCGTAATTCTGATTTGGTTTTGAAATTCAATAGTAATCTAAAGACTCTTCTGCGAGAAGGTATTTCAAAACCCGATTTTTATGGGGATGTGGTTTACAAACTTCGTAAGATTTTGGGTCATGGCAATTTTCCAACTGTATTTGCTAAAATTATAAAACGTTTTGTTAAAAGAGGTTACGACCCAACTGTTTTGAGACACACCGCATGTTTGGTGTTCAACCCGTTTACAGTTGGACGCTATGCTTCCCTCTTTGATTGTGTCTGACGGGAGAGGGGGAGGACTCTGTGATGGGCAGTTTTTAAATCCCACTGGGACGAAACTGTTTTGATTTCTGTCCTCTGGCCTGTTTCGTCGGGCCCTTAAGGGTGTTTCTCTTGGTGCTCTGCCTTCTGCAAAGGCATTGAGTACATACGTTTTTTGGTTCTCAAAGTTTGCTTTTTATATATTTATACACGAGCATTTTTGTGTTTTACATACCATGCCTTTTGTTTCCATTGCGTGTGTTAGAGATTCACCTAGCAGGGATTACTTTTATTTACACTGTCCTGTGTGTACATGATTGTGTGTGTGTGTCGTGTGTGTATACGCGCGTGTGTGTGTGTGTGTTGGTGGTGTGCACTTCTGGGTGCTGTGGGGTTCGTTTTGGGGAGGCTGCGTTTTTGGTACGTGGCATTCCCTGTTTGATATTATTTTTGTTTTTTTGGAACATGGTGGGGGTAAGAGTGAGGTTGGGTGCGCACCATAAACCGGTTTAAGCTCCCCAGTGGTGTTTTTGCCACTGACCGTTCCAAGGCGGTGCCCCACTGTGTTCCTTTAATTGTTCGTTTTGTCCTCGTGTGTTTGCTTTGTATGCTAGTGTGTGTTGGTAGTGTATATATGTGTGTGTACATGATTGTGTGTGTGTGTCGTGTGTGTGTGCGTGCGTGCATGCGTGCGTGCGTGCGTGCGTGCGTGCGTGCGTGCGTGCGTGCGTGCGTGCGTGTGTGTGTGTTGGTGGTGTGCACTTCTGGGTGCTGTGGGGTTCGTTTTGGGGAGGCTGCGTTTTTGGTACGTGGCATTCCCTGTTTGATATTATTTTTGTTTTTATCATCTGACGTCAAACTTAAATCGCGTATTCTCATATATTGAAATTATATGCTGAATTAAATTTAAACAACATTTGCATTTGCTTTTTGCACTGATGAATTGCGTTAGCATTCCATTTGGCGGCGTTTCCATCCGGTTCGCGTGCAGAGTTACACTGAAGTAGGTCAGAGGACATATTTGACATAAACGGCATGTAGAGATTCATTTGATAGAAAGTTAATGCATTAAATGAATCTATACAGCCCGTTTTTGTGACAAAATAGTGGATAAGTTGAGCTATGTTTCTCAAGTGAGTGATCCAGATCAATCATTCCCTGTTGTTTTAGAAGCCGTATTGGAAGAGCTGCCTTTACTCTATATATCGAGAGGAAATGATTATATTGCAATTAGTCAAACATGGAGACGTTTGTATATTTCGATACCCTTTCAATATTTGTTTACGCTTCTAAACAGTCTGACACCCCTTAACCGTTTACTAAAGACAGAAGCTTATGGTGTAAGGTTCATCCTAACAGGAATAATTGCCTTCTTTTACATATCAGGAATTTGGCATATACCACCAATTTTTAACAAGAGCAAGAATGAATCGTCTCTACAATCAAAGCTGGTCATACCGAATACTGGTGTCCCGAAGATAACAGGAACTTCATCCAAACAGGCGAAAGAAGACCTCGCTTTTTACAGGATAGACACAACACCAGAGAAAACGGTTTGAAATATTTGCAAAATAATCGTTTTAGTGTTACGGTAGGGTAATGACAAATATAGCAACATTTATCCCAGTGTGGAAGAACTAGTTTAGAATCACGAACAGAATCAAATAGATACAGTACATCTGTGTTATTCTAAAAATATTATAAAATAAAGCTGGATAAACGTGCATGCTTAAGCAACAGACAGTTCAGTTATATCTGTAATTTTATTCGTAAACAAAATACTTCTATAACTTTAAATTCTATAAAAGTATCACGGGAAAGTCTGTTTCAGAAACAATTGCCGTTTTTGAACAACTTCAGAAGCCCTTGCTGGCAAGAGTTGAATTTAAAAAGTAACGCCAGTCGTTTTCGTTGTTTACCATACTATTACCTAGTCGGTGCTCCAAAGTGTGGAACCACTGATCTTCATAGAAGATTGCTGCAACATCCCTTAATTCCGTCCAATATTATCAAAGAGCCCCATTGGATAGCAAGAAATCGATTTAAAGGTAATAAACATGCGGCAACACGTTATTTAGCGATGTACCTTCTTACAATAATGTCTTTATAATAATGATTTTCAGAGGGCAATTTCAAGGCTTTTGTCTTCACCCAGCAAAACAATATATATAAAACTATAAATGATTTTATGTCGATTTCATGTATCTAACAAACTGTGACTTTAAATAGATATCGATTCATAATAAGACAACGAAGGAAATAAGGTGTATAAATTGTAGCAGTATCACTTTCTCCGTACGTCATTTACATAATATACAAGACAAATGGTACCTGGAATAAGATAAAATATAGTATTTATCAGCTGCTGACTAAACTGAACAATGTAAGAGCGATGAGTAAAATAAAATAAAAGGCGTTTGAAACAACATACGTCACTAGAACGTTCGTTATAAATACATTGATGCTTTTTATGACTTTTTTTTCGGATTTTGTTTTAGATATAAAAAAGGTTTGGTTACATACATTTAATAAGCACATTATTGATAATCGAAATATGTCCCAAATGCTTAGATTTTGTATTATCATACTTTTCACAAATAGTGCTTGAATTATTTTACTCAATGTACGATCTTAATGGACAAAAGAAAGTTCAAGTTAAAGTGTCAAAACTATAAAAGATGCTTTCCAACTTCAACCAAATGAATTTTGCAAATATCGTTACTGTCATTGAAACTTTGATTTTTATGAATTTAATTGAAAAGGAAGAAATATACTGTCAGCCTTGAAAAATAGTGAATGACATACTGCGGACAAAATTGTCAAATATGTGTTGTATACTGTTTCCGTGAAATGTGATAAAATTTTAGTTCAGTCTCTAGTTAAAGATACCACGGTCGTCACAATAACTGACTACTGTAATAAGATACTGAACAAAGGGTAGACAAACTTGTTCTACGGAGACGCGGGGTGTCCTGTTTTTCAAAGTTGCATCTCAAACTTGATAACGTTATTGAAATTAAAATTGAATGTAATTTAGCTTATAAACATGCTATATGGACGATATCTGTTCGTCTGGTTTTGGCAAACACTGTTGGAAATTATTAAGATATGACAATTTTCCTGTGACTGTTTATGTGAACTTTTGCAATTATCGAAATGTTGTACTATGAACAATCCTTATTTACCACATGTTTGCAAGGCAAAATTTGGAACAAGTTTGATACCTTCTAACACATATCCATGCTTTCAAGGGAGATATGGCAAATATTGATTACTAATAGCAGTACATCTAACCTCTCCGTAGACAAGATGTGTCTATCACAGTCTTCCACTGAGGACACGCTTCGCAAGCGGCATAGGCTGTGCGAGGTACTGGGCAGTATTAAAAATATTTTAATATTGAATCAAACATTTTTTGTTGTAAAGTTATTGTGTCTTCAACTTATATTATTGTCAAGTACCGTATGTTATTATAATACTTCAGCACCTATTTAGTTTGAAAATTATTCACAGTATTTAATTTGCGCATCCTTTTTGACCGCGAGTCATAGCTACACCATACCTTATATTGTGTAATGTAAGGACATTTTCAAAAATACGTACAAGTAATTATTATTCATTTTGCAGCCACACCCCGAAGTTTGTCAAGTTACTTAAAATACTTTGACGGAGTTGTTGAAAAGTTGATCTCAAATAGCAACAAAAACAGCTATCATCCTATGGTTTTTGGTAAGATCGTTTGATTTCTTCAAAATGTAGATTTCATAGTAGTTCTCGGTTGCTAGCAGTACTTAGTAAATTTTATTTTCTTTACCGTGCAAGATTCTTGCCCCGGAATAACAGGAATAACCATCTGAATGATTTTGGTACACTTGCAGTGACAAGTTCTTCATTTCTTTCGCCTGCAAATATTATCTCTTTGTATAAATGCCGGTATTCCCAGTGCGTGCAAATTTGAAAATTAATTCTTACACATACTGAGCAACAAAAGAAAACGTTTTTAATAGTATGGGGTTGTAAGTCAAATATTATGGTTACAAATGAAGATAAAAAATCAAGAAAAGTCAACATAATCGTACACTGACTAATTCTATGTTTATTTAACAAAAATATAACGGTAGTTATAGTCTCAGTTACTAATGGAATCAATTGTTTTCTTTTATCCTGTATTTATTAGATATACAACGGTTCATAGTTTGGATTTAACTGTGTATCTGAGTCAGAGTACACTTATGAAACATAATTTACTTTTGAGTGATTTACTGGTTAGTATAAGTTCAAAGTGAGTAGCTATGTAATCATGAAGTCCCGAATGATTAATTACGAAGCATTTGAGCGACAAACCGTAATACACTGACTTGTTTATCGTTTAGATGGGTAGTTTAGATGGGTACTTATGTAATCACGAAGGCCAAAGTCACTGTGTGATTAATTGCGAAGGATCTGAACGACAAACCGTGCTTTGCATATCGGTATAGCACGCAAACGTAAAATCTACTTCTATACACATGTTACTTGTGTACCAGAGTCTACTTCTTGGGCTGGGGCTAGCGACTGACGTGATAGCCGTACTTAAACACAAGCCTATAGTGGTTCGAATTATTATTAAGTGTGGATCGTAAAGTGGTTTGAATTTATAACTTTTCAGAATATATATAAGGTTTTCTAGCCAAGACAAAAGCAAACAACAAACACAATGCTACTTGTTTTTATTAATGTATGGTTGTAAACAGTAACTATTCAAGAAATGTATTTATTAGATCTGCATGTAATATAAATATATATGTGAAAACAGAATGATTTTATTAAGTAAAGAACTGATACAAAAAGAGAAGAATGTATACGGGAAAAACCGGGTTTTTCCCGTCCTTAAGTTACACGTGAATTAAAAATTATTGATGAATTAAGTGTAAAATGAATTTACAATAATTTCAATATATATACGTCCAAGTTGAATTTAGGTTCTCCGTTACAGGAGCCATTTTGGATTTCGACTTCCGGTGGTAATGACTAAAACATTTCCGAAAACAACTCTTCCCCCTGTTTTCATTCTTCAACAACCAGCTAATTACTGGTTGTTAAACTTAACGATTTTTTAAAACTTTTTAAAAGAAATTAATTATATATAAAAGTATTTTCCCAATTTTGTCAGGAACGCTGAATTGACGCAGCTACCGCGCTGTAAGGGGAGGTAATCGTTACGTTGCGTTATTCAAAAAGCGTCTACTGACCACAAACTGAAGCGTTGTTTAATGGACGTCATCGTACCATTATACGGAAATTTGTATTACAGTATGATTCGTGTTATTTTTTTTTTAATGTTTCTTTGGTTAGACTGTAGTACATGTGGTGTATTACTTATTATGATAACAGTTACAAATTAATTAATGTATTTAGTTTTTCCCGTAGATAGGTAGCACCTATAGTTATATTAACAGAGTTTTGCTAAAAGCAAAGGTTAATTGAGAATATTTCTCGAAAAAGATGAAGCACTTAGGCTTGGATGGTATACCGGTGTGACCGGTAAAACCTTTTCGGATTGTAATAGAAATGCACGAGTATATATACGCCCGTGAAAAATCACATGACTAAATAATTAATTAAATATTGGTTCTCAAGTGAACCAGTAAAATTAAGGCGCTTTCAAAAGTTTAACCAAAAAAATAAAATAAAATAAAGGTAACAAAACTATGTAGGAAGGAAGGACAAGATGGCATCGCCCATGAAATGAAATTTTGACTGAAAACGTAATTTACACTTTAGATATAATATTTGGAACTGTTATACTTGGAACAAGATATTAAACTAATTTATTACACAACGCTTATTGATTTTCCATGTCACTAGACAAGGTGAAAACATATTGGGCGTTCCCGGAACCTTTACTCCCCATTTATATGGCTATAAAACAACATGTTCTTATAGGCAATTAAAAACTCTTTCATAGGTGACCCACAAATCGCAAGAGATTTAGTCCCTTAATTGTTTTATGACCCTTTATCAAATAAGACCCTGTCTCATTTGATGTTTTTAGACTGGACATTTTGTCCAATACCGTGGCGCTCACGTTTTTGTTCCGTTTTAATTATAGTTCTTACTGCGTTAAAATGTAAACGTGTCTAAATCATCGCATTTTAACGCGAGAAACCCTGTTAAACCCTAAACATGTTAATAGTAGCCGGGTCAAACGGCGTGTCTAAACATATCGCCAATCAGAAGCTTCCAAATGCGTTTGCTCCCCGTTTTCTCCCTTTTTTCGCCGTTTAGCAAATCAACGATGCGTGTTTTTGCCAGTACCCAATCGACGACCTTCTTTTTTTGTTGACAATAAACCTAGCTGTTTTGTTGTTGTATGTTTTATATCTACTTAGCGATTATAATCGCGAAAACATAGTGAAAATTAGCATTAAAACATGTTATTGTAAATCTACTACCTACTAAACATTAAACAGCTAGCTATGGTTTCACTATATATCCCCCGGAAATATTATGTGCCGTTCAAATTTGTGTTTACTATTTCTCGGCCCTATATTTCTCTGAAGAGAATCTGTAAGATCCATGATATTCAGAATAAGTTATATAAAGGCCGTAGCTAATAACATACAAATCAGTGTTCAATTCGTTTCGGCAATACACCGCGTCCTACAACAAAAGTCTAATATTGACATGCTAAAAGGCTGGTCTAGAATGCACTTTACATGTAGACCTACTGTAGCATACATACTTTTCAGGTACAGGACATTCTTTCAGAACACACATAACACTAACTTATATACACAGGTATATATTGCAGTTCTAATAATTTGTTTGTTAAAAGAGTCAGGTGTAGCAATGCCAGCACCTGACGTTATGAGCATCCCCACTGAACACTTGAAGTAAAGAGAAATACCTTAAATTGGGTCGAACCGGGATTTGAACCAAGACCTACCAAGTGACAGATGGACAGTCAAGCTAGCACAACAGCGATGCTCTTGGAAATATTCTTACACACTACCTCCTCACAATTAAGCTAACACTAACATATTTACACATGTATATATTGCAGTTCTAATAATTTGTTTGTTAAAAGAGTCAGGTGTAGCAATGCCAGCACCTGACGTTATGTGCATCCCCACTGAACATTTAACTGAAGTAAAGAGAAATACCTTAAATTGGGTCGAACCGGGATTTGAACCAAAAAAACTAAAATAATATCAAACAGGGAATGCCACGTACCAAACACGCAGCCTCCCCAAAACGAGCCCCACAGCACCCAGAAGTACACACACACACACACACACACACACACACACACACACACACACACACACACACACACACACACACACACACACACACACACACACACACACACACACACACACACACACACACACACACACACACACACACACACAC
The DNA here is from genome assembly GCA_022818135.1 of Saxidomus purpurata. Taxonomy (NCBI): domain Eukaryota; kingdom Metazoa; phylum Mollusca; class Bivalvia; order Venerida; family Veneridae; genus Saxidomus; species Saxidomus purpurata. The sequence continues at coordinate 69,908,375 of JAFMSR010000001.1, read as the reverse complement.
ACACACACACACACACACACACACACACACACACACACACACACACACACACACACACACACACACACACTACCAACACACACTAGCATACAAAGCAAACACACGAGGACAAACCAAGTCACTGGTATTAGGTAGTAGTATGAAAGGAACGTGTCTGTTTTTTTTTAATGATATGGCCGGGCATACCCGTAGAGACTTTGAGTTTAGTGGAAGCTGTACAAAGGCGTTATGGTACCCATAACCAAGCAGAAATATGCCAGTCTAAGTTGTACATCACCAGAAAAGAGAGTATTTCAATTTGTAAGCTTACCAGGAACGCTTATCCAAGTGCATCTACACAGGTTATAGAACTATTAGTATTGGAACATTTTATCGACGCACTACCTGAGACGGACATAAGATTGATATTAAAGGAAGAAGGTCCAAAGAGAATTGGCGAGGCTGAACAAATTACCGTTCGACTCGAAGCCAATAGAATGGCTGATAGAAGCAGAGGTCAACATCACGTACGGTCCGAACCTAGCGAGACAAAGAGAGATAACTAGCAACTTGATCTACTTACAGCGCAGATAAATGAAATGAGTGACAAAATAAAGAGGCTAAAGAGAATCAGCGTAGACCAGAGAGGTTGACAGCCTTATAACGACTACCAACATAATGGTCGTCCGGGTTCCAGTCAACGAAACAATCAACGGACAAAATACAAGGCTTTACGCAAAGAGGAGGTATGGTCGCCCGTCTGCGAATCAGGGAAACCACCAGAACTTGAATGTATTGGCCATCACTCGACCGAATCCCGCAGGTCAAAATCAAACAAATGCGAGTATGTAAATGTGGAATCGAAAGATGACGCTTTCTTTGTGTCTGTGAACGTTCAAGGATTTCCATTAAATTTATCAATTGATACTGGTAGTAATATAACAATTTTAAAGCAGACAGCAGTTGGCAAATTGGTGCAAAAGGAAAATCATCTCATAGAATCATTTAATTTAAAAATAGTAACCGCAACAGGATACATTGCACTGTTTCATGGGACATTTCAAGCCTGCATAACAATTGGTTCAAAAGTACATCAACATCAGCATACTCACAGTTCAAGAAAATACGGTTATACCAGCTTCTTCAGAAATCATTTTACCAGGTAGAGTAGCTGGACATCCTGCAGTTCAAAGTCTTATGGTTTAGTCGAGGCTAATTCCAGAGTTCGTAGAGAAAAGTATTATAGCGTTGGCAAAAGCAGTTGTCAACCTAGAACAACTAAATCTTCCTATTAGATTTGCTAATTATAGTGATGAATCATAATTATACCACCCACAAGAACACTTTTGTAGCCACGTATGAATTTGTGCAAGAACCTGACGTTACTCCTGTACAGTCGGTTGATACCAACAACAAACCATCCCATGGTATCCCATAAAAACAAAAATAATATCAAACAGGGAATGCCACGTACCAAAAACGCAGCCTCCCCAAAACGAACCCCACAGCACCCAGAAGTGCACACCACCAACACACACACACACATACACACACACACACGCGACACACACACACAATCATGTACACACACACATATACACTACCAACACACACTAGCATACAAAGCAAACACACGAGGACAAAACGAACAATTAAAGGAACACAGTGGGGCACCGCCTTGGAACGGTCAGTGGCAAAAACACCACTGGGGAGCTTAAACCGGTTTATGGTGCGCACCCAACCTCACTCTTACCCCCACCATGTTCCAAAGTCACAGGACAGTGTAAATAAAAGTAATCCCTGCTAGGTGAACCATATGAATAGAATATTTCAAAAGGCAGAAAAGCTTAACAGTCTACAAAAAGAAACACATAAACATCTCTTAACCAAACATGAAAAAGTATTTTCAAGAAACGAAGACGATTCAGGACAAACCCACCAAATACAGCATACCATCACTACCGGAAACGTCAGGCAGCCGAGCAAGAAATCTAAAGTATGGCAGAATAAAGCATTATAGAACTATCCAGCAGCCCTTGGTGTAGCCCTATTGTAATGGTCACAAAACTGAATGGGTCGATACGATTTTGCTGCGACTACGAAAATTGAAAGAAGTAACCATCAAAGACAGCCATTACTTGGTTTAGTGTATTAGATTGTAAATCGGGATTTAGTTGCAAGTGCCTGAAAAAGATCGATGTAAAACAACGTTTTCAATCCAAGGCAGCGGCCTGTGGCAGTTCAAAGTAATGCCTTTCGGATTATGTAATGCCCTGGCTACCTTTGCGAGACAAATGGAAACAGTTTTAGCAGCGTCAACATGGAAAACATGTCTGGCATATCTAGACGACATTATAGTTTCTTCAGAGCATATCCAAGCACTTGATGAAGTGTTCACAAAAAAAGTCCCGAAAAATGCAAAGTGTTTCAATAACAGGTTACATTCCTTGAATATTTCATCTCTGAAGCTGGTATAACTACCGATCCGAAGAAAATTAGTGATACAGTCTATTGGCCAATTCCAAAATACGTGAGAGATGTTTGCATTGTTTTCAGTTTATTCTCATGCTACCGAATATTTGTTTTCCAGTTTCCCACTATTGCAAAACCTCTACATAGATTAACAGATAAAGATGTCAACTTTATTTGGAACTCGACCTGCGACGACGCTTTTAGAACATTGAAAAAGGTTTTGTGTCGGTCTTCGTAGTACAAAGGTTGATCATGAGATCTCTCCGTTAATTGTACAAATGTCGCCGCTAGCATAGTGTATAGTGATAGCCAGTCAGTTAAAGGTTCCGGTGGTATAGCAGATAAGAACCACAACCAAGATGACACTTCATATGTAACTGTTTGTTCTTTGTCCAGCGGTTTGGCCAGCCGATGTATAGAAGAAGTGTCAAAGTCGGACAGGTCATCGGAAAATCCAAGGGATAGTCAAACTGATGGAATATATGTGGCTATCGCGAGGGGTAACGAATCTGGAGAGGAGAGCCTTGAAAACAAAAAAACAAAAATAATATCAAACAGGGAATGCCACGTACCAAAAACGCAGCCTCCCCAAAACGAACCCCACAGCACCCAGAAGTGCACACCACCAACACACACACACACCCACCCAAAACGAGCCCCACAGCACCCAGAAGTGCACACCACCAACACACACACTCATTGTAATCCATGATATATCATACCATGCCTGGGTAAGCGAAGGAAATACCGTTGTTAATCAGATAGTTGTACCTAGATCGCTTTAAAGTAAATTTCAACAGTTGCTACACAACTAACCGACCGCTGGACACATGGGAGTAAGACGCACGCTAAAAAGAATACGCTTTCAATTCTTTTGGTACAAAATAAAAAGAGATGTCACCAGATGTTGCAGTCAAAGTGAGGCATGTGCCTCCAAGAATGGTCCAGCCAGACGTCCTCAGGCAAATATGAAAAAGTATGTTGTTGGCGCACCTTTGGAGCGGGTGGCGCTGGATATAATGGGACCCTTACCCTTAGGTGACAATTCTCGAAATCGCTATTTACTTTAATTTGCAATTATTTCACAACATGGATAGTAGTAGTTCAAATTCTCAACCAAGAAGTCTGTACGATTGCAAGTGCATTCATAGATCGTTTTGTCTCAATCTCCCATGTCCCGAGACAGATTCATACAAACCAAGGAACAAACGTCTGCTTTCAGACCACAATCTAGCGGTTTAATGGAGAGAGCCAATAGAACTTTGCATACTATGCTATTAAAGTTTATTACAAACAAGCATAGAGACTATGATGAATTAGTACCACTGACAGTATAAATCTATAATTCTAGTAATCAAGACTCGACTGTCGGTAGTGTCCTTAGGCAAGACACAAATAATTCCTCATTGCATCTCTCTCTTCGAGGTTGTTTCCATCTGGAATGAGTCGCGAGAGCAATTTATATAAGTTGGAAGAACTTGTTTTGCAATCGAGAATAAATAAATTAGTATAAAGTAAGACTCAACTGGTTTTTCACCAAGCTACATGATGCTTGAAAAAGAGATTATTTTACCAATAGATTTGGCTTTTGGTGCTAGAGACGATGTCGAGAAGAAACAACATTACATTCGGATTTCCTAACAGCATTAGAGGAGCGACTGGTTAAAGTCCATCAGCTCGCCAGAAAACGGCTCATCCGTTTAAATCTTGTAAACCGGGAGATATGGTTTGGTTTGCGAATATGCAAACAAAAGTTGGTTTATGTCGAAAACTTTCGCAGAACAGGTTAGGTCCGTATGCAGCGTCATGGAACTCAACGGTAAAGTTTTCCAAATTCAGCGCAACGCACGATTTAAATCGAAAATTGTCCACCACCACCGTTTAAAATTCTACCGCGGCACTCCAACGTGCTGGTACCATGTCTCATTGAAAACAAATGAAACGGATAAGGCATATAGTAAAGGAAATAATGGGATGAACATTGAATAACAATAATAATAAAGTGTATTTAACAAGTTTAAAATTGTATTTCCGATCAAGGCTAATTTCAAGCATGTGATCAAAATAAAAATTATGAACATTTGTTATAACTGAGCTATATCTAAATATGATAATTTGACGACAATTACATAATTTTGTTTTTTATAGATATATATTAACAGTGGTTACTTCTTAACATAAAATTAACAATCAGACTGAAATAAATAAATAAATAGAGGAGATTGAAAGAAAAAGAGAGACCGTGAAAGAGAAAGAAGGCACTTGTGAAGACAATAGAGACGTAAGCAAGGAAAGAGATCGGAGTATGAAAAGCAAGGCGGATACCAGCTCAAAAGGCAAAAAAGTGAAAGAAGGCCAGAGAATTAATTAAAGAAAAACAGTACGAGTAAGGGAGAACAGTCACATAGACCTGAGAACTTGATGAAGATGCAGAAAGAAAAGGACCAGAATCAAACGAAAAATGAAGGCAATGAAGCACCAAAAATGGGGCAGAGGAAAGATCATACTAAGAAAGAGAGTAGGAAAGAAGAAGAACAAAAAGGTCGGAAGTTAAGGAAAGAATGCTTGGAAGAGAAAGTTTAATAGACTTTGGAGATAAAAGTAAAAGAAAGTAAGACAGGGGAAATAAGGAATGTATCGTGAAGGCAGCAAGACAGTAGAACGGTTAGAGAAGCAAACAGTCAAGAGTGCGTTCATGTAAGTGGAAATAAAAGACCAGAAGAACAATCCGATGAATGAGGAAAGAAACGAGTTAAGCTGTCGCTGGAAGGTCGCATATAAGAATATTTCGGTGACAATTTACAGATGATATATCCCCTTCACATTCATTCTCTTCATGCAGCAATTCCACTAATTCAACTAGCAGTTCTAGCACCCTTTCCACGGGATTAGTTGTAGCAGAGCATTCCACTGATCAACCGAAATCACCCGTCAATGAACCGGTAACAAAGATTATCCCTCCACTCCACTAGACAAAATGCTAATGTAGTTGAAAGTATATCTCTCTCATACGAACACTACAAGGAGTCGAGTGATACTAAATGTAGCGTAAATGTAGGTGGAACCTTGTTCGTTACCACTCAGGCCACTTTAAAGAAAGACCCAGGTTTTTTTTTGCAGATTTGCAGATGCAGATGGCATATTTTTTACCCAAATCCGAAATATTTCCAATTTATACTCAATTTTATCAGGTAAGGTGATGTGATGTAGTCAAGAGTTCTTCCAAGGGATACGGCAGCACTGCATGCATTCTACTATGTGGCGGTGCTTCACAAATTATTTGGCCTCATTCATGCAATTCAGGAGAAACAAAGCCAATAGTTAGTTTGACATGCATTGAGAACTGCTACCTACAAAGTATTGTTTTTAAGGATACCGCTAAGGTGTGCTTTGTGTCTGAAATGTTTATAGTTCTGCTGGATAATGCCGATGATTGCCGTATATGTTTGAATTTTTTTTTGTTCTGGTGTATTATGCCGATAAGTTTTATGTTTTCAAATTTTTATTGTTCTGATGGATGATGCCGACGAGTTCAATATGCTTTCATTGTTTTGAAAGATACCGTTGAGGAATGCAATGCGTTTGGAAATTGTCTTTGTGTGTGATCTTAACAAAATAAGACTGCATGTTGTGTTCACCATTCCGAGTTGCAGGACTAGAGAATGTGCGAAAGGGTTTTTGTTGTTGTTAGTATTACGGGATAAAACTTTCATGTATATGTTTGTTGTAAATTTTTTGTTGTCATACCTTAACGACTGGTATTAAAGTCAAACTTATAATCCCTATATTCGATACCAATTTCTAGGACTGATGCTAACCCTTCTTTGGCTACTAGAAATCTTACCAACTGAAATTTTTTTTATTTTGATGGCTTGGCTACCTTGGAAAAACAAAAATAATCAATTTGTCTTAGAACACATACAAAAAGGGAAGTAAACAAAGGCATCCTACATTAATTTCTACATTCGAACCACCAATAAGACGTAAAATCCTTGTAAGCAATAAAATAAACGTATTGAAGATGACTTTCGTTCCCCACCCAGGACAAACTACCTTTGCTAGAAATTTAAATCAGCGACATATTCTACAATTTCACAGAATACTTACAAATCGATAATCCATCGTGAATAACTCGTAATTCAAACTTTTAACATTCAAAAGTCCCACATTAACTATCGTATCAGTTACAATTATCCCGTAAACAACAGACGCTATGTGCAGCATTTCAATCATGCGGTGATCTTCCGATAATAAGGCCAGACTCGGATGACGTCACATGCTGCGTACTATATGATATTGATTCAAGTGTAAATCTTTCGTGTTTTGTGCTCACTCATACTGTCCACATCTGAAAATCAACGAATTGGTATGGTTGATCCGTCTACCGACGAGGTAAGGAAAGGTTTAATTTATTGGTATAATCACCGCAATGTTTAGAATACCATAATCTAAAATGGTATAGTCGCCGCAACACTCCTCCGTCTACAACTTCTGTCATGGTTCATATTCTGATCAGAATATCATATTTTATTTGTATAATCGCCGCAATCATTAGAATACCATAATAAATAAAAGTTGCGGCAACACTCCTCCGTCTCCAGCTTCTAATACGGATTTTCACACACTTCTGCGCAAGCGCGGTATTAATGAATATCGATCGTATTGTTATCCTCCGCGGTGGCAGTTGCACGCCATTTTACAAGCGATATAAAAAATTTGATCTTTCATTTTTATTTGTTTTATAAAATACTTTGACGACATTGCTAAAAGCCATTTACAGATGCTAAATCATGTTATGTTCTTTCAAAATAATTGAATATTTATAGAGTTAATATTTAGAATGATCAATCGAAAAAACACGACGGAACAGCGGTTTTATTTCAATACGCAACAGTTATTTTCTTTTTCAATGTTCACGCATCTTTTTTAAAGATAGTTTACTTAAATCAGTTGAAATGTGTCCTTTTTGTCGAAATATTGGGGTATGATTTAAAAACTAAAGATTAATACACAATTAGGTGCAGTGATAACTGAATTATTTTTATGCACATCGTCTGTTTCTGTCTTCTGCTGCTATATCTTTTAAATAGCATGACGAAATTTTAGGGAAATTCACTTTTTTAAAATTGTTTTAGTGTAATTTTTAACTTTTGGTTAAAATAAGTACATCTTCCTTTTCAGACACTGTGTCGCAGCCTTTCGTCATATTCATATTAATATCAATTACAGAAAATTAGGCATACAAAGAAATCTAATCCGTATTTTTGCAGAGCTGCGACACTTTGAATATTACATTAGTACGCAAAACCTACTGATAAGATTTCGGTCGTTTAAGTAGTCAGACAATATCTTGGAACAACTGAAGTCTCTGTGAAGTCGTAATGTCAACTATGTCAGTGCATTTTGATTCATATTTTGAAGTTTTGTTTGTAAACTTATTGATTTCGTTATGACCTTTTAAATATTAAAATTAAATTTGTTTTCTCAGTTCTGTTCTTGTAGAATCAGATCTGCTAAAATATTTGTCTGAATTCAATGATTATATAAGTATTGGTAGGTGACGCATCTGTTTTCAATATGCAGCACAAACTATTCCGTATATAATATTAAGAACCTGCAAACAGAAATAGCTGTGAGGCCATTTGGTGTTAAAATTATTTTAGAAGATGCTATCAATGCATTGTATAAATTTATATGAAATAGCCATGTTTATATGTTGTGAATATTTATTATGAGATTGACATCTTAATCACTACGTGTTGTCGTCAAAATCCTTTGCTTATGTTAATACCTTCATATAATTGTTATATTCACGTGTGTGTATTAATAGTGATATACGCAATTGATATGTTTTAACTAAAGAAATAGTTCGATCAGTTTGCCTAATAAACGAATATGATTTTAAAAAATGATTTGAAATTACAACGAGGACCCCATGGAAAATCTCTCAAAATCAATTTTGTACGAATACTGCTGATATTTTTCAAATATGTGTAACAGTTCATATCTAACAGATTTATTAACTCATTGACAACTGTTTTTGGCTTATGGAAACTTCATTTGGTTGACAGTACGAGTCAATTTTGATTAATATGCTCGTTATCATTTCGAATCGGTTTACAAACTTCAATACTTATGCTGAACAGTACTCAAAGAACAAAAGTTTCTCTGAAAAAAAAAACGTAGCTAATTTAATATCTTTCAACACTAGCAGCAAATTGGCCTACGATCGGTGTTGATTAGTGGTGCGTTTTCTATGTGCATGTGTCCCGATGAAGATTTAATGCGAACAACATTTTTGCTTTTGCAAAACAATTTAAACTAATTTAGTTCGTGTGTGCCTGTAAGCGCCACAGAACAGAACTGCTTTAGATTCATCCGACGCCAAGCTCTTATATGGAGTAAAACACGACTGATCTCTGGACGATGTACTGTCAAAGCCATTCCTCTGTTGGTATCGAAGAGAAACAGTTATATCTTGGCCTACAAATTGATGTATCCTTCTTTATTAATGGTCACCGCTTGCAGTTTACATGAATGCTTCTCTCTTTCTTATCAATGTTGAATGTGGCTTTGTTTGGTGTTCAACCCGTTTACAGTTGGACGCTATGCTTCCCTCTTTGATTGTGTCTGACGGAAGAGGGGGAGGACTCTGTGATGGGCAGTTTTTAAATCCCACTGGGACGAAACTGTTTTGATTTCTGTCCTCTGGCCTGTTTCGTCGGGCCCTTAAGGGTGTTTCTCTTGGTGCTCTGCCTTCTGCAAAGGCATTGAGTACATACGTTTTTTGGTTCTCAAGGTCTGCTTTTTATATAGTTATACACGAGCGTTTTTGTGTTTTACATACCATGCCTTTTGTTTCCATTGCGTGTGTTAGAGATTCACCTAGCAGGGATTACTTTTATTTACACTGTCCTGTGACTTTGGAACATGGTGGGGGTAAGAGTGAGGTTGGGTGCGCACCATAAACCGGTTTAAGCTCCCCAGTGGTGTTTTTGCCACTGACCGTTCCAAGGCGGTGCCCCACTGTGTTCCTTTAATTGTTCGTTTTGTCCTCGTGTGTTTGCTTTGTATGCTAGTGTGTGTTGGTAGTGTATATGTGTGTGTGTACATGATTGTGTGTGTGTGTGTGTGTGTGTGTGTGTGTGTGTGTGTGTGTGTGTGTGTGTGTGTGTGTGTGTTGGTGGTGTGCACTTCTGGGTGCTGTGGGGCTCGTTTTGGGTGGGTGTGTGTGTGTGTTGGTGATGTGCACTTCTGGGTGCTGTGGGGCTCGTTTTGGGGAGGCTGCGTTTTTGGTACGTGGCACTCCCTGTTTGATATTATTTTTGTTTTTTTGTCGGTGAAAATAATTTCAAGATAACCTATGTTGATGTGCCAAACAACAGTTGTGTCGTCAATGTAAATAGTACCGTGTTTAGACTAATTCTAACACATGCTATGCATTGTATACGAATGTCTCGTTTAAGTTTACTGGCAATCATAGTTCCAATATAATGCTGAGCAATAACTGTGTTTCTCGTGGTAATAGAAATTCACAAGCTAGTGACTGAAATGAAACCGATAGCGGATGAGCGAGAGACGCAGGACAGTTTCTTAAGTTATTATACCGTAATGTAAATCAGCCAAATGCCTTCCTTTGGAAAAGCAGAACATCTTCTTACAATGAAATGCATGGTATATATTGTTGCAAAAACACGTTCTGTTTCGGTACTATAGATGATTGAGACCGACCGTTTTAGGGATTTTTTTCCTATGGCAGAAAAAAGTGAACAAGAATATGTATTGTGTCTGTACGAATTTGGCGTATAATCTATCACTTTGTGTGTCGTTCTTGAGAGGAACACTTCCCGATTCGAACTAATCTACATGTTAAAGCAATGGTAACTTTTGTAACATACTGATAGACAGTTGACCAGGACATTTTATGCTTGTTTCATTTATTTCACAAACATTTTATCTTAATGTCCCTGCGTTCCCTGAGAAAACTTGTAAATTTGACCACTGCATGTATGTAGAAAGTGTATCATCAAATGCCGGAATAGAACGCGTTCAGTTGGGCTCATTATACGGCATACTAACATTAGCTAGTGTCTGCAAGTTTGCGGTCGGTAGATTTTTCGTTTCCGTTCGATAACTCGAGAATACTTTGATCCAGAGGTCTCAAAATTTATAGATACATTGGTCATACACAGTTATTGAACCAGATTTATTGCGAAGTTACTGGGTAAAAGGTCAATACAACAGTGGCCTCGTATTCAAGTTATACCTTTCGCTCCATAATTTGAGAAAGATTTAGCCTAAAGGTTTCCAATTGGTAGGGCCATTGGTCTTGAGCAGAAACATGTTATTTTGAGATCACTTAGTCAAGAGTCAATATCATAGTGGCCTTTGCATTTAAACACATTGTCAGCTAAAACAACTGCGTATGCCTTGGCCTAGAAGTCTCAAACAATAATAATAATATTATTGGTCATGAACATCAGTTGAACCAGTTGATATTGGTGTCACTGGTTTTGCAAACTCGCATTTCAAAAACCGTTTTCGCTCAACAACATAGAAATGTTATGACTATTGTTCTTTTTTAAATTTTGATGTTATTGATGTTATATCAAATTGAGTCTCTAATTAGTATATTTAATGAGGTATTAACTATTTAGCGTCGTGGCTTCTAATTTTGGACAGCTGGCTGGCTTTGAAACACTTCATAAGGGACTTCGCATCAGCAGAAAGTTAATAAGATTATTTCAAGAATACTTGTTTGTTACATTCTCACATTCAGTCGCAAAACTATTTCTTACAACTTATAGTTTGATTTTGAATAACTCCAAACGGCCAAACAAAACTGTGAAACCCTTTCCAAACCCGTCCCGTAGTCGATGTTTTACCGCAACACAAAGTGAACGCATTCGTACAACTTTAATAGAGATATCAATTTTGAAATTTACTCAAGTAGAGACACTGGCGAACGTTCGGTTACCGACGTGAACATTTTCACATTTCTATACAAATGTACATTGATGAGAATTCAAACTTCTGTAATTATGTTTCAACTAAGTTTTTAATATTGTGCAAATATGAAAAGGAATAGTTAAGCTATTAAAAAGAGACTGAGATTTCCAGGGACTAGTTCTATGTAAAATGAAAAGATTAACAGAAACCAAAAAATATTATATACTTTTTGACGGTCTAAGGCTAAACGACATTGGCACATGTTTGGTTATCCTCATTCAAATTACAGGTATCGTGAGGAGAAGCTATATTGAATCTGAAGTTAATAATACATAATGACAGTGATTGCTTTTTTTACTACAGGAGATGCCAGTGCTTCCAATTTATGGGATAACGGGAATTTGTTACGATCGTTTAGAGGAAAGTCATTCAAGATACCTCCGTACACAAATGCAGATATTATTCATAACTTGACTCCTGGGGCAAAAATACTTGTCATTCTCAGAAATCCAATTACAAGGTAGCTTTATTTAGCAAAGTTATTGCATATTGCTTCAATCACTTTGGCAAGTTTTCATTGTTTTCAAGCGGTCTCATTTGACCACAGTGTCATCAAACTCCTTAAAAGGGTTAAGGAGACGTGGTTAAGACAGAAAATTTAAGACTCAAACGTTTGTCCATTAGTTATTATCCTGACTTTGACAAAAAATTGACAAGATCATAAGTTCTGCTCAGTTTTATCAAAATCTTCCAAGCGGTTACGTAAATATAGAGCGAATACGAGTTTAAAGACTCAAACATTTGATCTAAATCTGTGACCTTGACTCTGAACCTGCGTTACCAGCTAGTTCATGGATACTCTACATCGTTTAGATAAGGTGAACATGTTATTTTGTGACCTTAACAATGAGTCTGTGTGACCGGCTCTTGAGCTCGCACATCTTCTTGTGAAGGTTAATATCAGACCTGAGTTTCATCGAAATCCTACAAGGGGTTAAGGAGATGTGGTGCGAAAGGAAATGTTTGACTCAAACATTTGACCTTAAGTTGTGACTTTGATATTGAGCCAGCGTGACCGGCCCATGGACTCTACCGTTTTCATGAGAAAAACATCTGGCCTTAGTTTCAGTAAAATCCTTTAAAAGGGTGAAGGGTATATGGAGCGGACAGGAAATGTTACGAACGGAACAACCAAAGGGCAGAAGGTCGGCGGGGGATAACAAGTCAATATTACCATAACGATTTCGTATGAATGCAATCGAAAGAAAATGTTTTAAATTTCGTGGCTTTACTCTTCTAGTAAGATATTTCTTCAAGTAGGAGATAACTCAAAAATGAAAAAGTATATATATTAAGCATTTAGTACTTCGCTTAATAAAAAGACCTATCTCCACTTGATTTTGATTTAATTGGCCAAATTGTTTAGTATGTAAATAATTATCATTTTCAACATACTAAGCACGTTTTAATAGAAAACTTTATAAACACAAACACGAAAGTATAATTTCAAAATCTTTTTAGAATACATCAATACATGAACAACAGCAACACGAGTTTTCTATCTATCTATACAAAATAATTGTAAATCCTACGTAGCATGCAAACATTTTCGTTATACATACAAAAATAAAACAAAATTTCTACACTCCATTAAATGTATAACATCATGCTTATAAGAAACATAGCGCCGCAACAAGCTTTAAATGGCACAACGTTTCAGTTTTCAAGTTAATTTACTAGACTGTTTATAAGAAACATAGCGCCGCAACAAGCTTTAAATGGCACAACGTTTCAGTTTTCAAGTTAATTTATTAGACTGTTTAAAATTAAAAAATAATATCTTTACTTTTCTAACAGTCGTACAAATTCACTGACGAGTGACAGCTCTTGTTAAAAAATTAAAAGAGATGTACTTAAAATTTCCTCGACTTCTCTTCTAGCTAACATTAACTCCATAACATGTTATAAACTATTCGTTTGGAACTGCAGTATGCAATTTGGCTTTACACATTCAGTTTTCGTTTGCTAAACAAAATTGACACATTTAATTTGAGACAGGTTAATACATTTTTCATATCAAAGCATACAGTTATGGCGTCTTAAATCAGGTTTTCTGACAAATATTTTACTTTTGCATGATAATCAATTTCTGTATTGTTAAGGCGTTCGTTTGGACTACTCTATAGTCTTCGCATAAATGACAGCCATCACTTTTGGCTGAACGGATCCAAGGTGAAATTATGTACTGTTATGTTTTCAGCCTGTAGAACCTTTCCTTGATTTATTTTTTACACATACTTTCACATTTTTATACATTCGATTTAGCCTCAAGGTACTCTTTTTTGACGTTGCTTTGCAATAATGTGACGAAAAGAATTATTGAAATTACGTATGATTTTCCTTGCTACTGAAGACTCTCTTTTCTAGTAATGTACACATCTTATATCTTCTAAACTTGTTCCATGGCTTCGCACTTATACCCTATGTTGAAAGATAAAATTGTTGTACACTCTTATTCAATCTGTATCTTTTACAATATAACATCTTACTAAACAAACTCATCGTGATGGTTCTTGTTTTGTTAATTTTGTCTTTATATATGTCTGTTTGATTTGCATATTATGAAATATTTTCACTGTCACTCAATCCGAAGAAGCAGTTAAATAAGTGACATTTAAACTTGCATCTGGCTTAACAATCTTTTATCGTTCTAACTACCCTTGCTCTGCATTTTGCATTACAGGTGTTGGTATATTTCTTACCACGTTACCGCATACATTTGCGCACATTTTGTTTCTGTTCTTTTTTTCATTTGTTAGACCTTTACGTCCTCTAATGTCAGGTTGAGTGTTATTATGTCAGTGATTATCTCATGTTCATTTTTGTACTATACAAACTAGTCCGGGACCAACGGCCCAAATTCCACTTTACCCTACTTGGTTTGCTCCCCAAGGTTTGATATCATTTTTAACAGAATACTATCTGCCTGTTAGGACACAAAAACAAAAATAATATCAAACAGGGAATGCCACGTACCAAAAAACAAGTTTATGTAGAAAATTTAGGCTGGCGAAAGTCTTCAAACTGGCGGAAATCCAAGATGGCCACCAAAATAAGTAAGACATCCTGAAAATGGACAAATGTGTATTACATATGTAAACAAACTATCACTAGTGCTAATTTACTTATAGAGTCATGTTTAATGCTGACTTAAACAACTTTTATTTATCAAAAGATTCTTGTTCAAAATAATTTTGATATGAATAAAACATATGTAAACCACAGATTGATATAAAGAGGATTTTATGTATGTGTACGTAACCATGTTTATGGTGTTATTATATATATTAATTGTGAGAATGGCATCATAAAATAATTTGTTACTGAATTTAAAGTTTAAAGTAATGCTTAGTAGACGTTGTTTATATATGTTATGTCTTGGATTATGCAGAAAATGCATTAAATTTACGTTACATTTTGTTTTCAAATAGAAATACGTTACTTTAAGTTCTAATTGTCACAAGGGCTCTAATTTGCAGTACATTTAATCCTGAGTTATCCTAACTTAATTGTTTGGTACCCCTGAACACTCTTGATAAATTTCAAATAACTACCATAAAGTGGTTACAGAATAATGTGCAAGATAGTACCTTTCATGCAAACTTTTAGCCAAAGTTTTTAAGTTAAAAAAAGACAATACTTTGTAGAAAAGAGATGTGTGTTGAGATGTGTGCATGATAGTACCTTGTATGCAAAACTTTAACCAGATTTTTAAAGTCAAACAAGGGCCATAACTTGAATTAGATTCATTAAAGAGTTATCTTACTTGAATGCAAGACTTACTTGCGACATTAATGAAGTTTCAAATTGATCCCATTATATAACATAACATAAAAAAATCAGCTTGCATGCAAATGGTTTACCAACTTTATAAGTTCAACAAGCGCCATGATTTGTAATAAATGCAGTGATGCCTCTAAAGACTATTTGGACGTTTAGAATCAATCCGGTGAGTGATAAGTGTGATATGTCCGGGCCGACGCAAAAATGACTTAATTAATTAAGCAATATATGTTTTACACGAAACCGTTAGAAATTAAAGTTTACCATATAAGTGCGAAGTAAATTTCATTTAATATTACATAGCTGTATAATATCTGGTAGCAACTTTACAATCACATTTTACTTTCTCATCTGTGTTTGTTATCTTGCATGAAAGAATGTGTCACCGATTTCTTACAATCACAATTGTATAATATCCAAATACATACTGGGAGCAAAACCTTGAAATTGTCTACCTGAATCCAGAATTTCAGAAATCAAAACATAATTATTCTTTTAAAAATGAGAAGTTCAGTCAAAAATGGTTATCATCACCTTGATGCAGAAAATAGCCATTTATAGGTATACGTGTTGCGTATAATAGTGTGTTATCTTGTCATATAGTGAAAATATTAGTCGTTTTTTTCAAAGAAATCTTTTAGGTAATATACCATGATATATGCTTGTAGACAAACCGCTGGCAAATAACGTGGCACAATTATCTTTGTAACGTTTGTGAATTGTTCGAATTGAAATACTTAGACTGGGCAGTAGCAAGTCTTCTCTGTAATAGATGTAACAATACAGGAAGGTTTCAGAAACTGACGACTGATTTGTCTAAATGTCTCGGTCAATCAATACTTTCCTACTTTCCCTATATATTCACTTTATGACTAGACAAAATGATTTTTAATGGTATCGATTTGGATAAAAACATCCAGACATATCCAGTTTACATATCTGCTATGGAACGAGATTATGACATGTATCACATCACATGTTTGACGTGGTTCCGCGGTCGAGTAGCTAAGATTACAGACTTTTAACTACTAAACAGATTTAGCTCTTATAGCAAAGGAAACCAGTTTCAGGTTGCGAAATACGTTGCAGAAGTCTAAAGCCACAATAAATGTTAAGGTATTTTGTATTGTCTTTAATATGTTTATAAAAATGTTTTGAGCTAACCATTAACGAACCAACTCAAGATTATGTGTAAATTAAATGATTATGTTTCATGTTTGTAGGACTCCCAAAATGTGATTATGATCACAAAATCTAACCCTTACCCTAATTTAAATGCGAAATAATTTTACCCCATATGTAAGAATATTCGACAAATAGGAAAACACGGTTGTAAAGTGTTTACATATAAAGTAAAATTATTTCACATTTGAGTTAGAGTTTAACATTTGTTGAAAGGTTTTATATATAGGGTACAACAATTCAACGTTTGTGGCCATTTTCACATTTCGATGTCCTACACACGTTATTTAGCACAGAATGAATTGAGATAATCAATTTCTTTAGCTAGTTTTTGACGATTACATATGTTGATATATGTTCACATTACCGAACAGGTAAGCCCCTACAGCCAATTTAACTTGTTTTCAATCTTTGTCAGTCCCTCAAATTATTGAGAATAGAATATAAAAAAAAATATTTAGGTCCTTATTCTACGAGACAAGACATTAATTCAGTGTGGCTTTATCGAATATCAGACGCGATAACAGAATTGAACCACGTTTAACAGATATACTTTGTAAGTCTTATAATTGTCATATCGACTATGTTGGTCTTCCTAGATATATTTGTTGAGATAAGTTAAATATGCTATCCTATGGAAGCTCTTACTTTTTCAGGTTGTACTCAGACTACTTATATTTTAGACGCTACAATAAAAGCATCGACCAGTTTCATGAAGCTGTATTGTCATCCGTTAACAATCACATTGACTGTTTACAAAAGCACAGCTTACGTTATTGTGCTTACTTTCCAACGAATGAGGTAATTTCCACATTGGCGACTTTTATTAAGTTGCAAGTTATTTTTCCCATCGATTCAAATCCAAGGTTACAAACTTAAAAGTTAGTACAATGAGCTGGATGAATAAGGTTGTGTGGCTGTTTCTCAACGATATATATTTCAGTTACTTTGTGTGTAATTTATATTTCGGTATTACTTACATTCTTTGGTATGTCAAAATGACAGAACAAGCAGGAAACCTGATTTTGTTTAACTGGTTATCAGAGTTGCTGAACATATCAGATTATTTCTAACATAATAAAACATTTCAAACAAAAAGCTATTCAAGTAAAATTAAGTCATCAAGATAAAAGGTCCTACTTAATTTTTGATCGTGAAAATGGGAGACAACTTATGTTACTTATATTTAAATGTCAGATTACAGATTGACTGGGCTATAACTGAACACAAATCACAACAAACCATACATATTTCATGTTGTTATGTGGTTTATCAATTCTAGTTATGAACGGCTATACTAAATGTGATAATGAAGAGGACGCACAAGTAGTCTTCAAATTGTGTTCTTCATTTTTTAAAAGAAAATACAAATCATTGAATTTCGACAGGTTTTATACAACGGATGCTTTAAGGTTGATAAATATTGTTAAGTAATTTCAAAGTTCTTGATAACCGATGATCAATCATAACCGAGAAACTAATCAACATATTTACTTTGCTCATATTTAAGGTGAGAATCCATATCGGATATTATCATATATACATTGAGGATTACTACAAGGTGTTTCGTCCAGAGAATATAAAGATAATAAAACTTGAAGTCCATTCAAAGAATATTTCAGATTCAATGACTGAAGTGTTTAAATTTCTGGGAATAGGTAGGTTGTTCAAGAATTTTGAGCTTGTGTAGAATCTAATCATTTCAAACAGTTTTTCCTTCTTTTTTATCTTTTTCTTTTTATTATTATTTATTTTGTTCTATTCCAAAGTCAGTACAACAATAATCAACATTTTATACAAACAACAAGATATGGAATGAAATACTGATCTAATTTACGAGTCTATTTGTAACAAATTAATACTAATGTATAGATTTTGGAAGGTATAATTTACAAGCAAAAAAGAAAAGAAAAGGAACAAAATGTCTGAAATACAAAAAGAGAAAGAACATACGAACAGAAGAGAGCGTAGAAAAAGGAAAATGTCTACTGGCAAGCTATCAAAATTTATACCAAACGTAATTTGTTTAATCGAGGACTAATTCTCTACATACCTCCAGACAGACCACCTCCTAGGCGTATTTGATTCAATTTATTGTAATGGACATCTAGCATATCTTTTTAAGTGATATTACCCTTCAAAGTGACCATTATACTTTTAAGAAAGTCATTAAGCACTAATTTAGACTCTTCGAAAAATGAACATTGCCAAAGTAATAACCAATATACATAAAAATAAAAATAATATCAAACAGGGAATGCCACGTACCAAAAACGCAGCCTCCCCAAAACGAGCCCCACAGCACCCAGAAGTGCACATTACCAACACACACACACACACACACAACACACACACACACACACATACACTACCAACACACACTAGCATACAAAGCAAACACACGAGGACAAAACGCTCTGTATAGCAGTTTTATTCCGATTAAATATTGAGAAAATCTTTGAAAATTGTTTTGATTTGTCAAAAAATGAAAATCCACCCTTGTTGATGTGTTTATTGTTTTTATATCCACCAATAAGAGACATAGTTTGCTAAATCTTTTCTCTATCATGCATTTGCTGTGTTTTCAGCATCATTCTTGACCATAATTTAAAATAATCAATCTGGAGGGCAATGTAACTTTAAAAGTGCAATGGGGTTCTTCGCCTCCCTTTTTCTTTTAGGTAACATAAAATTATTTCAAAATTATGAATTGTTTTATTTAGCTTATATTTGAATAAATCAATTTTGCTAGGATAATTATAAGTTAAAGAAGGTCTGTTTTGGAACATGTTGATTGCTTATACATCCAAAACTTTTACTATAGAATATTATTTGCACCTCTAAATTCGGTTTTGAAAGAAGTATACCAGTTTTGTTCAGAAAGTTTGTACGAGTATGTAGGAGAATTTCCAGGATATCTGATGTATTCTTTCAACGTGCATATTGCAAATGTCACACAGGCTTTATTGAACTCTTACATTTATAAATATACTTGTTAGTCGGAATAATCCTCATGAGGTATTTCTGTTGAAAAGCGTTTTGTTTCTATTGTACTTCAATGGTGTAAGATATATATTTTCCCATTTAAATTTTCATTAGCTACACGCCATTGTTTTAACCGTATTTATTTTTCAATAAATGTACTGTTTAAGAATTCGTTAGGTGTCTTTTTTGTTGCATTCAAGTATGAATAAGTGGTGTTGACAATTCATGGAGTATTTCGGATGCATTGACTGAATTTTGAAAGTTCTACGAATTGGTTGTTTGTGGGAGAATTAACCAGCTTGTGTTTTACAATGAAAATGATCAGTTAATAGTTTTTATGCAAAAACAATTGCACTGAACTTCTAGCTTTTTAAAGATGCGATATTGAAAATTGTTTTATCAAATTTTTATATAATTTGCTTTTAACTCCTCGAATATTCAATGCACTTTTTTTCATTTTTTTAATTGCAAGTTAAGTGGTTTCCAGCTTCTAAGCCACGCATATGCTTTGATAAATATTAATTTTGAGACAGTTATACATTTGTTTTTCACAGGAATTCCATCAAAGAAAATCATGTTAAATTTAACCGAACAACGACGTGCGAAAACAAGACGTAAAGTTGACCAGATACAAGGAAATATGCATCGCAAGACTTGGCAACTTCTGGCGGAATTTTATAAACCCTATAATGAAAGACTCGTCAGACTTTTAGGAAATCAATTTAGATACTAACACTATATATTAGTGAAACAGGTCAGCACGTAGTGAATATAATAATACATGTACATGATATTTAGGAAATGTCAAAAGTTTGCTTTCTGAAGAAACGTTCATACAGAAATGGAATATAATGCTCCCACGAGACTAGAATCAGAAATCAATAAGTAGCTCCTAGATCCTGAAATGAAATCTAAAATCTGCTGCAAGCCATAATTTTAATGAAAGCTGAAAATTAGATTAAAATTCGGAAGCAGCAGGTTTCAGAAAACATCAGAGAATTGCTTTTACTTTTATGTTAAGCTTTATAGTTACATTTTATTGAACAATATTTGCATCGCATATGATCTTGGAAAAGGCAATTAACACCATATTTATTAGAATTGATGTTCATGTTTTGTTCTTTATGTAATAAACATAGGTAATACGAAAACGGAATAGTATATTTCGTTTATTTCGCAGTGATTCATACAGGCCCGCGCCGTAAATGTCGTAAGTCGGGGTCACGCGTCTTACAGATGTAGTTTCATTGAATACGGCACGCTTATCAACAAAGCACTAGAGCTAGTCACATTTCAAGGACCTTTTAATTTTAAATATGCACTTTCTTCCTTTCTAATAATAAAATACAACATTTTATTGGTTACTTAAATAGACAAGGTCTTTCTAGACTCTGTGTTATAAGAGGAGTTTATAATTTCGTGACGGATTTATAAAGTTGTTAACCTAAAAGGACAGAATGGCGACCCGCCTTAGAAAAGATTTAAAGACAGATCAGAAAGACAAAACTTGTCTGTGACGAAACTACGAGAGCAACTTCAAATGAAAGGAATAAGCGTTCCAACTTTATTCTCTAAAACAATTATTGTGGCTATTTACAAAGATAATATTGATAAAGGTTCGGATACGGTAGAAATTCCTCCATCAAAAAGTGTTTCGACAAAGCAAACGTCGGGTTTTTTTGACTGTTGAGTTTTCAGCCACAGCTAGCGGCCCGTTGGAGAAATGACTGCAGACGTTGAGCCTTACAATTATTACCTTCGCTGAGACGATGAAAAGTCTGAATGCCGCTACTCAGCACAGGGAAACCGAGAAATTACCTACTTTAAACGAGTTGCAAGTGCTAGTGGAACAGACAGTGGTATATACGGAAATTCATCTTTTAACGAACTAGATAATTTACGCCATTTAGCTGTACTAAATAGACATGGTGTACCTGCGAGTATGTTGTCAAAGATCGTCATTGTACGTGATTCTTTAAAGAAGCAGATAATTGACGAAAAGGACTTCAATCCCGCCTAATTTCTGAATTTGAGCCTAGCAGTACAACGAAAATGGATTATCTGCTCAAGAAAAGGCTAATAATTTAACAGTTCCGTGTTGCCTTTGGAAATATGGTCGTATTATAGTTTCGAAATTGCCAATTGGAAAAATACGACATGGATAAAGCAAAGGTTCATTCTTTTTACGGCGACAAATTTTACGATTATCACTTAGCTTTTTTCCAGCAAGGCAGCTGAAGTGGTTAAGCTGCATATCCCTGTCCACAAGTCTAAAAGAGATACAGAGCTATTTGACCATATTCTAGGTGTCACCCGGGCACGACAATGTTTACATTGTACATCATCTCTTCATTAGTCAGATTTTTTGTCCAAATATGCAACAGGGGTAAGATACGTCAGCAAGATACAAAACCATCTCCAGTTACATGAATAAGTTCAGATCACCTAACAGCCACAAGGAAATGGACTGATTTAGGCGCAAAATCGTTCATCACAAAGAATTGCAATATGTAATAATGTTAACTCTGTTAACGGTGCCCTGTACGCGCTTGTACTTGTTATAATGCGTGTGTCCTTTTAATTGACATGTGTAGTTTAAGTTATGTAGTGGAAATGACTATCGAACAATGGCTTTGCTGACGCATATCTTAACAAAGATAATAATAACGATACAAATGTAGAAACACTACTTTATCAAGAAGTTATACTGTTCATTGTCAAATTGTCATAAATTGGTGTATCATTAGTCTAGTACACCTATTAAATGTCTATTTGATAAAGTTTTAATGGCTAATTGGTTGTTATTAATAGTTATCAGATATCTTCGAAATATCAAGAGCGCATGTAGGCACTAACTCATGGATGAAATACCGCGAATAATGAATGCCTGATAAAGGACACACGTGTTAGATTTGCACTTTTATTTTAGCCAAATTAAAACCAAAAGTGCTGTTATGTACATATAGAACAATAATAGACATTGTTCAATCTATAAATACTTAAATACTAAAATAATATGAGCGCCAAATGTATACGTAGTACCTTGCATCAGAATCACAGGTCGGGTTAACTTGATATTTCGGACAGGGTCCTAGATAAATATTAATGAGTTTCAATTTGTCTGTAATTGATTTACCATACTCTATCATTTAGAATTTTCATGATCCTGAAAATAGCCAATTCGGTTGTCATTTTGATGAAGTCATGCGTAACCATATTTCGTGTTACTAAAAACAAAAATAATATCAAACAGGGAATGCCACGTACCAAAAACCCAGCCTCCCCACAAACGAACCCCACAGCACCCAGAAGTGCACACCACCAACACACACACACACACACACACACACACACACACACACACACACACACACACACACACACACACACACGCACACACACACGAAACACACACAACCATGCACACACACACACACACACACACCACCAACACACACTATCATACAAAGCAAACACACGAGGACAAAACGAACAATTAAAGGAACACAGTGGGGCACAAAACAACAACAACCAAAAGAGAGAGAAAACATTCTTGTATCAACAGCTTCCTCTAATAGAATGATACAGACGAGTCTGTCTATCATTTGCAAATTAATACAGCGCTTGTTTGTTGAGTTGCAAGATGTTGGTGCTCAAGGTAATTGTGTCGGTGGATGCATCATCTGCCTGCAGTCTACCATCGTAGACTATTACATTCACTGCCCGAAACCTGCTACCATAGGCTATAAAATCGAGTATGTTAACGTTAACTCCAGCATTCATGGCTCTCAGCCTGCTATCGTAGGCTAAACCAATCGATTCTGCCATCGAAGACTCTTGCATCCACTGACCACAGCCTGCCATCGTAGGCTATAACAATCGGGTCTGCCATCGTAGACTCCTGCATCCACTGCCAGTAGCCTTCCGTCGGTCTATAACAATGGAGTCTGCCATCGTAGACTCTAGCATTCATTTCCCGCAGCCAGTCATCGTAGGCTTAAACAATCGGGTCTGCCCTCATAGACTACTGCATCCGCTGCCCGTAGCCTTCCGTCTAATAATGGAGTCTGTCATCGTAGACTCTAGCATTCGTTTCCCGCAGCCCACCAATGTATGTTAAAACAATCGAGTCTGTCATCGTAGACGCCTGCATCCGCTGCCCGTAGCCTTCCGTCGTAGTCTATAACAATCGAGTCTGCCATTGTAGATTATCGCATTCGTTTCCTGCCGCCTGCAATCATAGGCTTAAATCATCGAGTCAACCATCGTAGACTCCTGCTTCCTATGCCCGCAGCCTGCCATTGTAGCGTTAAAAAATAAAGTCTGCCATCGTAAACTCCTGCAACCCTTGCCCACAGCCTTCGACCGTAGGCTTAAACTGTCGACTTTGCCATCGTAGACTCGGGCAGTGGATGCTGGAGTCTACGATGGGATTTTTTGACTGCGAACCATATTCTAGGTGGTACCCGGGCACGACAATGTTCGCATTGATTCACAAATCAAACACGCGTGTCCTTTATTAGCTGCCTTGTTGGACTCGTGCCACTGCCCGTAGCCTGCAAACGTAGGCTTAAACAATCGAGTCTACCATCGTAGACTCTAGCATCCGAAACCTGTAACTGTCGAGACTACCAGTATAGACTTCTGTATACGATGCCCACAGCCTGCAATCGTAGGTTTAAACGATCGAGACTGCCATTGTAGACTCCTGCATACACTGACCGCAGCCTGCCATCGTAGGCTTAATCGATCAAGTCTGCCATCGTAGACTCCTGTATCCGATGCCTGCAACCTGCCATTAAAGGCTTATATATATATATGAGTCTGTGATCACAGACTCTAGATCACAGACTCTAGCATTCGTTGCCCGCAGCCTGCCAATCGTATGCTAATATTACCAAACCTCCCATTGTAGACTCCTGCATCCACTGCTTGCAGCTAAACAGTCGAGTCTACCATCGTATACTGTTACATCTATTGACTGCAACCTGTTATTGTTGGCCAATACGATCGAACCATACAAGCAGTTTCTGTATCCGCTGTCCGTAGCCTGTCATCGAAGGCTTTAGCAATTTAGTTTACAATGTTGCAACCAGTGCCATTCACTGGTATCATAATACTTTCAATCATATAATATATTTGAACTGATCTGTGTTTGTATATAATGTAAATATTTTTTTTCATTTGTATTGCTCAACGGGGAAAATATGCCTCCTTCTAGGGGATAAACCTCCACTGTTGGTGCCTCCAACCATATCTATTACTGGAGGCAATATCGAAGGTTCTTTGGGCGTTCGGCTGTCTAATAACAGCCTTGTACCCAAGAAAGACGAGAGCAGACTGGCTCGGTTACACCAGATATTTCTATTATTAAATTTATGTCACTTGTAATCATTTTAGCAATAATGATCGTTACTATGAAATCTATGATTGGTTTAAAAGAGAGGGCCAATACTGAGAAGTCACTTCCGTTAGGCTGAGGGCCAATACGACTGCCCGAGGACAAATAACAATGCCAATATGAAATCACTTGATTAATAACATTATATTATTCAAGGCAAGGAGTACCAAAAAAACAAAAATAATATCAAACAGGGAATGCCACGTACCAAAAACGCAGCCTCCCCAAAACGAGCCCCACAGCACCCAGAAGTGCACACCAAGCCAGGTTTTGGACAAAAATAGATTACTTAGACTTTCGATGGTGTTTTTTACTTTGTAATATGTAGTTTTAGTACTAATACAATGTGACACTTATCTGCTAAAGGGAATCTAAAAAATCTGCTGCCAGAATATTTTTTAATTTAAAAAGTAAAGTGTATTATTAATATATGTGAATAACATTTGATTGATATACCAGGTAGAAACATCAAGATGCGGAATTTAAATTGGTAGAATTTTAATCATGCAGACCGAATGTCTTAGATATAAAACATTATCCGTTCTAGCGATGTTAACGTCTAATAAACAATGATTTGGAGTTCTGATGCGCAGAAATTAACCATGAAAGCCGGACGCCTGAGTGGTTTTTAACTGCTCACTAGAACGACAAAAAAATGTTTATTAGACGATAACCAAGCTGAAAAGAGTGTTATTTATATTTTCACATGACCAGATAATACAAAGGGTGAATAAACGTAAAGCGTTTTTCTCTGCGCGGATATTTATTTAACGTCACGCAGCACAATATAACGTCTTTTTGACGACATATCGGTACCCGCTTTGTTTATGTTAAAATATGACATAGTTTTTCTACTCTTTTTTTATAGACACAAAATCGTGAGTCATGTTAGAATGATCAATAACAAACGATTCATTCGGAAAATCTGTTTCAATTCTAATACTTATTGATATCAAATGTTTCAGAGGGTTTGACTGTGTTGAATATTCTATTTGCGAAATATTTGTGTAATTTGCCCTTCCGCTAGTAAAGGCAGACGTACATGACTTTTGCTAAAGCATTTAGTTCACTTTTGTTTACCTATAGCATAAAGTCTAGTGGAAGAAAACATATGACATAATTAGAACGATCGCCGCAGCGCATTCACGGCTAAAAATTATTAGAAGGAGACTTTAACCATGTTGTAAACTATGCAAACATTATAAAAGATGCATTCGCTGTGCAAGCGATTTAAGAAAAAATAGATATCATGACTTTCAAATATGTTGATAACTGCAAAATGTTTTTGATATAAAAAAAAATGTAGTCTGTTTTAGTGATTTGTAAGTATACATGTACTTTAATATAAAAAAAAGAAATACGCTATATACACGCTGAAGACGGTCATCTTTAAGATCAAATTCTAAGTCACACAAATAAGTTTTTGTACGTGTATAAACGGATTCGTAATTAAGCTTTTTGACAAATATCTTTTTTATAGATTTCCATCAAAGATAAAATAGTTTGTTTGCGAATTGTTTCAGTGAGTTCAAATAGTTCATGCCTCTCGGAAATTGCCGAACAGTTCCGATTATTTATGGTAACCTCGGGAAATCTTACGATGGAATGCAGACAGCATAAAATGATCTGTGTATGTATGTAAGAAAGATACATAAGATATAAGATAAAATGCAGACTGATCATTTAAGCCTCTAAGGTGCCTAACATGTCTAATAAAGTTCTATTGAATCTTTCAGGGCCAGAATTTCCTTGCGGATGATAAGGTGTAGTGTGACTCTTTTTTATTTTCATGATATTGTACAACTCTTTGATGATGTCACTTTCAAAATTAGCACCTTGATCCGAATGCAATCTTGTTGGAATACCATAGTGAATGACGAAGTTATTATAAAAAGCTTCAGCCGTAGTTCTTACAGTTTTATTCTTGCTTGGAACTGCCATTGTATATTTAGTATAGTGGTCTGTAATTACAAGTATGTTCCCAAAGTTTCATTTTGATAGCTCTAGCGTCAAATAATCAAAACAAACAAGTTCAAGCGGGTATGTGGAATTCACGTTAACAAGAGGTGCTCTATCATTCGCTGTTGACTTCCTTCTGATACAACGGTCACATTTGCCTATCCATTGGTCTACACAAGACAACATACCCGGCCAATAAAACCTTTCTCTAAGTAGTCTCATTGTTCTTTCCTTTCCTGGATGTCCAACATCATCATGAAGACCTGTAAGTATGTCTTTCCTATAACATCGAGGAGTCACAAGATGTTCAAGTTCTGTATCTTGTTCCTTAACAATCCTAAACAGTATGCCTCTTTTCATTACGAAACTCCTATATTGCCTCCTTATAGCTAAGTCATCTTTATCCCAACATTTGAAAGGTATTCTGTTATCTATGACTGCTCTTCTCCACTTGTCTATTAATGGATCTTGCCTCTGCATTTTCTTTATTTCTCTAAATTCTTTTTTAGCAAGTGTCTGGCTTTGCTCTTCAGTTGCTTCAACTATGTTTATGTTGAATGATGGTGATGTTTCAACATATGCTGGAGAGTTACTACCACAACATATGGCTTTAATTGTTTTATCATTGATCAGGATCTTTTTCTGAATTTTCATCCAAAAGCTTGCCTTGGGGGTATCTGCTTGTACCATCAGCATCCGCATTTTTTAGTCCTGCCCTATATGTAATGTCAAATGGATATTCACCAAGTACTGATGTCCATCTCTGCCCTGTTGCATCCAATTTTGCACTGGTTAAGACACATGTAAGGGGGTTACTGTCTGTAAGAACTAAAAATTGGTTCATTGCTAGGTAACTTCTCAGTAACTACCCACTTCAAGACTAAGTACTCCAAAGATTAAAGGCACTATAGTTCTGCTCGGATTTTGTAAGTGCTCTGCTGGCATATGCATTCATCCTGTGTATGATACAGTACTGCCCCAAGTCCTTTCAAACTAGCATCTGTGTGCAGTTCAAAGGGCAAACTAAAATCAGGGTATGCCAAAACAGGTGGTGATGATAATATCTCTTTAAGTTTATCAAACGAACTTTGCTCAACCTCAGTCCATTTCCAATCAATTTTTGGTCTTTTCGCTCCTTTCTTGACTGAAGTTGGTGGAAGAAGAATACTAAATGGTTTAGTTAAATTGCTGAAGTTCTTGACACATTTCCTGTATTATCCAGCGAATGCTAAAAAAAGAACGTAATTCATCTTAATTGTTTGATGTTGGCTAAATTTTTGAATTTTACTGTTCTTTTCTGGATCTGTCTCGATTCCATTCGCACTAACCACCCAAACAGTTGACTTGCTGTCTAAAGAAGTGGCATTTCTCTGGTGCTAGTTTCACATTGCATTGTTTTAGTTTTGTCAATATTGTATCCAATCTCTGCAAATGTTCCTCAAAGGTTTCAGAAAATACTATCAAATCGTCAAGATATATGACACAAAGTTTGTAGTTGAGATCCCCTAAACATTCTTCCATGAGCCATTGGTATGTAGCCGGCGAATTAGTAAGCCCAAATGGCATCCGATTAAATTTCAAAAATACAATTGATCCTACAGTAAACCATGTTCTTTCTTTGTGTGTTTCTTTTTTTTATCATTTATTTTTGAGACATACATATACATTATGACAAAACATTCACCATTTTTTAAAATATATAATTATATGACGTATGCTATGTTTTTTTAAAATAGAAAATAAGTAGAGAGAAAGGTAGAAGTGATAGAGATTAGTCAATGAAAGCAAGAAGAGAATTGAAAGGAGAGGGCGTGTAGATCTCACATTCTTGTTCATGCAATATTTTTATGAAATATCTTAATTGCTCTGACTAAAAGAAAGATATAGAATAGAAAAAGATGAGAAAAAGGAAACAAATGGCTGATTCTCGTGTCTTAATGTCAAACTCACAAAAAAGGGAGATAAAAATCAATACGTACGTACATGTACTTGAATTTTTTTATCATTTCTTGTTCTATTTGTTCTTTTATTTTGTTTTTATTTTAAAGTATTTTTAATAATGGCCAGATGATACTCAATCCACATCTAAACCTAGGATCGACCATTTTAAGTTATGATGTTCTATTTTGTTCTGCATTATAGCAATTTCTTGTTCGAGCCTTATTCTGGATTTTAAAAGATTCATAAAACAGGTAAAGTTTGGTGGTTCTTTCTTAATTTTGTTTGAAAGATATGATATTTTGCTAAGAATATAATAGTATTTATTGTGTTCATTTTATTGTTTTTCCAGAATACCAAAACTTATACTTTCAAAATTGAGAGAAATATCTAAACCCTTTTCAGTAAGAAATATCAGTATATTATTCCATAGTATTTGGACGCAGTTACACTTCCAGAAAAGGTGTTCAAAAGTTTCCTCTTGTGAGTTACAAAAATCGCATAGACTTGAGTTCACTAAGTTTATCTTTAATAAAAATCTATTTGTTGGTAATATACGTAATAAATATTTGTATTGAAAGTTTCTTAGTTTCGAATCTATTGTGGTTTTGAACGGTTGAATGTATATTTCCCCCCAGTTTAAATCCTTTTCAAATATGTTTTTCCATTTTTCTTCAGATTATATTTCAGGTTTACCTTTTAATTTCAGTTGTCTTTTATAAAGAAGTCTGTTTGTTGATTTCGATTTCATAAGAAGTTCAAGCATAATGTCACATACCTCTTGATTTTTGTTTTCCTTTTTTAAGCCTTCTTTAAAAGATGTTGGTATTGAATGTATAAGTTTAATATATCTAAGATATTCACTATTTCCTATGTTATATAAGTACTGAAAGAAATCAAATGAATAGAATTTCTTTGTTCTGTAATCGAAAATATGCTCCAAATATTTGATTCCCTTCTGATACCAAGTGTCGTAGAAAAATGAATTATTTTCACTTTTTATTTTTGAATTATTCCACAATATCTGCTTGTTATAAGTTAATTTACAATCATCCTGTTTTATGTCATTCCATGCCGTCAATATGTCGCAAAGGAAGCTGTTTACTTGAAGTAATTTCAATTTTATATTTCTATTTGTTAAGTTACATTCAAATATAAGTTTTCCGCCAAAAGATTTTAATAACGGTTCGTAAAAAACATTTCATAAAGGACTGCTATTTTCGTTTAGAAATCGTTTTATCCAGCACGTCTTTAAAGAATTAAGAATCATACCGATATTTATCATTTTAATTCCTCCCTGACTATAGTCTAATTCTAAGGCCTGTCTTTTTTATTTTCTCTGGCTTTTTATCCCATAAAAAGGTATACATTGTTTTATTTATATCATTTATAATGTATTGAGGTGGGTTTTGAAGAACTGTCAATGGATAGATTAGTTTTGGAATAGCGAAGGTCTTTATTACTGTTACTTTTCTTAGAAGTGTAAGTTTACGGTGTTCCCATTGTTTTAAACAAGATTTGAAACTGTCCAATTTAGGCTCTAAATTAAGTTTTAAGTTTCTTTCTTTATTGTTGGTAAAGGTCATTCCTAAAGTTTTTGCAGAGTCAGAAGTCCACATAAAATTTTGATTAAGATTAAAAGTTACATTTGTTTTTGCTAGTGATCCAATGCGTAATACTGTTGTCTTATTGAAATTTAATTTTAATCCGGAGATGTTTCCAAAGTTGTTGATTACGGTTATTAATTTCTCAAAAGATTTCCTTTCACCGTTATTTATGAACGTGGCGTCATCTGCGAATAAGGTTTCCTTAATTTCCTTTCCATTTATCTTAACACCTTTTATTTCCTTATCTTTGTTTATATAGTTACTGAGCGGCTCTACTGCAATGAGAAAAAGGAGAGAAGATAATGGGCATCCTTGTCTTAAACCTCTTTTTATTTCAAATGGTTCTGATATATGACCGTTATTAATAACAATACTTTGAATGTTGTGATAAAATAGTTTCACCCATTTCCTAAAGGAATTACCAAATTTAAACTTTTCTAAGCATTTAAAAAGGAAATTGTGGTTTATGCTGTCAAAAGCCTTTTCAAAATCTGCAAACAGTAGTTAACCTGGTTTATTGCTGACTTGCATATGTTCAATTGTCTCAAAAAGTAATCTGACATTTTCACCTATATATCTGTTTTTCATAAATCCGGTTTGTACTGGATCAATAATTGAATTCATGACCTTTTTAAGACGGTTACTTATAGCTTTCGTTGCAGCTTTATAATCAACATCTAAAAGACTGATCGGTCTCCAGTTAGAAAGTAGTAGTGGATCTTTTCAATCTTTTGGTGATAAAAATATTATTCCTTGCTTTTGTAACGTTGTAAGCTCGTTTATTTCATAAGAATGATTTATAGAAGCAATAAAATAATCTTTAAGTAATGGCCAAAAGGTTTGATAAAACTCGCTTGACAAGCCATCTGATCCTGGACTCTTTTGGTTTTTCATTTCATTTAACGCTTTGAGGCATTCATACTCAGTAAGGGGTCCATCACAAATATTTTTTTCTGCAGCCGTAATTTTCCTTGTTAAGTTTTCAAAAAAATCATAATCTGTCTCATTTACCTCTTTTGTGGAATATAGTTGTTGATAAAAACAGTTCTCTGCATTTAATATTTCATTTTGATTTGTAATTAATTTGTTTTCTATTTTGATTTTGTATATAGTTTTCCTCTCAGCATTTTTCCTTTCGAGATTTGCAAAATATTTACTGTTTTTGTCACTTCCCTCTATGCTTACTGCTTTACTTCTTATCAATTGTCCATTTATTTTTAAGTCATTTAATACTTCTAGTTCATATCTTTTGTTGTTTAGACTGATTTTGCTTTCTTCCGAGTCTGCATTCGCTAATATCGTCGTGTTAGAGCAAGAACACCGTATCTCCATTTTTTCAATTTTTTCAGGAGAAACATAAAACAATATAATTCCTTTATATTTTCTATTTTGGATACATAGCTTCACACATATATGGGAAAAAACTATTTTCCGTTAATTGTTCGTTTTGTCCTCGTGTGTTTGCTTTGTATGCTTGTGTGTGTTGGTAGTGTATGTTTGTGTGTGTACATGATTGTATGTGTTGTGTGTGTGTGTGTGTGTGTGTGTGCGTGTGTGTGTGTGTGTGTGTTGGTGGTGTGCACTTCTGGGTGCTTTGGGGCTCGTTTTGGGGAGGCTGCGTTTTTGGTACGTGGCATTCCCTGTTTGATATTATTTTTGTTTCTATGCCCAGTATAAGCGGTTTTCCAATACATTAAATAATTAAAGAGTAATAAGCAAAAGTTGTTTTTGCACTAACAGTTTGTAATAAATGTAGAGATAATGATTGTGCAATAACGCAGTATATTGAGAAACGATGGTTTGATATTATTTTTGTTTTTTTGTTGGAACACTTACTCTAAATTGCTTATTGAATGTAACATGCAGAAACACCGCAGTTGTCAATACAGGGTTTTCGCTGGCATATTTTAGTTACTTCCATCCCTAATACATCCTGCATAAGTATTGCAGCTGCAAATACGGGATTTTTGCTGTCATAGTTTGGTTAGTTGTATCACTTATTTGTTGTGTAAAAATACTGCTTATAAAACTGAGTGAGTTTTGCACTAACCAAATTTAGTAAAGTATTCAGTATAAAACTGTAAAAACATGGTATATTAAGATATGAAATTTCACCATAACAAATATAGCATATTATGAAATTAAAACTAACGTCAAACGATAGCATATTCATTAATACAACGTCTATGCTCAATGCATTGTCTTTTTTATAATGTCAAATGAAATAAAATGATAGCATCTGGGTTACATTATCTAATTTTTATACAGGCATAATGTAATTGTTATGTGATTAATCAAGTTTAAATGCAATCTTCAATCCTAACATACAAAATGGCCAATGTATAAGTTATTATTCCACTTCCTTCTACAATAGCTTACACTTTTATTCAGCACCTGTGTCTGCATTGCTTTCTTCAATGTCTGGTTCTGTGAGCACTCCATTTGCTGATTGACTTGTTGGGAATTATTCCTTTTTTTGCAAAGGATTGTGAGGTCTTTCTTTTTGACACTTGATATGGGTAGTTTGCTCTTATACAGCTTTTGGAGTGAGTCTTTGACTGAAGGTTGAGCTGCTTTTGTGAGTTGTATCCTCTAAAAATCTCTATCATTCTTACCATATTTGACGTAACGCTTCCAGTAAACCGCATCCACTTCATTTGCGTCTAGTTAACTGTCACTCCTCTATCCGAATATGTGTTCTTTGATTTAAGATGTTTGAAAGCAAGAAAGTCTCAATATTATATTGTCACAACAGTGTATAGCTTGCTGCGTCTGGCCATGGTAATGACAGTGTCCCACTGACTTGGTACCGGGTACATTAATTTGAGTTTCTTTTTAGTAAACTCGATTGCAGCGTGCATGCTATCACACCCGATACAAGGAATATGTGATCATTTTATTTAATAATCTCAATTCTCCTGTACATGCATCAGAATACAATACCACGCGTTCAACTAATTGCGGTAGAGTTTGTAAATAAAGGTTAATACTTGTTGAAATCTCACAGGATCCCCTCTTTCCATTCACTTCTGACCATAGATAACATGAACCATCACCATTTCCTTAACTATAAACTGAGAGATTATAGCAACACAACTTTCTCATATAGTACATCACACTGACTAAACTACAAGGTATGTGCAACACTGCTTATAAATCAAAGGTGCATGTGTGTAGCTTACTGTCTCCATTTCTGGAGGAAAAGAGATATACAGAATACATAATACAGAATATGGTAATTACACTAGCAAATCTACACTAGTAGACCTTTCTAACTCGAAACGTAAACGTAAACAGAAACTTACTTCGTAGTTGCAATGAAAACCGGGGACGACTTTCTTAAATGTTATAAAAGGTATATGAATAGCAAACATATAAAATACCACAGGGATTTGCAACTTAAAAACATGAACTGTAAGCATTTTTGGTGTTTGTCTAGATTACCTGCAGAAGGAAATGCGAAGAATTGGGCCATATAGAAATTATCGACTTATTCGACTTAATATTTCCTATAGAGTTTTCTCCAATTATTCTGTATCTCAGAATAATTCTGTTAATCTTGCGCAACTTTTGTCTCCATTACGTCACGACTGACAGGGTGTCAATAGCATGTATATGAAAATAAAAGTTTCTGTCATTAGCTTGAAATGTTGCACATCATTAAGACAGCCCGGAAATTCCGAGTCGGTTTACATACAATACCATCTTTTTCAACAAGAAATTGGTACGTATAACATGAAAGTACCGGTTACCAGAATGAAACTGATCATTATGGCTCATTTATAGGATAAAATATATTTCTGAATCTGTCATCTTTTTCACCAAATGATGTATACTACTTGTCTACTTACCGTAGGAAAGGTAATATAAATTTTAAATGCAAAAATATTCGATAACTGATGTACGGATTTCCATGCTTGCATTTGCGGTAACTACTCTAGAAATAGTTGCCGAACTTGCAAAATCCATATAAAGAATAACAGAATTCTGCTTACAAGGGAAAAATATTAGTTCTATCAATATATGACTTTCTAATTAACAGAGTGGTAAGAAAATCTGCCAGTCTCCGAAAATTGAATCGTTTTTTTTTTTTGGGGGGGTGGGGGGGGAAGCATTACAAAACGATGGTATCTTCTGCTAACGTCAATTAAAAAAATGAAAGACAACACTCTCCTGCAACTGAACTAGTACAAATTATTAATAACAAGAGCTGTTTGTAAAACACGTATGTCCCCCTTGATGCAAAAGTTGTACTATGAAAGGAACAGTTTTTAAAGTAAAAGTCAATGTGAAATTCATAAAAAAGGCATCTGTAGAAATTGTAAAATAAAAATAGAAATTAAAAAAGAAAATAAAACATTCTAAACAATGAATATTTCTACGAAGTGAGCTTGACCTTTTTAGAAGTGACCTTGACCTAAAAACAATTTGTTTGCGTAAAATAATTTTATAATCCAAAAAAGAAATAAAAAAGAAAATAAAACATAAACAAATGAATATTTCTAAGAAGTGACCTTGACCTTTTTAGTAGTGACCTTGACCTAAAAAAAATTGTTTTTGCTTTAAACAATTTTATAATCCAAAAAAAAAAAAATGAAAAAAATATCTATTTCAAGTAACAGTGACCTTGACCTTGACCCTTAAAATTTTGTTGACACTTAAGTGGGCCATTAATTCTACGACTATCTTTACGGCAATTCAGTGGAAGTTCATACTGACAATCACCCACTTGCATACGTATTTTCATCAGTCAAACTCGATGCCACAAGTCACAGATGGCTTGCTTCTTTGTTTTCTTTGTCTTTGTCTTTGACATGAAATCGTTAAGGTAAAGAGAACCTAGACGCTGATACCCTTTTAAGACTTTCTCAAGGTTCTGATTCTTTTTTCATTGTCTATACTATCAAAGCTTTAATTATTGCAGACCAACCCGCAGCAGTGGTGTGTATGTAAGCAGGTTCTCTCTGATACCCCAGAGATGAAGTTATGACTGGAAGTAACTACGCCGGAATGAATTAGAAACATGAACATGCCATTGATCCTGCTTTGTCTCGAGTCAAACATCTCCTTAAATCCGGGCATAAACCCGCCAGAAAACTCACGAGACTTCATTAGTCCGGAGTTATCTGAAAAAGTGGAATAACATGAACCTGAAAGCTTCTGTGCTGTAATGACGAGGTTCTTGTAATGGCTACCCTGTTACCCTGATTGTACTTCCTGACCATCTTGTTGATATTGTTTTTAAGGTTTACATGATCATGCAGTTCATCAAGGTTCTATCAATACCATTGCTTTGGCCAGTTTGTTTCGGCCACAGAGGCTGTATTTGTACTTATATAAATGTTGAGTACGTACGAAAAATACTAAGGAACATAGCTCCACAACTAATATGACTGATTCTTGCAGGGTCACATGTCTTTATAATTTCTACCAACAGTCTTTCTGTTGAGCATCAAGTTCGAAGCTGCCGTAGATGCATCCGCCATATGACTTTGGATAAGACTACAGCAAAGTTAAATCCAGTGCTCTTCAGCTACCCTATGGAGATTGTTTGCATGGATTTCCTGTCTCACGAGATGCCTTACATGGTATGTTGGCATTGTTGCAATTGCTGCATGTTAACGACTACCCATATTCATGTGAAACCATTTTGCACCGCATATTAAAAGCGTTTTACAGTATTTAAAAATCATTTCTGTCATGTATAGCTATGTACATGCATTTCATATGTTACGTTTAATCTGCACGAAATTCAAGATCTTTACAAGTGTATTTTTGTACAACACCACAGAGATACGAAAAGCGCTCGCTTAATTCTATATACATTTACTGGTACCGAACCAGTAATCTTTTGATAACTGTATTTTTATGCCCCCTTCAAAGAAGAGGGGTATATTAATTTGCAGATGTCGGTCGGTCGGTCGGTCGGTCGGTATGTCCGTCCGTCCGTCTACCAACTGGTATTCGTGTGATAACTCAAGAACGCTTAGGTGTAGGATCCTGAAACTTGATGTGGAGGTTGGTCATGATAAGCAGAGGATCCCTTTTGTTTTTAGGTCAGTATGTAAAAGGTCAAGGTCACAGTGACCCGGAATAGTTAAACGGTTTCCGGATGATAACTTGAAAATGTTTGGACCTAGCATCTTTAAACTTAATGTGGAGGTTTGTCATAACCAGCAGATGACCCCTATTGATTTTGAGGTCAGTAGGTCAAACTTCAAAACAGTTTCTGAACGATAACTCGAGAACACTTGGGCCTAACATCTTGAAACTTGATGTGGAGGATGGTCATGTAACAGGCCTCTTACTCAGTCTGTGTATTTACAAGTTGTCCGAACACGTTACGTGCATTTCGTGTATTTCATGTATCCGCCATACCCGGTACAAACAGGTTTATCTTCCCCGTACGATAGGCATGTTAATTCAAAATACGATGTAGGCATGCCTCGTTTTGACACGCTCATGGACACTAGAGATTATTTCAATGATTTTGAGATCCATTGTATAGTAGCGTTGCTTAGTTCCGCAGACATGGCGAAAGCTTTTTTGTTAAATCTTAGTGACAATGCTAGGTACATTTTGAGTAAGCTGTCACCTGAGGCAAAATACAATTATGTGACAATGAAAAAAGAAATTTTGGCCTTGTTATTGCCTGACCATAGGGAAGCTGTTGAAAATCTGAGGAATCCATTCAAGATTATGCTAAGAAGTTACGAAACCTTAAGGGGCTGGCATATCCCGGGGAAAGTGAGGACACCTTACTCATGCAAGTTTTCTTGAAAGGGGTACATAGAAAAAATCAGGAGTTCGACAATTTTATTTGCCTTAGAAATCCTAGAAACTTCAATGCCGCTGTTACGGCGGCAAAACGTTTTACAGACACAGTCTACGAACACGGGTTATAGGTCAAATTGCATGATGAATCGATAGAGATTCAAAATAAATTAGATCGGGCTCTAAATGAAATTAAAAGGTCACAAAACCCAAACCCTGCTAGATACCAAGGTCCGAATCTCCGAAACACAGCTCCTCTCAGTGAAATAGAGTGTTTCTTGTGCCACTAAAAGGGTCACAGAGCCTCAGGGTGTCCTACTAGAAATGCGCAAATACCAAATTCGGGAAACTAGTGCAGGCTGGGTTTAAGGCCAAAAATTCAGCCTAACAAAATAGGTCATTTAGTACACGAGAAACGTCAAAACTTCAAACACTTAGGTTTGTGAGTAGATTTTATGAGAAACCCTTGCAGACACCGGTATCTTGCACAAGTTCTAATAAAACGGATGGTCCGGTGCCCGACAACTAGGCTGTAGAAGTAAATTGTGTTCCATGTGCCTTTACAGAAAAATCTCAGATAGTTAACACGACTGTGTATGAGTCTCAGTGTGTTAAAAATAATGAAGATGAGTTAGTCCCGTGTAAGTCTGACCCTAAATCGGTAATCACATCAGAAAAGGCTACGGTGTTACATGACACTACCGATTCTATGATTACAGATTTTGAGGTCACCACTAAGTCTGTTAACTCGCCTCAGTGTGTTAAAAAAGATGGCGATGAGTTACTGTAAATCACTTTATATTCGCGTGATCTTTATTTCGCGAGTTTCACCCGCATACTTATTTCGCGTATTTATGAATTCGCGGCCGAAGCCTATAAATATTAAATTCGCGCCGATACAAAGCCTTTAGCTGTTATTGAATCTATCGTGTTTGATGCAAGTAAATGACCCGTTATACACTTAACGTAGTGCCGCGGTAATTTAGTGCTGATAATCGGTTAAGCTAGTCACGACAAAATGACACAAATTGCTAGTATTAAAACATATTCATATCAATAATAAAAAGATCTGTATCCCCTTTACGAGCAAATACTCTGATATGTGTTCACTATAATTTGCACGAAGTACGATTGATTACCGAGTATTGTGCAAATAAATCAGTTTGTGAAACAATTATTAATACAACAACGAGAAGAACTAAACGAAAGCGCGGACTGTATACAATGGAAAGGTATGCAGACAATATTTGATAATACCTCTTTTGTTCCTTAACAAAGCCTATTGTAAATAACAATTAAATGAAGTCAAAAGTCGATAACAAACCGGTAATTACATTTAACACCTGATAAATTGCAGGCTTTTATGCGTTACTGTGGTCTGTGTCAGTACTACAATACTGTGACAAATTGTTAGCGACCCGTTAATCCCTAATCTTTTTAACTTCAGGTTTGTTCAGACGGTCATTGTCCGTATGTTGAAAAAATGAAAGACGAAATGGATCTTCCCCTCAGGCAACATGCGCTCTGTTTGTTTGATATATACAATATATATGTATTATAGCAATTATTGAGCATTGGCGAACTTTCTGGGTGCTGTGGGGCTCGTTTTGGGGAGGCTGCGTTTTTGGTACGTGGCATTTCCTGTTTGATATTATTTTTGTTTTTTTTGTTTTGATATATTTCGAACAATACTTTTCGGATACGACTTTTGAACCTACGTTCCAAACATAAATTTACGCGGATTTATGAATTCGCGGTGCACTCAATTCGCGAATAATAGCGAAAATAAAAACATCGCGAATAATACAGGATTTACAGTAGTTCCGTGTAATTCTGAGTTAGTTCCGTGTAATTCTGACCCTGCATCGGTATCTACGTCAGAACAAGCTAGGGTAGTGA
The DNA here is from genome assembly GCA_022818135.1 of Saxidomus purpurata. Classification (NCBI taxonomy): domain Eukaryota; kingdom Metazoa; phylum Mollusca; class Bivalvia; order Venerida; family Veneridae; genus Saxidomus; species Saxidomus purpurata. The sequence goes on along the minus strand of JAFMSR010000001.1, from coordinate 69,869,387 downwards.
CGTCACATGACACTACCAACTCTAGAACTACAGACTTTATGGTCACCACTAAGTCTGTCAACCAACCACCGGAACCGAATGGTTTCCAGACAACACATCCCTAAGAATCTTTGTGCGAGAATTATGTTGTCAGAAAATGCTACAGCTATTCACAGTGCTCCTTTCTGGGATCCTGGGATCCTGTAAAAGATACGATGGTAGGGAATCCACCGGGTCCATTGCATACATTAAATGGGTCAGGGACGCCTCGCACATTGCTATCAAACCGAAATTAATCCCCAGTGGTTACACAAAATTGTTTTCCAAGTTTAAAAGCATAGGGACAATATGTATGTTTCTTAAATATCAGTACAGATTTTTATTACTTTACGATAAATAAAACATCAGTAGTATAGGGTGGCAGTATGGAAAAAATATGGCGATATGGAAACTTTTTCGTGGCAGTATGGAAAAAATCGTGGCAGTATAGAAAATGTTTATGGAAAAAATAGTGGCAGCATGGAAAATTCCTTTTAAAAAATAGAAAACGAAGAACAAAGATTCGTTTACAGTTATAAGTTTATTCAATAAATTACATCAAATTGATATTGTCTTTGTTTTTTTGTTGTTGTCCAGCTTATCTCCACACTGACATGTATCGCATACGCCCATGCTCTACGGTCTTTATGTAGAGGTCTTCACTAGTGTCTATGACTGTTTTTGTTATTTCATTGCTGAATTTCTTAGTCTGAAGATGTATTATTCTATCTTCAGTTTCAATTTTACAGTCTTCACCTAGTATAGCTTTCATTGGAGGGATCATAGTAATTTTTTTCCGGATCTATGAATATAGGGTTTAGTTCCCAATGTAAACCATTTCTTGAAATGTTTCAAGAGTAATCCAAGTTCACGTTCGTAGATTTCAAATTCCATGGATACTGTCCATTTGAAAGCTTTAGTGCTGAGTAGCATGATCTTGAAGCTTTTCCAGTTGTATGATGCTTGATTTTTCGGTAAGTATAAGTTGATACTTATCCTGGTTCTGAAAGTCAGTTTCCCGTTCAGCGCAGTTTCAGACCAAGGCATCAGTCTGAAATGTCTTTCACCCATAGCAATGTGATGATTTTGTGTATATCCAAAAGATGCAAGAAGAGGTCATTGATTGCATTCCGTGATGTCAGTTAATTTTATAAGTAATTCCAACGGTTTCACCTCTGGTTTAATACGTTTTTCATGGGTCAATGGTCTATCTCTGTCTTCTTTTAACACTCCTGGTCTGTACACCATTGTTATTGTCACAATGTCCTTCTACTTTTTATGGCAGGTGGTATGACCCGTGGTATGGGTGGTACTATAAACTATATACCAATATAAGTCTTTTTATATGGAATGTTTCCCCATAGGAACACAAGGCACCAGACATCAACGAAGGTGAGGGCTGGTCACTAGGATGACTGAATCAATCCTGGTAGGGATCTATACTATAGTATAGACCCTCCTATGGGGGAAATTCCCATAGAGACCTATGTGTAGTATTTTACCTAGAAGAACACAAGGTGGAAAAGACGACAAAAAACGTTTTTTAGTTTTGATGTCTTTTATTGAATCAGTATGAACAAGAACAAGAACAAGTATTGAAACAGTATGAACAAGAATACCTTTTATGAATGATGATTTTATGTGAGACGAGACATTTGAAATCATAAGCTGCATTAACCTGTGAGGTTCTACCCTCTGTGGTACACCACTGACACGGAGGTGCTGTTGGCACCTGTGTTGCTAGCCTGTACAATCGTCCATAATATAGTCTAAACCACCGTGCAACTGCTTTATCATTGTCCCAATAACGTCCGGGTCTAAATCGGGTGGTGAGAACTGTATCCAGATCACAACCTCGGACTAACATGTCCAAGGCAAAAAAACAGTAAACACCGCACATTAGTGTTCTACCATCTTGAAGTCTCATTGAATTCATTGAGTAATGTCTAGTATTGTTCTGTAGGAAAGGTTGAATATGGTCTTCCAATGGAGGTAGTCCATACGAATCAAAGTAGATGGCTGTATTTTCCTTGAAGAAGATAGCCACCCAATGTTCTCCGGCTTGATCCGAGTTGTGGGTGTTCACAATGTAAGCTTTCACATGAGGTGGTTTTCGATTCGGTAAAAGATGCTTAGGGCACACTAGTGCATGTAAAGGAGACAAGATGATCGATTTATCCAGAATATATTACAGTTCAATCGTATCCATACTTCCACACTTTTTGTGACCCGATTGGCCCACCGGTTGATCCAGACTGACTCTTGGTTTTGGTGTTGTTGCTTTAAATCTGTCCAGAGTTCGTAAGCTCGAATGATCTCAGGGTTAGGATCATCCGGGTAAATATCCGATGAGTCGCTGATTTTTGCTCTTAACTTGAGAGCAAGTTTCGGGTAAAAGATAACTCCAATTTGCTTCTTTCGACTTTCATCATTGAATTTCACACATTGCGACCCTTTGGAATAGGCAAGATGAAACACAAGGCCATTTTTGTGAAACACGTCTCCCAACGTCTGTTGAATGGCATGGTCGATTTCCTCCATCACATGAGTGGGGTTGCATACACTCCGGCTTTGAAACAGAGCGTTACAATATACTCAGTCGATCGTTTTTTTGCATTTGTTGATCACTTTTGCAAACTCTTTGCCTAAACTTTCATCTGTCGTGACGATATCAAATTGCGTTTCCTGATCGGTGATGTTCACAATTTGAGAGGGAATGATGAGTTCGACGAGAGCCATTTCCCACTCCTCTTTATTGAGTTCCATATGTTTCATCAATTTGGTACGAAACTCACTTTGCGTATTGCGAGGAAATAAAGTCATGGAACTGTCGCTGAGCACGGTAATGTAAAACGAATTAATGATCCGAGCGTCTTTGGGGGTTTCACAAACTTCAAACCTGGTGTCGGTAGAATGAAACCCAGAATGCTACTTAACAACACGAGCCACAATTCTTTGTCCGGCGACTGAAAACTCAGATGAAAAATGGCAACACCGATGACAGCATAAATCACAATACAATGTAATTTGTGAAAAAGGAAGTGATTCTGCTTCACGCTGCTCTCGTGTTGTTGTTGTTGTTGTTGACGATGGTGGTGGTGGTGGAGCCTGTGTTCTCTTCTTGCACTTCCACACTACTGAACGTATCCGATGTCTGAGACATGTTTTTATATCAGATAGGATTCTGGAATCCAGCTGACAAATTTCTTTGGATATCCTTCCCAATGCACTTTGATTTCCTTGATTGTTTTTCTGCCTTCTTTCCTGGAGCGTCGTCCGAGAACTGATTCAATTTCATAAATGTCCGAGTCTTTTATCGGCTGAATTTCAGGCAGGTAGAAAGAGCCTTCAATACGTTCTCCGGCAAGATCTTCGAGCTGTACTGTAGGTGGTGAGCTGTGATTTCCACATCCGTGTTTTCAAGGTGCGTTGAAATCGTTCCACTATACTGGCTTTCGTCTCTGGATTCTCAGTGGTGAAGAAGTGAATGTCCTTTGTTTTTAAAAAGGATTGAAACTCTTTGTTTTTGAATTCAGATCCTTTATCCGTTTGCAGTGCCTGTGGTATTCGCTCTTTCAAGATGAACTTGAAAGCTTTGATTAAACTCTGTCCTGTTTTGTTGTACAGAGGGACTACCCAGGCATATTTTGAAAACACATCAATGACATAGAGCAAATACCGATACTGATCATTGTCTTTCTTGAGTGACTGTAAATCGGCTAAATCCGCTTGCCACTGGTGATCAATGCCTCCCACCACTGTTTTTCTTCTTGCAAATTTACGACGAATTGGTTTGTCAACGTGTAAGCTTTCTGTCGCTGTAACCAGGACTGGACTTGTTTCAGGGTGATAGATTTGTCTTGTTTTCGAGCTTCTTTGTACAAGGAACCTATCCCTGAAAAAGCAGCTGGATGTTGAACATCATAGTAAATGCGGTGAAGTCGATCCTCCCGTTTCATTTTTCATCGCCAAGCTTCCCAGTCTGAGATCAAAGGTGTGGAGGTCTTGGTTTTATACTGTCGTCTCTTGACCGTTTGAGGTGGTGTCATCAGTGTGAAGTCTGGTTCATCTGCCTCCGCCTCCCAATTGTCCTCATTGGTGATGCCTGATCTCTGTATACAACCCCATCGCTCCTTGTTACCCACGACTTCCTGGGGGAACATTGATCTCTTTGAGCTCCTGAACAAACTGTTCCCATCCTTTGGGTTTCGAACCTTTACGATAGCGTAGCACATCATTGACCAAATCAATGACATTAGATCCTACCACGGGTGTATCTTGGTACTGCAACACACCTTGACGGTCCCAGCCCATGTTGGGATGACTCTTAAGCAGATGCAGAAGTAATTTAGCTTTTCGTTGCATCGTGACGGGTACGCTGGCCATGATACGATTTTGAATCGTGGTGGGGTCTTCCTCTTCTTCTGTAGTCGGTGGTGCTGGTGGTTCTGCTGGAGCTGCAGCAGAAGTTCCCGGTAGACTTCTCGGTGGGCTTCCTAGTAGGGAGTTACCCGGTAGGCTTCTTGATGAGCTTCCTAGTGAGCTTCCCGTCTGCGCCAGACGGTTACTTGATATACCATGACTCAATGCTATATCACTTCCCAAGGGTATGATGGGTATTGGAGAGTCTGGATGGGTTGTCGAGAGTCTCTGTACCTTTTTCTTTCGACGTTGAGTCACAAAACGCTCATCTATCTTTATGGACTTTTTCTGTTTTTTTTCGGAGAGGGTTTTTTTTCGGAGAGACTCTTTTCTTTGCTCTTTTCTTTGTTTTTTTCTTTGGAGAGGCTTTTTTCTTTGGAGAAGCTCTTTTCTTCTTCTGAATTTTCTTCCCAAAGTTTCTCACGGTTTTTTGTCCATCCCAGCGCAATAAACTTCGAATCATGACACCACCTAGAAAGTCACCACCCCCTGGTTTCAAAATGAGTTGACGTTTAGTATTTGCATCCACCTGATTATCGGCTAACTGTGTGATAGCCTCCCGATGTTTTTCCATAAAGTTCATCGTTTGTTTTGGCAAGTGAATCTTCTTTTGCATAATCACTCTGGCTGCCAGGGTAAACCATCGGATCATTTCTTCTAAGCCAGCTTTCAGTAACTGTTGTCGGCCTGCAGGATCATGCTGCAGACTGAGGGCTTCCAATTTTTCAATCACAGCTCTTAGTGTGTACATCATGGCGAGTCAGATACGAATGACCCATGGAATGTTAGTCCATCCTTTTTATCCTGTGTACACCACAGGTCCATGCTCCTCCCCTATCCTCCAATGATGAAACAGGTCAGTGCGTAGCCGATACGAGTCTGGTGTTTTAGGATGAAAATCAATCAGTAAATATACCCATGAGGTCTCGAAATGGCATCTTGGTAGGCCACCAGTAAATGGGGTAACTGAATCTGACGCTCTAACGTTTTGATCTGACCTTTGTCTCTGGTGTTTTGAAACAAAATCATATAATGGGCATTCAAACTCAGAGTACGACTGGCTTTCGATTGTTGAAACATGTTTTGTGTGATATAGATCACACTTGCATTCCGATGATGTCCTTTTCGTGTAAACCACAGCTTGATTTTTTCTTAATCCTTATCGCCTAGCACATCGTCAAAGACAATCAAATGAGGCACCGAAACATCACTCACCAGGTCTTCTTCGTCATCAGGAATGCCTTCGATAAATTTGATTGAAGGTGAACTTTCTTGCAGCAGAGCGTACGCGGATTGCCATTCTTTGTAACACCAGACCACTTGCTCAAGAATGATATCAAATGGATCTTCCTTATAGCCCAGTAACCGTTTCACAAATTGAGTTTTTCCCGACCCACTAGGGCCTGAAATAAATAGATTACAAGGGTGCTGAAACAGTAATGCACTCTCCATGAGGGACAAAAGAATAATGACAATCCAATGGCTTTGATTCACATTTTTATTCTGATTTCACATGGTAACATCTTTTGCACTATCAATCATGGAGACCGATTTAGGGTTTGCAGTGGCAATCATACCTATGCATAGGGGTGTTTTGTAGGCAGTGTAGATATTTCCCGCCCCCCGTCGGTCCTTCTCCTTGACTCGTTCTAGTAAGCATATAATGGGAGATCGTCACAAAACTATTGCTGTCATCTGTGATGTTTTTTGCACACTGATTGATATCATGTACCGTATAGTTATGTAGGGAAAACGTCCATACTCTGGAGACTCTCCGATCTAGAAGATTCAATTTTTCGAATCATGTATATTTTGTCAGTGTGACTGATATCCTCTCTGTTTCGAAAATCTCGATGTAGATGGTTCAACCGTCTTAACCCCTTCTGGACATCCATGTACTCAGTGATATCAGTGTTCAACCGAAGCCGTCTTCTTAACCATTCCTGCTGTAAATCTTGTTTGAACCGTTGACTCTTCCTAGAGTTCAACCCCACCCCCCCCCCCCCCACCACCACGTACTGATATATCCGATGCCGTATTTCTGCAGGAAGGTCAGTATCGTGTGCTTCCAACGAAGTCATTGATGGTTTATGTGGTTCAAACTGTTGTTTCCTTGACTTTTTAACCAGACCAATATCTCTATATGGACCAGCAACGGAGACATAATGTTTCCATGTTTTTGAAATTATAACCATCACGCCTGCATGTGGGGCAGTAATATTTGTATCGATAGCATTTACAGCAATACTGGCGATAAGATAGATTGTTTACCGATAAGTATGGACGTAAATTTTCAGGCTCTTTAAAAAGTTTGAAATACTGACGTTTTACCAGGAAGTTCAGAGTGAAATTTATATGTACGGATTGTGAATTTTAAGGATGATTAAATGCCAAAAGGATTTTAAAAGTGAGTTTGAAACTTTGATGTATTTGCTTGATAAACTTCTACACATCACCTTTACCTGTTTACCTGGATTTTGATTATTGATCGAGGATTATCTATATAAAGCAGTGTATACTATGTATTGTACTAGTATAGTATAAACTATCACACCTGTGACTGTGTAGTATTGGTTTATTTTTCTACGGAAGCGTAAAAGGACCACAAAGTCGTGTACAGTTTGCACTTCGAAAACAACGATGGGGATCGACTTAATGGCATATAGAGTTAGAATCGGCACGTTTATGTTGTGTTACAGAACACGTACAAGGCAAACAAAACATGGGAAATATAAGCGGACACATTCTAGTACTGACATACATCTGAGAAGTTTTGTGGTCAATGTATTTTTCCTTCTCTGTTTTCTTGCACTGTACGGGGTTGTGTGGGGCAATAAGTACTATATTGACAACTTTGCCGGACATGACATCATTTTATGCGATAGTGTTAGTATATCTTCTACATCTCACGGTACATCTAGCGACTGTGTGCAATTGAGCTATGGTGCGAACTATGCATATGCTAGAAGATTATTAATTTTGGCAGCAGACATAGAGTTAAATCCGGGACCCGAAAGTGGCATTACAGATAAGAATACACAAGCTATATTGGATGCTATCAGAGAGACACGGAATGAAATAGGTGATGTCAAAAATGAAGTAAGGGGTGTTAAGTCTGAGATTATGCTTATGAAGTCAGAGCTGAGTCTTATGCGCAAAAAGGTCGACGGTGTTGAATTTAATCAAAAGGAAATGAACGGCAGATTGAGATCTGTCGAAGAGAAAGTTGATGGTTTGCGGTATGACCAAGATGTACTGACTGGTGATATGGAAGCTGTGTCATATGGTGAAGACAGAAGAGATTCGCGTATACAGAACATTGAAAAGCAGTTGTTTATTTCAGAATCAGAGAGATTAAAGTGTTCGATGAGAATTTTTGGTTTGAAAGAGAGCGAATCTGAGGAAAACAGTTTGAAAGAGCTAGTGGAAGATGAAGTATTAAAAGAAGCTGATACGTTGGAAGCCAAATCTGATAGTAATACTTTAATAAAAGCAAAGCGGGTTGGTGTTGTTGATACTAATGATGGTAACGGTAGAATGGTTATTGTTCAGTTTGCAAACAGTGACGACAAATTTAGACTATTTAATTTTCGAGACAAGTTGCGCATTAAGGGTATACGAATTTCAAACGATCTCTCATTTATACAGCGCCAATAATTAAAACAAGCGAAGTTGAGGGGCTTACATGGCTACTTTAAAGGCGACAAATTGGTGACATACACAAAAGTAAACCCTGAAAATGAATCTAGACCTCGTGTATTTCGGCGCGGTGCTCGTCAATCAGATAAATACGCTGATCTGTTAACCGAAGAGAGCATGGAGGCGACACCTTCTGTAAGTGGTAATGGGGGCAGCCCTTTTCGAAAATAGGACGGCGGTCAAGGTCCAACACAAGAATTTACTAGTATTTGTGCGAACATAAAGTTACTGAGTTGGAATATTGAAGGGTTGAAGTCAAAATTAACTGGATATGAATTATCTGAAATGCTTTCTTCTTATGATTTGATTAGTTTTCAAGAAACATGGGATATCAACGCTGACGTTTGTGACGAGTATTTTACAGATCATGTTTCATATTCTTGTAAAGCTCAACGGTCTAAAACGGGTGGAAGACCAATGGGAGGTGTTACTGTAGTGATTAAAAGTAAACTATCAAAATATGTCAAACGCGTATGTGAGAATTTTAAGTACGGTGTTATACTTCTTTTTGACAAACTATTATTTGATACACCTCGAAGTGTTTTATACGTTGCTATTTATATTCCACCTGTCAATTCTCCTTTTTATGACGATGTCCTAACGTCAGGCTTTGAGCAATTAGAAGAGTGTATAAGTACATATTATATAGATACGGAGCTTCTGCTAAATGGTGATTTTAATGCGCGGACTGCCAATCTTCCTGATTTTACTACCTCCAGTGTGTATATACCAGATCTGTATGAGTTTCATGATATTTTAGACTGCAACGTACATAAAGATAGATTTGCATCAGATAAAATAGTGAATGCTTATGGGCGCCAACTTATATCTTTTTGTCAAACATTTGGTTGTTTCATTGTTAATGGGCGGTTCGGTCCCCATAGTAGTGGATGTACATTCTTAAACCAAAATGGTAGTAGTACTATTGACTATTTTATAGTGTCTAAAAATTTGTTTGATATTATCAGCAATTTTGAAATTTTAGAGAATAGTGAAAGTTGTCATTTTCCATTATCACTATCTCTGAAAGTGCCAGATGTTGTTCATAGTTCCAAAAGTAACGGCACCGGTAGCAATACATGTTTTAAATATAATCTGACAGATGACAATTGCAGTGAATATAATAGATACCTAGCAGAAAATGTTATTAATGGGAGTTTTGATAACGTAGAAACACTATTAAATGATGACACCAGTGACATAAATTCGGTAATAAGTGCATTTGAAGATGCCATACTGAACAGTAGTGTTGCATTTAAGAAATTGAAACGCTATGGTGGTAAATCTAGGAACCATAAGCCATGGTTCGACACTGACTGCAAACAAGCCAAGGCTGATACAAGAAAACAATTGAATCGTTTTCGGTCTAGCCGAAGTGAAAATGACTTATTGTTATATGTAAATAGTAAACATGTTTATAAGAATATATGTAAACGTAAAAGGTTTGTATTTAATAAAAATGCATTGTCGAAATTAGAAAATACAACTGGTAACTCGAAAAGTTTTGGGGTGAGGTTAAAAAACTGACTAATAAACCAAGAACGGAACCAAATATTTCATTGGACGATTGGTTTAATCATTTTAGCAATCTTTTTACACATGTGAACAATGTAGATTCAGAGAATGAAGAACACATTGATGCTGAAAATGAAACTGATGATTTTGATAATATTGAACAATTAATTTTCAATTCCAGTATCACAGACGAGGAAATAAATGATAGTATAAAGTCTTTGAAATTGAATAAAGCTACTGGTGGAGTGATTATTCCACAGCATTTAGTATATGGTGTAAATGTGCTTTTACCTTTCATTCGTAAGTTGTTTAATAGATTGTTTCACAAAGGTGAATTCCCAAATCAATGGACAAAAACAGTGGTTATACCCCTCTACAAAAAGGGTAGTGTAAATAACCCAAATAATTATCGTGGTATAGCTTTATTAGATGTTCTGAGCAAAGTTTATATAGCAATTATCACAAAGCGTTTGACATTTTATGTAAATGCTTATTGTAAAATTTGTGAAGCCCAAGCGGGCTTTCGATCAGGATATTGCACTGTAGATAATGCTTTTATTCTTCAAGCCATTGTAAGTAAATATTTATGTATGAAAAAGAAAACATTGTACGTAGCATTTATTGACTTTCAAAAAGCGTTTGATTCTGTGGATCACAACATATTGTATGAAGTTCTAAGAAAAGGTGGCATAAAAGGTAACTTATATAATGCAATACAGTCTATATATGTTTCTGTAAAAGCGTGTGTTAGAACTAACAATGTTATAACAAAAAGTTTCGAATGTCCCATCGGATTGCGTCAGGGCTGTAATTTGAGTCCAATTCTGTTTGCATTGTTTATCGATGAACTGTACTCACTGTTATGTAAAAATAGAATAAGAGGTATACAATTATTTCCTCATATTGTAGAAATATTTTTGCTTATGCTTGCAGATGACATAGCCTTTATATCCGACACGGTTGTCGGACTGCAAAAGCAATTGAATATATTGAAACATTTTTGTATAGATAGTAAACTTGTTGTAAATACAGCTAAATCAAAAGTTCTTGTTTTTAAACGAGGAGGTAGATTAAGTGTAAGGGAACGATGGAATTACAATGAATTGGACATAGAAGTAGTTAATGGTTTTACTTACGTTGGAATATATTTTTCAAATAAGCTTTCTATGTACAAAATGGCAGAGGCCATGTCGCTTAAGGCAAAGAAAGTACTAATGCATTTGTTTAGTTCATTGTACAATTATCCATGTCTTCCATATACAACGTTTTTTAAAATATTTGATTCAAAGGTTGCATCTCTTGCATTGTACGGTTCTGAAATTTGGGGTCTTAAGCAACCAAAATGTCTTGAAAATGTGCACATTTTTGCTTGTAAAAGGTTTATGAAAGTGAACAAAGGTGCATGTAATGATGCAATTTTAGGTGACTTAGGCAGATTCCCGTTGTATATTTTTGCTGCTAAGCGTACAGTTAAATATTGGATACGTTTGTTGAACTTACCTGAAGACAGATACGTACGAATGTGTTACAATATGCAAATGTATTATGATAGTATTGGTTATAATAACTGGGTAACTGATTTACGAACTCACTTGTATGTAAATGGCTACGGATATGTTTGGGAAGCACAGAATGTTGACAATCCCAATCTGTTTCTATTGCAATATGTACAGCGATTAAAGGACCAGTATATCCAGGAATGGAGGGATAGATGTTATCATAACGCAAAACTTTTTTATTATGCAAAGTACAAAACAGTATATAAAGTTGAAAAGTATGTAAATGTTGTTGATATCAACAAATTCAGAAAGTGTATTGCAGCATTTAGAAGTTCTTGTCATTCACTCATGATTGAAAAGGGTAGACATTTTGGTATTGAAAGGGAGTTAAGAGACTGTCCCTACTGTGAATGTTATGTTGAAGACGAATACCATTTTATATTTTTGTGTCCGTTATATAGCAGCATTCGCTGTAAATATATTCCTAATACATATATTGAGAATACGTCAATTTACAAGTTAAATAACTTAATGTCATCCGAAAATGAACATATCATACGCAATGTTGCCATGTATATATATTATGCATTACAAAAAAGGGAAGAGTACTTATCAGTTTTTCAATAATCTGATCAATACTGAGATTTACAAAATAAGTACTATGTCGATACATGAATTTCTGTATGATAGTCAACTTTGTTGTATTTACGTTCCTATATGTTAATGCACTCTATGAAAATCTTTTGTATAATATTATACTTGTGTATGGGCCGGAGGCCTTATTATACAATAAACTATTGAATTGAATTGAATTGAATTGGCGACGAGTCTTGTCGTGATCCGGCATGTCGTTTGGTGTTCGATTTTCATATGACAAAGGTTGTACACAACACTGACTTTCTAAAGTGTACTCCTGCCATTCATAATTGTAGTAGACACCAGCATACCCTATAACTCTGATCAATCTCATCCTCCATTGGTGATTCACCTTGGATTATCCAGCTGAGTAACGCTAGGAATGATAAGCGTAACCGTAAGGTACCGTCTTATAGTCCTTCACCACCACATGTTTGGTATACACTGATCGAAAGGTTTTGGTCTGTTTTTCACTAGTCGCTTTACGGTCCCGGTGTCGTTTCATGCGAGATGGATACTCCACGATTAACGAATAGTGTTCGCGGTCCTGTACACAGTTCACCATAGCATCAAAATTGACGAGGTTTGTGATATCGTAATCCAGAGTAATGCCTTTGACTTTACAACTGGTGTGTCTCTTTCCATTTTCTATGTATTCATAGCCATAGTTCTTAGGCCCTAGTCCAACAAACTTGACAATGCGTCCGTTTGAAACCTCGTCGGTCCAATGACCTAGCCGACTGTCAACAATGGGAATGTTCAGGATCATGAGTGTACATACAGCTGTCCGTATCAAAATACAAGACACGATCACCCAGGCGTTCTAGTACGGCATAGAGTTCTAAACGAGCAAAGGCTGTTACAAAGGAGGCGACGACCACATTGGAGGAGGTATGAGGTTCAAATCTGTCACTCTGATCCGTGAAATTTACCAAGATGAACTCGTCATGATCAAACATCTCTACATGATGCACCTTGATCTGAGAATCCGACAATAACTCATGGTATCGCTCGAGGCTAGCGACGTATTCGGTCTCGGGTAGCATGTTGTTCTGGGCATTCTTACCCCACAGACAATTAAGCATAGATTTTTGCAAAAGCCCTTTTGCCAGGATTTTTGTGAACTTGTTCTAGTTGTATTCCTTCTGCTTTAAAATACTCTTGCTTGAACGTGGCTTCCTCTGCAGGTGTTTGAACCCTGTTCGGATAGCCGCTGGCTTCCTGTTTCATTTTTAAGTACTTATCAATGTACTGTTGGTAAACGTCCTTGCTCCATTGGTCCCATTGCCACACATGATACACAGCTAAGATCTAAAAATGAAGCACCAGTATCCAAATTGTTAGTTTTAATTAACTGGAGTTCCCGGGGATAAATAGTGTCCACCAATTGACCAAAAACGGGTTATCCATATTAAGAATATCATCCAGATAGCGTGATGTATTATTAAAAGCAGTGATAATGTCTGCCTGCGTATCTGGAGAAAGACTCAACATAAAGTCTCTTTCATAACAATATAAAAACAAATCTGCGACAAGGGGTGCACAATTTGTTCCCATGGGAATACCGATTACTTGTCTGAAAACTGCATTCCCAAACCTTATACCTTATAGAGTAGGCCGTAAAAGGAAACTACAGACAGAGTGAAAAAAACACAGAGTGAAACAAAAAGAACATTGAAATCAGTTGAGTTATTTTATTTTTGAAATGTTATGTATTCCTGTGACAATAAAAACCTAAGATTATTTGTTTCTTTCTTCATTATTTGAATGGCCCTGAAAAGGGCCGTTGGTAAGGGGAGATTTACAACCCCGATAAATCGGGGTATAAATTCCCCATTACAACTCCTAAGTTGTTTACCCTCTTATCCCCATTGTTGAATTTTGGCGTCAGATGATGATAATTAAGAGGGCCTGGAGAGATCAAATGGTGGTTATTAAGAAGGCATGGAATTCGCCGTCTTGGCCACTCTACGCCTCTTCAGGCAAAAAAGGCCTTCAGGGCTGCCTCCCTCTGCCGTTTCTCTACCTCCCTGTCTACCCAGGACTCCTCCTCCTCCTCCTCTACACCACGTACACACAACAAACGCTTCCAAAAAGTTTTCATACCCATAGTAAAATGGTAAAATGAATATAAGTTATAAAAGAACCTTTGCTTTTAAGCACTGAATCGGATTGACCTACATTTAAACCTAAGACAAAAAGGACCAATCACAACAAAGGACACAAATCAGTAGGAACCAATCAGCGTGCAGCTTACGAAGAGCAGGTTCGGTCGATAAAATATAAACAATGTACTTTGACAATATACTAAGATGGTTTATATCTTTCGAACTGTGTTGGTGGGCCCTAAAAAAGGGCCGTTGGTTGTTGTATTTTACCCAGGTTTTGCCCGAGTCGTACATGCTAAGCCTCTTGCACGTAGATCTCCTATACGTCTTAAGCGTGCACCTACTCGCTGCATTGCTTGATCTGCCTCTCTTCTAAACTGAGGTTATTAAACCACCACCACATTAACTCGTCAAGCAGATAAGCTAGGTCACATGCTAACCCAACCGTGGCCAGGTTTAAAATAAATAGGATCTCAAGTATTTTTAAAATAAATAGATCACCTGCTCTTCCATGCTCTATCCCTCTAGTTCCTGCCGCCTGTGGCTAAACTCTTGGTCAATTAAGACTGTCAAGTCTTCCATCATGAACTCCATCTTTCGCATCAGTTTCTCAATCCTTCTTACTTTATGATGAATGATTTCCATCTTTTTGTTTTGCTCAATGAACAAAGAATGAATCAAATTCACCAGCGAATCTGCTTTTATGTACCAGAGTCGGATTGACCTACTTTTTTACATAAGACAAAAAGAGCCAATCACAACAAAGGAGTCAAATAAGCAGGGACCAGTCAGCGTGCAGCTTACGAAAAGCAGGTTCGGCTGGCCTCTTTTTTAAATACAGACTGATTTTACATGTTCAGTCATTCTGGATAACCATGGCAGGCATATTACCTCCAGCTCTAGCCCAGCGAGTATTTCGTGATTTTGTAGAAGAACCATGGATCTCTTTGAAACACATCATAGATTTTGAACTGTATAGAGTTGCATTGAGTCATGTCGCTTTTCGGGAAGAATACGACTTAAAGAAGCTGTTTGAACCTTTCAAAAAGGCCGTGAGCATAGTGGTCGCAAACGGGGAAGCTAAATTGAATCTGGAGGCTATTAATCTTGAGGATTGGACATTGTATGTCTTCCGTAACCCTATCGTACACGCATATCTCAGGGACTGTAAAAAAGGAGGACAATGCTATTCGCGTCATTGGTCATTTTCCAAAATAAAAGAAGTAAATGGCCAGTAAAGGAATCTAACATAACATAACATAACGATCCTTTTCAGGACCAGCTAAAATAATAAAGCAAAGAAATACCTTTCAGTCCTTGTCACATACACAAACAACAGTTTAAATCCCTTTTTATTATCACATTTTATTTTATAACATGTATTTTTAACATGTATTATAAAAATATTCTTATCATCAGTTTTTTTCATCGTATAACTTACCGAAAACGGATTTTATAAGGTCTACGCTGATTGGTTCCTGCTCCATTGTCTCCTTTGTTATCATTGGCTGATATTTTGCCATTACTGTATTAGTAAAGTAGGTCAATCCGATAGACTCATATAAATACAGACCGTTTTTTAGACATTCAGTACATTCCTACCGTTCACAGCGTACTGTCAACATCATGGAAAACGACTTTTCGGATCTTTTGACATTAGCTGCAAATACAGCACATATTCCAGAGGGGAATTATACAGCACAAATTCCAGACGGAGGGAATTATACAGTCGTCACTACAACATCCTACCAGCCACTGACACAACCAAAACAATATCAAGAGTACCAGCAGTTTAGACAGCAGCAGTTAAAGCAGCAGGGTCATCATCAACAACCACAACAGCAACCACAACACTAACAGATGGATATGTCAGTACAGGAAGAACTTCTGACTCTTCAAACAAGTGTCACTCATTTGGAGGCAACCGTCACCAAAGAGTCACGCCATAAGAAACAACGTCTGGAGAAAGAATGCTTTCTTAAACTGTCAACAGAGAAAATGGTCATCCCTGTGGAGTTAAAGGTGGACACTAAACAACATCCTCTCAAGAAAGATAGCGCAACCCAGTATGAAAAGCAAGCGGAAAAGCGACCTCATGGGTTGTACAGTAAAACCATTGACTACGACCTAAATAGTCATCTTAAAAAGCCAAAAAAGAAGTAAAGGATTCTAACATAACGGCCCTTTTCAGGGCCAACCAATACATTTCGAAAGAAATACCTTCAGTCATTGTCTTTAAAAACATATATAGTCCAAAAACACATACAAAAACTAGTTTTTAAACCCCTATTTTAATGATCACATTTATTCATAACATGTGTTTATTTCATAAAAAGTTTTTTCTATCATTATAATTATGACCTACCGAACACGACTTTTATAAGGTCTACGCTGATTGGTCCCTGCTCCATTGTCTCCTTTGTCATCATTGGCTAATATTTAAGCATAGCACATTAATTAAGTAGGTCAATCCGATAGATTCTTATAAATACAGGTCGTTTTTAGACATTAAGTACATTCTGACCGTTCACAGCGTACAGTCAACATGAATACTATTCAACCCAACCTGAGAGAAATTGATGCGTTGGTCCATCACGCTGAACACCATATCATGGAAATCAACAACATGAAGATACAGCATATTAATGAGCTAACCCAGCGAGCTGAACGTCTCACACAGGAGAACCATTGTAGAACAAAAACAGCGATGGGCCGAAAGAAGACAACTGATGAAAAAAGCTTTAGACAAAGCACAACAAATGGAAGAGGAAAACAGGAAAGAGCAGGAGAAACAACAATTCCTTGACAGGGTTGTGACACTCTTCAAAGAAAAGAAAAGAAAATCTACAGTACACAAACGATTGGGGAAGATAACCATCACGACCATCAACCAGGGTACAGTACGACCTACCCGAACACAAACGAGGCGGTCACAGCCTGAGGTGACCACAGCTGTTACAACACCACAACAACAGCAGGAGTAAACAACTCTAACACAACGGTCCTTTTCAGGACCAACCAACGGCCCTTTTCAGGGCCACCCAATACATTTCGAAGGAAATACTTTCAGTCATTGTCTAAATAAAACACAACAAATTATAGTCCTATCATATACACAAACTAGCTTAAAAACCCTTTTACTACACATAAAAAGTTTCCATACTGCCACTATTTTTTCCATAAACATTTTCCATACTGCCACGATTTTTTCCATAAACATGTTCCATACTGCCACGATGTTTTCCATACTGCCACGAAAACGTTTCCATATCGCCATATTTTTTCCATACTGCCACCCTATACTACTTACATCTGTTAATTATTCAGTCTGTAGTTTTATATAGGAGTGCTTCAATACAGTACAGTACAGTGCATGTGAAGATGGTCAGCACACATCAATTCTTCAAGAGATCTACAACATGTACAGCTGTTTAACCGGAAGTCAGAAATCCCAGGCTACCCGAGAGACTGTGAGATTGTACGGACTTTGTAAAGGTACTGTGCCTATTATTCAAATTTCGACGACACGAAGATAAAGATGAGAATACATATCGCACACAAGATGTTTCATACTTAAAGTATCACAAAACTGACTTGCGGCTAATATAAACAAAACGTATGTTCACTATTATAGACAGTGCTACAGATGATACAAATTCTTATGATGACGGTGTGGTATAAAACAGCAGTTCTGCTTTGAACATAATATGTACTATCTTCACAAGAAGGATATGTGGCGTATACAACAGCACCATTGTGTTGTTTAAAACGGCAACATGTACGAAACAAACTGTGAAATGAAGGATATTCTTTAAATATCACATTGATACGTATTAATATGCAAGTTATTTGCGACGATTAATCAGTATGGGCAAGTGTGCCCAAGTATAAATTTTACTAGGCACTCATTATGGCGATCTCCGTTATAACTACAAGATATCGCCGTATGCACAGCTTCTACTGCACTTACACCTGGGTTTCTGACACGTTTATGGTGGAACGTTACGTCAAAAGCTGCTCGAAAACACTTACATCACCTTCAACGAGTTACGCCCTCTGGATATTCAACGACATGCACTGTACTGCTAGAACGTTAAGAGATGAACATTGAAAAAGCAATCGACATATATAGACATACAAAAAAGAAGTTAACAATGTTTTATTTGAGGTTGTAGCTTCAGTAAAGTAGAATTGTTATTTTAAATAACTGAAGATTTTATCACTTAGACAGGAAACTTTGTAATTCTAATTTAAATGTATTAAAAGTTCAAGTATAACATATACAGTCCGTCGGTCAGTGGCTGTTTCTACTGTCTAAAGCAAGAATCTGGTTATAAAGTGGTTATTGTACCAGACAGCCTCGTTAGCGCAATTGATAGAGCATGCGCACGGTAGGCCAAAGGTCCGAAGTTCGATTCCCGGTACATTCATTGACATGGTATTTATCTACATGCATAATGTTGTACATGTTATGTTGTATTTTCATTATTGTTTCAGATACACTTTTTGCAGGGATTTGAATTTTATTTCCATTAAATACATTTTGTATTAGATAATTTTTTGATTTACTATACTTAAAGAACATTTATGTATGGATACTTCCACCTTAAGTATAATATTGGTTAATTAAATGCAATTACAGTTTACAGTTAAAGTTAATCGTAGTTCTTTTTAACTGTTTGCTTTAAATACTTTAGAGCTAGGATTGGTGACATTATTTTTTAGATAAATGTTATACATATTCTGTTGCAAATCACACTTGGCGGTTTCAGACTAATGCTTTTTGCATTTTTCCGTGGTCTTTATTGAAGAACACCATTTTAACTTGTTCTATTTATATTTAATTACCTCTACCTGAGGTGAAATACCAAATGGATCAAAATAGTAGTTATTGTAATAACAAACCCAGCAGAATCGTCTAAGTTTATTATCCCACACTAATTTTACAAAGGAGATTCGGGTAAATTATTTCTACTGAATGCACCTCTAAAGTGTTTTATACCAAGTTGTTTCTAATAAAAATTAGATAATAGTTTGTTCTGAAATTTTATTTTATTTTTGCCATAGGAATTCTTCTGTACGGTATTCGCCGTGCATTAACTTGTAAAACCTTACCCACCAACAACGATATAATCAACGGTATTCCGAGAGAAGTAGCAAGCATACCGATAAATCCCCCATCTTGTCTTTGTTTCTTAGTTTACGTTATTACTCCCGTTCCCACTAATTGTTTTCTCTGACTAAGCGTGATATATGGTGTTATTATGTTTATCTTATTATTAACCACCACGATCATTCCATTACCAAACAACATCTTACTCACTCCCGTACTTGCCAAACCACACAATGCACCCGTAGGCAAAAGAGATAACATCTTAGGTGCAATCCTGACAGCCATTGGTAACACCGTTTTACCTAATAAACCAGCTAAAGCGCCAAGAAACCCTTCGTTTTGTGACTGTCTCTTCATTTGTGTTGTTGAAATTTTAATATCTACACCGGTTCTTTTTATGCCCCCGAAGGGTTGCATATAAAAATCGCACCGCCCGTCCGTCTGTCCGTCCGCCTGTCCGTCCGCCCGTCTGTGCGTCCCCACTTACAAATTCGTGTCCGGACTGTAACTTTGTCATACATTGAAGGATTTTAAAATAACTTTGCACAAATGTCTAGCACATCAAGACGACGTGTCGCGTGCAAGACCCACGTCCCTAGCTCAAAGGTCAAAGTCATACTTAGAGTTTTTAGGTAATGGAATCCTCTATATATGCATATATACACACATTCGTGTCCGGACTGTAACTTTGCCATGCATTGAAGGATTTTAAAATAACTTGGCACAAATGTCTAGCACATCAAGATGACGTGTCGCGTGCAAGAC
Organism: Saxidomus purpurata; assembly: GCA_022818135.1. Lineage (NCBI taxonomy): Eukaryota > Metazoa > Mollusca > Bivalvia > Venerida > Veneridae > Saxidomus > Saxidomus purpurata. The sequence continues at coordinate 69,849,612 of JAFMSR010000001.1, read as the reverse complement.
CCACGTCCCTAGCTTAAAGGTCAAGGTCACACTTAGTGATTGACGGTAATAGAATCCCGTATATATGCATATATGCACACATTCGTGTCCGGACTGTAACTTTGTCATGCATTGAAGGATTTTAAAATAACTTGGCACAAATGTCTTGCACATCAAGACGACGTGTCGCGTGTAAGACCCACGCCCCTCCCTTAAAGGTTAAGGTAACATTTAGAGTTTTTAGGTAATGGAATCCTGTATACATGCATATATTTGTGTCCGGACTATAACTTTATCATGCTTTGAAGGATTTTAAAATAACTTGGCACAAATGTCTAGCACATCAAGATGTTATTTTGTTTGCAACCTGATTAGTCTAACTATGTCTTTAATAAGGACAATGCAATTTTCTAGTTGAAAATGATTGATAATAAATATCAGTCTATCTTTCATGACAAAAGGTAATAATCCAAATAAACTAAGAGTATTTTGGTTGTGACATGGTCTATAACAGTTATCAACATGCTTAATATTAAATTTGTTTGATAGTTGTATATTTTAACTGAAAGTATTTATGAAGGTGCAAAGACACGCACCATAGAATTTCTGATAAATCAGCAAGTATCTGTTATGTTTATCAATCTTACAGAAAAAACAGTCGCAAAAAACAATCGCAAAGCAAATACATAATTTTTACATTCCTATCCAGTTTCGAGGGAAATAGTCAAAATCGTTTAATGGATTATATACGACATTTTCCGAACAAGTATAGCCTTTCCAATACACTGTTGTACCGTTTGAGAGCCATGCTCCCCACCATCCAATGGATCCAGATGTAACAATAACGTGATCACACAGTGTCATTAACTCCATGTCGTCTAGGACATCTTCAAAAGGGCTTACTGGAATACCTGGATTTGTTTTTTTACACCACTCTTTGTCATTTGTAGTAATCAGCATGTCAACTTTATGATATTTATTGTAATAAAACTGTTTTGCTCTCTGAATAAAACTTATTAATATGGATTCGTTGTAATGTTTTGAATAATGCACCCTACGAAATCGCCGAACATAAATGCATACATGTTGATATCCATTTATGGTCACATTTTCAAAATACGTTCTAATTGTTTTGCTAGTCTTCAGTTTAAAAACGTTTCTTACTATTTCTTTTACGTTTTCAAAATATTTCCAGGACTGCATGTATCCATGAATGGAAATATTTGATGTTGAATTGCTAATTGTTGTGAAAGGACAGTAATCGCCGCAATTTCTACAGACGAGGACATCATTTGTGTTATTGGTCAATAGATTTGTGTCAACTATGTTTGGTAAATCAAAATATTTCATCAATGGATAGTCTCTGTGAATAACAGGAACAAGATCGTATGCATATGCTATCCCTAAAATAGAAGCAACTTCAAACATATTATGTCCAATGATTTCTTGCTTTTTGTAAATAGTCACAATATACCTGCATAAGTTTATCTTTCTGCCTTCAGGTCTTCCTGAAAAATTGTTAATTTCAATTAATTCTTCTATTGTATGAACGCTTGATGATTCCTTCCATGATAATTGAAAACATTTCCCACCATAACTTGCTCTTTTGTATATTTTGCCGTCATTCGGATGATTGATATGTTTTCCTGACGTAGGAAGTTTGAACGTTCTAATTGCAGTTTGTTGAGTTATTCTTATATTTTTAAAATAACTGTCATGCCCGATGAATAAGACACAGGACATTAAGATGAACATGAAAACAGGCAAATATAAACTTATGTTGCCAGATGAATATTTTATATGCCTATACATGTAATACTGTATACCTTTATTCATGGCGGAAAAACTTAACTGTGGTCCAAATTATTTGATCACAAATATTGAATCACTATTTATTATATCCATATATATCATATCAGTTACAAACTATTTCAAGAGGCAAAAAGAACTGTACAATATCACCGAAGCACACCTTACGCAATTACGTTTAAGTGTAAGGTGATAAATGTTATATTTTAGTATGAGAAAGTAAATATATAAAAAACACAAGCGGATAGTTATGCATTATCTTTATGACATTTGTCATAATTAAGTTCATTTAAATTACAATTTGTGTAGATGATTAAAGCAAACTGTCCCGCAAAAGAAACGCAACTTTGCTATAGCGTGCTTGATTATACCGAGGTCGGTTGTAAGAAACGGCCATTACAGCACAACTTGAAAGAGTTTTCATAGCTATGTTATGTAGATTTACATTGAACTATACCATCTGCACGATTTCATATAAAACTGCGAGTTTAATTTTTATTCGAATTAAAAAATATGAAAGAAGTTGCGTTTCTTTTGCAATGTGTATATGAAATGACAGCTTTAAGCAAGCACTCACACAGCGTGGCCGGTTACTGCTTATATTCTTGTTGTTCATGAAACTGTCGTGTGTAATTCTTTGATCATAATTTAACTTTATCAAACAACATGATTTATTGTATAATTCGTAAACCTTTTCAAAGTATAATAAGCATTTTGCTAAAAGTGATTATGGCGCAGACGGTTTAGCGATTTCCAAGCCAAAATTAGGTCAACTTGTTCGGAAATTTGAGTATCGTAGTGAATAGAAACCTAGAAAAGCATTATAATTTTCCATATTGGGCACAGGAAATTAAGCAAAAAAAGTTAACATCCATCTCCGTACAAATGTTTCCCTTTTTCCTACGTTAACTTCTTTCATTATTTTTAGTATTGGTGGATCAAAGGTTTAATACTTAAAACACCTTTTTTTTTGTACAAACTTGTTAAAATCGCTCTTAAAGTGGCAATAAAACGACAATAGAACTAATCATTAACGTACAATGCATCTGTTTAAAATGCTCCTGCTCATTCATGAAATCGGGATGTGTGGCTGTCATACTAACTTGCGACATTATTTATTCTTTTCTTGTAAGTAAAAAATGAATTTAATATCAATATTATGTAAACGATAATGATGACATACGGGGGCATTGTGTTAAACAATGTTTCAAAACAACTGATTTTATTACACCAAGCACAGCGGAAAAAGAGCGGGAGTGAGAGGGGTTGGGTGGAGCGGGGGGAGGGGGTTGTGGGCTGTCAGAAGACGGAAATACAAAGAATACCAACTCCTTATATCTAGATATTGCTTTTCCTTTGCCGTATGTACGTACGTCCATCTGCCTGAATACCGGCCTGTCGACATTGTCTCGTTACCAGGGGTTTTATTCTGAAAACCTTACTAAAACCCTGAATATTCATAAAACTTTGCGCGAAGCATCTGTCTGAAGTACTAGTTGTGTATCGTACTTTGGGGTCCGTACTTAAAGGCCGGGGAAAAACTATAAAAAAGGCGCAGGTAGAGACATGGCCACTTGCTTTGCATACACTGAGCTAACAACATCAGAGGTTTAAATCAAATTTTAATGAAATTAAAGTATAGAATTGTTTGAAGTGTCATAAAATCCGAAAAAATGGTTCAATGGTTGTCTAAAAGTGTGACTTCAAGGAAAAAGAAATTGTGTTGTCTGCTTCAAGATTTGAATTAGCCTCTACAATGATTGGCAGCTTCTCCATTGGCTGAGAGCTAATCATATCACAGCCGTTGTATGAGTCACACACATTGATATAAGGCGGGAAAAAATTCCACATATAATGTTTTGTGTAGAACAGTTCTATATTACATAAGTTTTATATATTTATGCATAACTAGCTGTTAAAAAATTTCATCCCGTAATAAAGTGTTATCAGGTATAAATTAATAGTCCCATAAATGACCTAGATATGGTTTTCCACAATATTCATTCTCAAACTTGCTCTTCACACAATATTAACCTTGAATGTTTATCAAAATTAATGGCATTTATCAGAACTAAATGACATTTCTTTCTGGTGTGTAGTATCTTGATAATTGATATCACACTGATATAGTAAACTGTCCATTGTCTCACTTTCGAAATAAGAAAATATATCTAAAGCACTCATATACATAAAGAAACATGCATTTACTCAATGTTTAATCCTTCAATAACATTGCAATAACTGAAAGTTGACTTTAAATTTATTTGACGTGACTTTCCTCTAAAGCTCACAAAAGTATACAGTAAGTTATGTTATTTATTCTGAAGTTGCACTTTCCCGACATCAAGCAGACGATTTCTGTGTTTACATAATCACATTACAAAGTAGTGTTAACCCTCTGCTAGGTAGTACAGCTTCTCCATACACTTCTAATATGCTTAATTGCTTGCCGGTCGGTATTTCACTGAAACAAACCCAGGCCTTTAAAGACAATTGAACAGAAATGTGAGAGTTTCACCACACGGGTCCAGCCAGCCATGCGTTTTCACAGCAGAGGTCAATTAACATGACTGGTCACTGGTAGACTAGCTTATGTTTATTATATTTACTTACTGTAAAACACCCTTACATTATGTGCAGATAATGTAGGAAAAGGATGTTAGTTCTAAATAAATTTTAAGACATTTATAAGATGTGATTATTTTATTTGATCAGTTACCCTTTCAGTATGTAATTTCCCAATCAAATTAAATTATATAATCAGTTACTCAAGCAAATACTTTCACTATATACTTTGACCACTTACAGTTATTATATCAAAAGTTTTAGATAATTATCTATTTATTTTCTAATATGACAGAAACGTAAAAGAAATTATAAACTTTAAATTTACTGCAGAATAACTGTGATTTCGAAGTTAGAAAGAGCAATGTTTTAAATACTCAAGTAATTACTCTTACAGCAAACCAATGATCACTAAGATTAGATGTTACACTTGATACATAAACGAATTTATAAAGAATCCTTCTGACTGTATTTATTTCTTTGTAATTTAAAAATGCAACGGAACGCTTCTTCTTACTGTAAAATAAGCCAATACTTCCTCTTCTGTTTGTACTGTAACATGTAAGTATTTCATCTTGTTTCCAAACAATGAGATAATAGGTTTGCTGTAAGAGTAATTACTTAAGTATATGAAACATTGCTCAATCTAACTATGAAATCACAATTATTCTGCAGTTATTTGAAAGAATATATTTCTTTTATGTTTCAACTGTGACATTCATTTTTAAACAAAGTGATAATTGGATTGCTGTAAGAGTAATAACTTGAGCATATTAGCATCCTCAATTTAACTTTAAATCAGAGTTATACTGAACTTATTTAAAAGTATTTTTCATATCCTGCAATAAAAGTAAAATGTAATAATTACATAAAACTGTTTAATATGTAAACAACAGGAAATAAGTTATAAAATCAATTATCTGTACCATTCAATAAAATTCATGGTCCTACTATTGTACTACATGTCATGTCTACAGACATATTGCTGGACCTGATAAGGGGCAATATACGATTAAGATATTTGAACACCTGCGGTTGGGGGGTCACTTATGAAGGAGATTTTAATTGTCTTGAAACAGTCAGGGTCACATGGGTCTTTAAGTAGAAACGCCTGTCCGCGCTTTACCTCCTTCACCCGAATATGGACTGCAATAAAGCACACGAATTACCAGCATTATTTGGTGGCTGATTTCAGCCATTTCGTTCTAGTGTACTGGCGCGTCTATATGGCGCCAGCATGACAACACGCTAAATCGACAAGTAAAACGCGCCAGCATGCCAAATTCACACTTGTTTTAGCGCCCCTGCAAGTACGACAATTACCTTATTTTTCGTATCGGCGCTCTTTTTTGTCGTTCTGGTGTGCTGGCGTGTTTACGGGGCGCCAGAATGCCAGAATGCAGGCGCACTTATGTTACTTGTTGAAGACATGTTGGCGTTGGGCTACAAAATGTATAAGATAAACGATCACAGCGAAATAAGGATATAATGCAAATGGCACCATAAATGCTGTGCGAGACAACGTTCAAGGCTTACCATAAAAAATATAGCTAAATACATTATCCATGAGTAGCTGAGCAATGCAAACCAAGATATATCTTAGACATTTATCATCATGATATATGCTAAACTAACTCATTTTTGGGTAGCTGGGCATTTTAAGCAGACACAATATATGAAAAGCAATGTCACCCTTTAGTACCTGAGCGTTCTAAAGCAGTACCTGAAAAGAGTAATCGTTATCATAATGATATGTTTATTCATTTTAACTTTGCGATGCTGAGCAATCCAATTCGAACATTGACCAACATAATTTTTATTAAAATAAATCCTAATTCATGTCATTTATGAGCTGAGTGGCGTATTCCAGTCGATGAATAACTTAGATAAGTATCATTTACAATATGCTGAAGTAAGAAATCCGAGCTGACACAAGACAAAATAAGTATAATTTAGATACATGCTATAATAGGACGTTTTGAGTGTCTCAGCAGTCCTTCCTGACAACAATCGGGCCAGGACGGCCCAGTATCAGTCAGCTAAGTGCAACTGCTCTAAAAGACGCTTCGACCTGGTGACCTACTTGTTCATCCCGTATGACCCCGTTTCTAACTCAAACTAGAGTAAAATATGACAAACATTCTGACCAACATTTATGAATGTTCGGTAAAATATATACCCTCTACAGTGTTAACAAGGTATTTTTATGATTTACCTGCTGACCTAGTTCTTGATCCAATGTAACCCAGTTTCAAATTGACCTAGATATTATCTTTCTGACCAGTTATCAGGATGATTGGGTAGAAAATGTTGATTCTATAGCGATCGCAAGGCATTTTTATAATTTGACCTTGTGACCTAGGTTTTAACTCCACATAGCCTAAAGTTCATCAAGGCAAATATCCTTTCATAGTGATTGGTTATATAATGTGGTTTTTAAAGTGGATACAAGGTTATTATGTTACTTGACCTGGTGACCTAGTTTTTGAGTCCGTCTAACTCGCATACACGCATGGCCTAAAGATCATAGAAATATACATTTTGACAATTTTTCATAATTATTTGAGGTCCAATTTTGCTTCTGGAATGTTTACACGATCTTCCCTTGATTCGATCTTGTGACCTAATAGGCCTCAGTTTCAAACTCGGCCTAAAGAGACAATTAACCTTACCAATGTTCATGACCATCGGGTAATGCATATGACCTCTTTAAACATATTTCCCCCCATGGCAGTTTGTCAATAATCATACTGAAACAGGATATTAAAATAACACAAAAATCTATTTTTAGTAGCAGTGACCTTGACCTTAAATTTCTTATTTTTGCTTACACTTTAAAAACCCAAAAAACAAAAATTTAAACCATTTTTAGTAACACAGTCCTTTACCTTATTTTTTTTTTTTTTGCTAAAAACACTTTAAAAACAAAAACATATTTTTTAAAATCTTTTTTAGTTACAGTGACCTTGACCTTAAAAAAATGTTTTTGCTTAAAACACTTTAAAAGCCCAAAACAATTTTTAATCTAGTTTTAGTAACAGTGACCTTGACCTTGACCCTAGTGACTTCCGATGCAACTACAAGCTTACTCCCCATGCAAGCTACATACACACCAAGTTTCATTGCAATTAGTCACTCCTAACTGGAGTAATTGAGCAGAAACTATTTTTCTATTTTTAGTAACAGTGACCTTGACCTTGAACAAAGGTGGTTGTTACGTAGGCTCTGCACTATGCATTATGTCACTATGGGGAACATTTGTATTGAGTTATTCTTAAATCATACAAGGGGTTCTAGAGATATGGAGCGGACACGAAATATAGTCATATGACATTTGATCTTTACCTGTGACCCTGACCTTGAGCATGCGCGATTGGTTCACGGGTTCTGCACATCGCGTAGTTAAGGTGAACATCTGGCCCAAGTTTATTGAAAATCCTTCGAGGGGTTTAGGAGATACGGTGCGGACACGAAATGTAAGGCTTAAACCTTTGACATTGGGCTGTGACCTTAACCTTGAGCCGGCGCTGTTGGTTTACGGGTTCTGCACATCGCGTAGTTGAGGTAACATCTATCCCAAGTTTAATGAAAATCCTATGAGGGGTTTAGGAGATACGGAGCGGACACGAAATGCAAGGCTCAAACTTTTGACATTGAGCTGTGACCTTGACATTGAGCCGGCGCAGTTAGTTCATGGGTTCTGCACAGCGTCTTGTTGAGGTGAACAACTGGCCCAAGTTTCATGAAAATCCTTTGAGGGGTTTAGGAGATATGGAGCGGACACGATTTTGCCAGACAGGCGCACGGACAGACAGACATCCATGGCAAAAAACAATATATCTCCCCCACATTTTATGGGGGAGACATAACTATCACATGCACAACTAGGTATCGTACTTATTACTTCTGTAAAGTATTATTAAATTTTGACCAGGGTTTTTTGAGATTAAGCATTTACAATATTTTACTAACTTAAGAACCTGTGATCTTGACCTAGTGAATTGAAAGATAGTCACCATGCACAACTACGCATGCATACCTATCATTTCTTTAAAGAATCATTTAATTTTTACCAGGGGTTTTGCAGATATTTCGCCCACAAGACTACGTCTACAGACAGACAAGCTGAATCCAGTATACTCCCTTACACTTTGTGCACCGGGGATATAAAAAATTTCCAACATTTCCACCGACTGAGACATTGTTTGAAGGTGACTGTACAGATAGCCGCTACAAAATACCTATTTTTTTCAGTTTTTCCTATTTTTTTTTTATATACAAGGAGATTATGACTGAAAGCTACAACGAAGATTCATTCTTCAAGATATCTGATTTTGATTTAAGCTGCAACCAATAACATTGTGATTAGTGTCACCATGTGTTGAATCCTACTGTAGTACTCTAGTTCTGTAATAACCAATACTGTATATACTGTAGCACTCACTAGTATTCTTTATTACTAAAGCACTGTATTGTCCAAATCATTTCGAATCCTTTAACGTATTTGAAAGTTACAACCTGAAAAAGTTCTCATGTGTCCAATTGATTTCCAAATGTGACCTTAATATTTGAGCTTGCATTAAACTTGCCGTTATTATAATCATTACGGATGTAATCTCAGGTGCCTATTTTGTTATCACCAGCTACTGTTGTAGAGTTTCAATGACTCCTCTAATATGTTTTTGAAAACAAATTCACAGCTAACATAACATTACCACTTTAGCTGCAACTTGGCAATTTATCCAATAGGGATGTTGTCTGGCAGAATGAGGTATCAATTTACTGTTGTTCTTCTCTTGTCTTCAAAATATCAATGTGCATGAATTTCAAATATGGGTATACTTTTCAGGCAATTCAGCAAATGTCTTCTTTAATGTTGACCGCATGTTGTTCATACATCAGGTTTCCAATTGTCTCAACTCAATTATCAATTATTTTTATTTGATATTTTTGGTTTCCTGTTATTTCGTTTATTCCATTAAATTTAAAAAATCTACCTTTAAGCATATCATGCAAAATCTCATCACCAAGGTATGATGAATCAAAATAAAACCAACAATTCAGAACCTCATCTTTTAAACTGATACAGTCATCTGGATCTCCACAGAATCCTTCAGTCAACATATTGCAATGATTGACTGTTTTCTGTTCTTTTCATATCTTCGTCTATTGGACTTTCCTCGTCACTGTATGTATAGGACGCTCTTATCTACAACAAATTAAACTTTCTGACTGAATAGTAAACAGTGCAGATTATGATCAGAATGTATGGTCATGATCTGCACTACACGCAAAAATGTATAAATGGGCTACCAGCACAATAAAGGGTAAAGAATATCATTGACAACAGTCAGTTGAAACAGCAAATTTATCTATTTACTAACTTACTGTCTACACTTTATAAATCAATTAACTTTTAATGTAGGTAGTACATGGAGCAACACAGTTGATTTTACAAATTCTATTCATGGCTTTGAGTTACAATGACAAAGCATGACTGAAGTATGGAGACACTTGTCAGCATGTCAAATTGATTAAAATGAAAGAACAAGTATCTTAAAAATTATTATGTTAGTTGAATAATGACGTAAAAAATGCCTTATTCCTTGTTGTATATATCACTAAACGGATTAACATGTTTGTAGCAGAGCAATTCAGGCTGTAGCATGTGTGACATCAGTTTGAGTTATCTATTTACCGGTACATAACTTATCACTTTACTCAATTTGAGAGACAAAAAGCATAAATTTAACCCCTCACCTGCTTAACCTTCAAATAGATTTGTCCATTCTTGACTTTTAACAATGACAATTATAGTTAAACAAAAGGATTGTACTGACTGTATAGCAAAAAGTGGTGATCATGAACAGTTCACAAGGTCATCATGTGCAGTCTGCTCAAGATATGGATTGGTCCCAAAGGCAGAATCTTCTTACAAGAGCATGTTAAGGGTATTTCATTATCAATGTACCTAATGTTAATAAAAATACATTGTTTTCTTACTGAGACTTTTATTCCATGTACTCAGTATGGTCTTGGTCGAATATGTTAGATAGTCTGTATTTAAACGCACATGTTAAAATATTGACCTTCTGTAATGATCAATTTTGTTTTGCGAATTATAATGATCTGAACTATTTTTAATTGTATGCATCATCAGTTATCATCACTCTGACATCAACTATTCAGTAGCTAATAATAAAAACAGAAGCTACATTGTAGCCAATCACTGCCCAATAGTTTAAATAAGTCCCATCCGCCACAAATCTCACATTCCATTTCATCTGTCTTTAACATTAGGCCTGGCAGTGAAAATTAGCATACTAAATTGAACAAGAAGACGCGGCAATGCCGCCAAAGCAGGTTTAAACAGCGCCTGTAGAAATTGTAGAATTAAAAAAAAAACAGTCATCTTGACTCCTCCCTATCTTAGTAACAGTGCCCTTGACCTTGACCCTTGTGACCTTGGGCCCAAATTTATTTTCGCTACAATTTAAAAACTAATTTTTTTTTACATTTTTAGTACAGTGACCTTGACCCTAGTGGCCTTGATCCCCCCATTTGTTTTTGCTTAAAACAATCTAAAAACTAAAAATAAATAAAAATCTACTTTTAGTAACAGTGACCTTGACCCTAGTGTCCTTGACCCCGAAAAAAAGAATTCTTGAAAGACTGAAAACTAAAAATAAATAAAAATCTATTTTTAGTAACACTGACCTTGACCCTAGTGACCTTGACCCCAAATTTTTTTTTCTCTTAAAACAATAAAAAAATTAAAATTATATAAAAATCTATTTTTAGTAACAGTGACCTTGACCTTGATCCAAGTGACCTTGACCCCCAATTTTTTTTTTGCTTAAAACAATCTAAAAACAAAAAATAAATAAAAATCTATTTTTAGTAACACTGACCTTGACCCTAGTGACCTTGACCCCAAAAACATTTTTTTTTTGCTTAAAACAATCAAAAAACTAAAATTAAATAAAAACCTATTTTTAGTAACAGTGAACTTGACCTTGAGTCAAGTGACCTTGACCCAACAAATTTTTTGTTTGCTTAAAACAATCTAAAAACTAAAAATAAATAAAAATCTATTTTTAGTAATAGTGACCTTGACCTTGACCCTAGTGACCTTGACCATAGTAACCCAAAGCTTCCTCTCCACGCAAGCTATCTACACACCAAGTTTCATTACAATTGGTCACTCCTAACTCAAGTTATTGAGTGGAAACCATTTTTCTATTTTTAGATACAGTACCCTTGACCTTGAACCAAGTGACCCCTAATGCAATCCCAAGCTTCCTCTTTACACAAGCTACCTACACACTGAGTTTGGTTGCAATTAGTCACTCCTAACTGGAGTTATTGAGCGGAAACCGTTTTTCTATTTTAGTTACAGTGACCTTGACCTTGACCCTAGTGACCCAAAATGCAATTCCAAGCGGCGTCTTCACGCAAGCTACCTACAGACCAAGTTTCATTGTAATTGGTCACTCCTAGCTCGAGTTATTGAGCGAAAACCGTTTTTCTATTTTTATTAACAGTGACAATGACCTTGACCTTAGTGACCCCAAATGCAATCCCATGCGGCGTCTCCACGCAAGCTACCTACACACCAAGTTTCATTGCAATTGGTCGCTTCTAACTAAAGTTATCCAACGGAAACCAATGTTTGACGCCCGCCCGCCCGACATACGATATATATAATTACATTCTCTTCGGAAAGTAAGAAGACATATATGATAAAGATAGTTACATTCTCTCGGAAAGTAAGAAGACATATATGATAAAGATAGGTGACTTTCTACCATGTCCATACTCTGTTATAACTTTTCCTGTAATTGATTTAAAGCTTACAAGTCTTACAATTACTGTAAGACCACTTTCTTCTATTATTCTTTAGATGAAAATGAGAGCTATCAGAACTGCTGCATTTTGTTTAAAATCCCAAGTTCTGTGTTTCACGGATCATTTTCAAAGACGTTTGAGACAATTACAAATATAAAAGTAAAAAAACAAAAATAATATCAAACAGGGAATGCCACGTACCAAAAACGCAGCCTCCCCAAAACGAACCCCACATCACCCAGAAGTGCACACCACCAACACACACACACGCGCGCACACGCACACACAAACGACACACACACACACAATCATGTACACACACATATATACACTACCAACACACACTAGCATACAAAGCAAACACACGAGGACAAAACGAACAATTAAAGGAACACAGTGGGGCACCGCCTTGGAACTCTTATCGGACAAATTTATGTGTTTTCTTAGTGAAAAATTGAAAATTCAACTCAGAACTTTTAAATATTCAAAATACTTTCCAAAATGGCAGGATTCATGGACACAGTGTTTAAAGCTGCTCGCTCTCGCAAAACCATTGACATTCTTATTCATCAGTATAAAACTAAAGGCTAGAATTAAAGAAAGCAAAAATCTAGGTAGGAATTCGCAGAAATCGATTGAAAAGGTCGGTTACACGGCACCGCTACACTAAATGTTATAATGAAATTTCAAAAGTGTTTGCAACGCTTTTGAATTTGGTAGCGTATTTTTCAAAATTTAGAGATTACGTAACATGAGTTTATACTGGAGCCTTTTTATATCACCATATGTTCTAAAATACGTTATTTACATACAGTTCGAAGAAATTATTCTTTTACGGAAATCTGAGAGCGAACAGCTTTAAGGTTTTATTTGACCTAGCGTTTTGACCGCTATCAATAATCACATGCAGCTTAGACTAAAATCGAAATTGTCATCTAATGAAAATTTGGAAAGCGACGGTTGAAGAAGTATATAATTTTGCATTCGCTATTTATGCTTTATCATCTTTCTGTGAACTTGTACACGACCTCAATATAATCTATCTGAGCTTTTTTGCCTAAGTGTGCTTATTGCGATAAACTTTCTGGAATTCTCACCCAGCCAGTTCGTGTTGAGTTTATTCTGGTCAAATACAAAATAGCAAAGGTACTGGCACTTAATATCTACTGAAATAGTACTGTAACTTTAAGCCATTATTAAAACACGCATAAAACCATTCAAAAGTAGAATATTTGCCCAATAGTGGAAGAAAACAATTACGGTGATTTATTTATATGCCTAAATTCTGTAGCTCTACAGCGACATAGTCAAGGTAGACAATACGTAAATGGTTTTCAGTTTATCACTAACAAACCGAGCATAGCGGTATACGGTATCAATGAATCCTGTTATTTTAGGAAGTATTTTGACTACTTAAATGTTAGTTTATACTTATTTATTTTGGCTCGATTGTATAGAAAGCGTAAAGCTTGGAGTCACACTCGAGTCTACTTCATGGAAAAAAAGTACTAGTGTCATATGAGGAGGAACGGTCGTGACCCCAGTGGGGCTCGAACTCGCAATCCCTGGATGAGCGATGTTCTCCTTTAAATTATTTTTTTTAAAGAGAGTGGGTACAAGGTGAAAACTCAACATTTTGTTCGATAATAAGAGATTCTCTTATGTTTGTAATTGTTAAAAAACGTCTGTGAAAATGATCCGTGAAACACGAATTGGAACATTTTCGTTGTATCGTCAATTGGAGCCTGAATCGTTGTATTTTTAAATGGGTAAGTTTTGCCTATAAAAATAGCAGATCGGTAAAGTGTTGGTATATGCTTACGACATTTGACCCAAAGTTACATGCCAGTGCAAATCTTTTATGCTAAACAACTTAACTTCGATAATTTTGAGCAAAATCCATGCACTATTGGTGTGTTTTGCACTTTTTACCGTTGAATCCTCTGCATTCAACTTGCATTACTTTCACACGCATCGATGTCTGAAACAGCCGACTAGCTACGGCCATGCAGGAAAGAAGTGAGCATTCCGTAAGAGTATTCGTTTCTTCAGAAGTTGCGATTTACCATATAAAATACACGAATCTGTTATACTGACTTGGGTTTTGTTCACTAAATCAGCCATTTTTTTATTGGAGCCGGTTCGTAACGTTAGTTGGAGCATTATCGTTAAACTGGAGCCAGTGCGTTTTGCCGATACAGTGTGATTAAGTGAAACGTGTGTTCCTTTAAGATATTTATTAATTAGTATTAATTGAGCCCATGCGGACCAAAATTTACATAATAAAAACGAGCAGTGGAGAAATAAGTGGAAGGTTGTTTGATAGCTTGTTCGTCGTCATTGACGTGATTGTACACAAAATGTCATACTGTTTAATTACATAGGATGTTTATCAAATATTGCGGCGCACTGTTAGTCCTCTATAGCTCAGTGGTTAGGGCACTGGACGTAAGAGCGGAAAGTCGTGGGTTCGAACCTCGCCGGAAGCTGGACTCTGCACTTCATTCATGTCTCATTATTTCTCATCATCTTTCGACAAAAACTGCCTTGTCAAATTTCAAAGTTCCTCCATTAGTACCGAGAACGTATCTGCTAACTTGTGACTGGTAAACGGAAATTCTAAGGGCATAAACTGGCCTGTCCGGAGTATACAGTGACATAGTAGCTAAGTAATAGCCCAGTAAAGGTAAATTATAAAATAGGACCGTATAGTACTATGGGAAAAATCTATACTATGGCAATGAGCTCACAAATGGAGAAACGAGAAAGTAACAATTAAAATGCAAGTGAAAAGCAGGTAAGAAGTGTAAATCACAGTAAAAAAAGAATATATTCGGCAAAAAGTACGTGAGAACGGATAGCCGATGACTGGGACGGGCGGAGGTTGCAGAGCGGGGAAGGAAAAAGTAAGAGGGTAGAGAAAGGAGAAAGGGCAGACCAAAAATAAAATATTGCGGAACATTTCTTATATTTTGTACATGAACGTATAGTTTGGCCAAAATCAACGTACTACATATTCAAACGACATTTGGTATGTATATTAGTTTAAATGACACCCAGGGGATTCCTTAAGCAAGGCTCATATTTCTAATACATTCTTTTGTATTGTACCGAAATTGTACTATTGAGGGGCATCGCATGCAAAATGTCTTGAGGAGTTGATATGTTTTAATAAGTGACAGTATTATGTGGGTATTTGATCACCATTTCAAACTTTACACATGAGCAGGTTAAATTCACTCCACTAACTGTGTACTTTAATGATGTTCTAAAGATTTTCTGTCGATTGTGTTTTTGTTATAAAATTGAGGACAATTGAACTGTTAAAAGTAATCACGTGAATAGAACTAAAACGCAATTATAAAAATGTAATTGTAGGCTTTACGTTTAACCATATTTATTTTCCACTCATTGTTGTCCTTTTGTGTAAGCCAAGGCAAGAAAACATGCAATATTTATTGCGTATAATTCATTCTGTTGAAGAAATATTCCAATATTTAGTGTCTCTTCTCAATTAGGTATATACCATAATATAAATGCAAAACTATGGTTAGTTACTTCCATTCGCGAACATTCGACTAATATTATTATATAATTGTCTAACCGCTCTGCTAAAATCAATTCAATTTCATTTCAAGCTATTTCTCAATTTCGTGTATTCTTAACCAATTGTGTCCCAGCGCCCCATGTTTGTATATAATTGGCCTGCTGCATACGCATAAATTCACAAATTCAGTGTATATCTATGCCCTCTTCGGATTCAAATTTGTATGCAAACATTAACGAATGTGTCGACGACACCCAACTTTTTGGGAAAAATGAAGACTTATTACCTCCGATATGTTAATAATAAGATATTGTAATATGATAAGTCCTGTCTCCGAAAAAGCGTCGGGGCAAAATGAAACAAAGAAATAACGTTTTGCATTTTAATAAGAATACCCAATGGCAAACGCCCCTCATTTGACGCAATTAATCGTAATAAATAGTATTTCGGACATGCAATCGGCTGTGTTCGTTAAGATGATATTCAAAATCATGTATTTGATATATGACAAATTGGCAAGATGTAATTACAGTCTTATGACAACACTTGTACAAATAATTTCATTTTATCATCACTTAG
Organism: Saxidomus purpurata; assembly: GCA_022818135.1. Classification (NCBI taxonomy): domain Eukaryota; kingdom Metazoa; phylum Mollusca; class Bivalvia; order Venerida; family Veneridae; genus Saxidomus; species Saxidomus purpurata. The sequence goes on along the minus strand of JAFMSR010000001.1, from coordinate 69,833,285 downwards.
TCTCCACGATTTATAGAAATGCTATCAATGAATGGAATAATTTCATCGGAAGTATCAATCTGATAAATGAACAGCATATTTTGAATACACACATTTAAATAATAAGACAATTATTTTTAACAAAAAACCCATATTTATTAAATCATTTCTTCTAAGTAGTTTGTCCAATGTCAAAGATATCTGGGATACTGAGAACAAACAATTTGCATCAAATAATTGCAAATATAACCATTTAAGCAGGAAAACTAATAAGATTTCGGAATGGTCAATTATTATAAGTAACCTTAGATTTATTTTTGATTATCACCAGTCACGCCATCATACTATTATGTAGTGAAATCGACTCTTGAACGGCGACTATTCATTTTCAAAAGGTGCAAAATCACATATAGCCGTTTGAAAATTTAATCATGAAGCTAATTATTGACAAATTTAGATCGAAATCAGTGTTTATATTCATCTTTGTATTCTGTTTCATAATCATTATAACAATGGTATATATGATAATCGGATACGACATTCAAGCGGCACAACAGGTAAATTTGTTAGCATTCAAATCTTTATGTAGTTAAATGATGTCATTCATTATATTCATACTTTTAGAACAACATATAGTCACTTTTGACTTACAGATAATTGATATGGTATGTGAGAAGTGTGCCCAGATCGGACAGACCTGTGTATTTACAATAGGGGCCTTGGTCAACGAAAGACTAGCTTCTGTCTTTCTTAATTACTTACTGCATAGCTATTGTTACCATATATATTGTATCATGGCTTTAGGATGAATCTACATAAGACCAAACAAATCTATTTATGAAACATTGCTTTTGTAGCGGGTGGAGCTTAAAAGTGTGCTCTATCTGAAATAGAACATTGCTTCAATACAGTAGTATATGAAATTGGTTATAATACAAATCACATAAGTAATTGTTTGCTCAAACAGTTACGTAATTTTTTGGAGACTAAACCTTCTCGAAATAACGTAACTATTCTCGCAAATAGTACTCTATCTAAGGCAAATATCATGCACAAAATAATGAAGACAATTAACATTTTACTTATGCTTTATTGATACTTTCTGATACAAATGTAACGTATAAATGGTAAGTTCACTGTTAATGCAATACATGAAATGTATTGGTTTTTTTTTCTTTTAAATTGAGTAAAGGGTTGATTTATGTAAGTTTTGTAAACAATGTATTAAAAAAAGTCTGAGAAAAATATGCAATATTTCTCTGCCACAAACAAATTATTCGTTTTATTGACATAATGCATACTTTATTATATTAATCCGAAATAATAAGATTAAATAAAGAGAGTTGTATGGATTAACGGTTTGTGTTATAATATACATCAATAGTACCCTGTTTCAAATATGTAGTTTTCCATCTTGTTTATGAGAGATATTTATATAAATATATCCATTGATATAAGGGACTGAGTTCTAGAACTAGAGGTTCTTCACTTATTGACCTTCAAATATTTAAATGTAGAATCAGTTGATTTCCTGTAATAGAATTTGAGTTGCGCTGCGCACAGACGAGAGACGGACGGATAGATGGACGATGCGATCACTGCATGCTTCTGCCTTACACCACCCACGGGCATAACACTACTTACCCTTTCTGGAAGTGTTGGTCATATAAGGGCAACTGGTATATACAATGCATTAGAATATGACATAACAGTAATCTTTAACAGTCAATACTGTATCTACGTTATATGTAACTTACTTAAATGATGGATTAGTGTTAGGCTTTCTTTGGCTGTGAAATAAGCATAGTGGTTACGGCACTTGCTTCGCTACGTAGGATAAAATTCTGGCCTGGAAAAAAGTTGACAGCAAGGAACATCACCCGATTGGACTTGCATGTTTTATCTAGTTTCCTCATAAAAAAGTCCACACTATACCATCACCTTTTGCCTGTTGTTTACAGTATCTTACCGACTGTAGATACATATTAACTTAAAACCAAAATTAAAACATGATAATTTCGCTCTCCGAAAAGTCAAAACCTTGACGGGACAAAAGGTAGTATGTCTGTCCAAACTGTATTAAGAAGTTGACACTGATAACAACTACACTATTTCAGTGCCACGTGACAAAAAAATGAAGATTAAATTATCTGAAAGATTAAATTCAACTTCAATTGTTTGTCATATTTTCGTTCAAGTACTTTTTGAATCCCGTTCAAGTAAATACCATTCCTACATTTCTTTCTTTTACATCGGAGTCATATAGCAATTATTTACTTTATCAGGTTTTGAACCCCTTTACAATCTTCAAGTGTCTACTTCTGCCCAATGAAGCCGGGACCAAGCTCTTTTGTAAAGAAAATGTAAATAAGTGCAATATATACGTAAAAAACATAACAATCAATAAGCTGTAAATTGGTGGAATACTGGAATATAGCAATTTCATTAGCAGTATGAATTAATATAGCATTTTATAGACTAATTACATTTAAAAGATAAAATACTGATATTTGACAAATTTTACTAAAAATAATAAAAATAAGCAAACTGAATTATTTGTTCACTGACAGTAACAGATTCAATTCTTGTAATTAGTTCGGTAACTTGAAATCAATCGCATCGTGTAGCTTACGCCACATGGTTTTATTTACAAGCATAACCACTGCCACATATGATATCTGGTAATGAGACAGACGAAAGACAAAAAGCATTTCATAAAAATAGCAAGTCATAAACAATATATGAAATATCTCCCCAAGAAAAAGATATCTTGTTAAGAAAATTTTTATAAAGATTTCAAAACATTTTTTTCTCTTTTTTGCGTTTTATACACAGAAAGGGCTTTGACACGTATGTCCGTTTGTCCGTCCGTCCCATTTTTTTTTGTCTGGAGCATAACACCTAAAGTATTAAAGAGAATTACTTGAATCTTCATACTCTTTCTCGCCTTATGTTTTAATTTATTCCCCTTTGTAACATTTTCTTGTCCGGAGCATAACTGTAAATGTATTAAAGGAAATTCCTTCAAAATGCATACAATGAGAGAGGACACTCAGGGATACACTGCCTAAGAACCATAGCCATAATTATATTATTTTTTTTAATTGTCTCCTTTTATTATTTTTTTCGACCCAAGCATAGCTCAAAAGGTATGAAGGTGAAATACTTGAAACTTTATATAGTGATCGAGCACAATAAGTGAATGGACACGGAACTTACACTAAGAGCTCTTCTTGTTCACACATTATTTTTCCATAATTACCTTTACCAGTCATTTCTTCTCGAAATGTTCATTTCTGTTCTAAATATTCTTTGGTGTTTTTCTTTGCGTTTTATACGTGAAATATTGAAGTAATTATATCTTCTAGTATATTATACTGAGTGTATATATGATACAAGATGATTGAATGTGTTTTTGGGAAATCTATCACATAAGACCATTTATATTGTAATACGTATCGAACATTCAAATGTCTGTATATATATAATGTGGATGGATGTATTCGATAATGACGTGTTTGTATATATGCATGTTTGTATATGTGATGTGATCTCCATATGAAGTATGTCTATCTATATATCTACTTACCTACCTACCTACATACACACCTATCATGTGTTGACTAATCTTAAACTACAATAGTATCAAAATCATACAAGTTTTTTACTAGCAGAATATAGATTCAAACAACTAATATCATTCACAAATTCAGCCAGATACAACAGGAAATATGAAACTGAACTCGTTGTGCATCATTTGAACATTTGAAATGAAGTCATGGTAATATGTACTATTGTCTTCTTCTACAAATGTTGGGAACAAACTAACTGTGTCATACAAGTAAATAAAGGTCCTATCTAGTTTACTACTGCACATTACTTGTTATTAAGCAGCAGGCAGTCAAAATAAAAAACCTCCATAAAGGGGATTATTACGCAGGCACATTACCGACGGGAAATGCTTCAATTTCGATAAAGCACTCCAAGACATAGATTATTTCGATTCTTAGAAGCCGATTTTTTTTAAACTATCGTAACTACTACGGACCTTTTTTCAGTTCGGCGGTAATGTGTAAAACAGCATAAGAAGTAGCTTTTGGAATTCACTCCCCTATTCGGGCAACCATTCAAGATATCAAACATAACTATATTATACAAACTTATTTTAGTTTAATCATCTAATACATAAAATATAAAAAAGAAATACCTGACTGACATTATGCAGAAGACGTCAGATTCAGAACCTAACAAAGCAGCCAATCGATTTAAATGCGTACCGTTAATTTGAATTGTACAACGTTTTAACGTGGAGTTATGACGTCAGTGTGATGACGTAAACGTTTTCATTCATAGTTTTGTCTCCCGGAATCAAAACATTGTATGACTGTTAATCCTGAATTTCTTGGCCTTTTTTAAGGAAAACAAGGTGAGGGTATTCTAAGGCTTACTTGACGCAATCAAAAATAATATTTAGGTTCTTAAACAAATCTTTTTCATGCGACTGATGTATTTATACTGATATTATTTCCATTTCTATATTTTATTTTTGCGCGGGAGTAAATTAGAAAAGTCGGAAGGAGCTACTTCCATGTCCGAAACTCCGCCTACTTTTCCGAGTGCTTTAATCATATTAATGCACTCGAATTGACTATAGAATGTACCGTAGGCATATTAGAATGTTGAACAAATCTTCTTAAATCTAGCTGAGTGGAATAACGACTGTTTTCAAAAAATTGGAATCAGAAATAATGTCCGAGAAGTTATATTTGTAAAGACAAAAAATCTTAAATTTAACTACTCAATTGCTTTAATAGCAATATTGGTGCATTAAATTGTTCATCAAATGTTATAAAAATAATTATATTCACTGTCTAAAAATATAATGTGATTAAAAGTAATATTAGATTGATCTTAAAGTAATTTGCTAACAGTTAACACAAATAGTATCGAAATGTATCGAAAAATACTACTGCTGCTTGCATTGTTAAAGATATTCTGGGATACTTTCGGCTGATATTTAGTTTTGTTGTAGACTGGATTCAGTTACCACTAGATCCCATTTCTATCTTCAGTTATTAGCGTTACAAATAATGTAATATTCCTCCGACGAACGTCGTACATCGTCCGCCGTATGTCCGTCCGTCTACAATTTCCTTCATACGACATATTCTCTAAAACCACCTGAGTAGTGTTGATGAAACTTGGCACGAATGTTCTTTGTAGAACTACGGGTGCTACGGCAACACATACATATAGCAAAACCAATGATTTAGATGTTTGGTTTGTGGTAAACTAGCGAACCTCTGGCATGATTGTTCAAGTTATGCTCCTGTGGTAAAAGCTAGCCTAGCCTAGCCTAGCCTAGCCTGTGCGGTCATATGTTTTACATAGAAGTGAATAGTATAATTTAAAAAGTGTCCTTGTCTGAAACTTTACGGCCTAGAGCTAAGAAATTTGATGTATAGCATAGTGTGGTGGTCCTCTATGAAACTTTACTCAAACCGTGTCCCTCATGGCAAAATTGGCTCCGCCCCAGTGTTCACTTGTTCAAGAAAATTCTTTGTAGCATTGCTCTGCCAACATTGTTCAAATTATCACTCTTAGGTCAACATGACCCTGTCCAGAGGGAGGCGGCTTCATGCTATAGATATAATTATATAATAAACTTAACAAATTTTCTATGGTATGCAGCACGTTGTGGTGGTCGTCTATCAAGTTTGTCCATAGTATGCCCATCCTGGTGTCAAAATTAGCTAGTCCCAATGGCTCACTTGTTTCATACATGTATAGACTTGTATAAGGAATACTTTTAAAACCTTCTTGTCCAGAACCATAAGGCCCAGAGCGTAGATAGTTGTTAAATAGCCTACTGGTCCTCTACCAAAATTGCCCTGCCCGGGGTCAGGGGTCATGTGTAAGCGGCGGTTTACATATAGTAAGTATCTTGTACAAGACATTAGGATAAGTACTATTTATGCCTTGTGAAAGAATTTTTCATATGTAAACACCCACAATCGAGCAACATTTGTTACAATTTATGTGACGTAATAAGAGATAATTATCTTGCACGAGAATAGAATCTGTTCTAATTTTTCACAATTTCTTGACTGTCATCTTACCGATAAGAAGTGTTTAATGGGGAAAAACAGATGTGGGAGAGGTATTTCAAGTACATTTTTTTAAAATTTGTACACGATGGCTTGGTCAAAGGACAAAGTTGATCAACTGATAAATTTTTACCAAAAAAAAAAAAAAGGAAATATCTACAGCCTGTATATGATACAAGTGAAAAGTACTATCACATTGAACAAAAAAGAGAGTTTTGAAAGGTCCACTACTAAGCGAAACTTAAGTGTCAGTTATTTCAATGGCAAGTACATTACCTTATGCAAGACACTAAATAATGAAGATTGTCAGGTTAAAATTTACAGAAAGTGTTTGGAACAAGAAGAAAAGTGTGTGTATTATGTTGAAATGTCAGTGATTTGACAAAATGACCACCCAGGTGCTTTTAACTTTCTTCATAATGCATAGAAAAATAACAGTACATGTACTGTGGTTTATTTAGAATTTCTACATACCAACTTTCATTTTTTATTAAAAGTAAATTATTTCTGTGTTTTTAAAGTATATTTGAATTTTCGCTTTCCTTAGTATTGGACATTTAAGATGAAATTTAAAAGTCATTTTATTAGGTATTGGTCATTCAATGAAAGATTTTTTCTCAATAAGAACACTTAATGCATTTCTTTTAAAACAGAATCCATAAATTTCATATTTTCTTTAACAATTCAGAAACACGTCTGCATGCTTTTGAGTTGATGATGACATCTTCCCGTTTTTTGTGATTAATTGTCAAAGCAATTCCTGCTATATCTTGAGTAAAAATGTCTTGTACAAGCCATAACTTTGACACACGGCCCAAAATTTCACTTTGCCCTACTTGGTTTCCTCCCCAAGGTTTGATGTTATTTTTGAACAGAAGACTGTCTGTCTGCATGGAAACAAGTGTATGTAGAAAACTTTATGCTGGCGAAAGTCTTCAAAATGGCGGAAATCCAAGATGGCCGCCAAAATAAGTAAGATATCCTAAAAGGGGACATATGTGTATTACATATTTCTAAAAACTATCACTAGCGCTAATTTACTTATAGAATCATATTTAATGTTAACGTTATATATTAGAAACTATGTTTAACGCTATTTTAACAGATATTTTTCTTTTTATATCCATGTATTTTACGTTAGGAGTAAAATATTTTGATAATTTCTTCAAATATTTCATTCTCATGATCAATTTTATACATTCTTTTGTTGACTTAAATGACTATAAGTTATCAAACGACTCTAATACAAAATCCCTTTGATAGAAATTATACATAGGTAAACCACAGATTTACGTTTAGATGATTTAATGTACGTGTACGTTACCATAAATAGCGATGTTTATGATGCTATTATAGATATCAATAGTGAGAATGGCTTCATAAAATAATGTGTTACTCGCTATCAAGTTTAGTATCAAGTATGGATTAGTATATGTTGGATATATAAATTAAGTCTAGCAGGATACAGGAAAGGCATGAAATTTACGTTAAAAGTTCCGTGGCTGTTTAAAATAAAAACAAAGATTTCATTTAGCCATTACGTGCTGTTTTAATAAAGCTAGTTTTGTAAAAACGAAATTTTGATAACTAGTAATAATTACACAAAAAACACATACTAAGTCTATACATCCTTGTTCATTCATAATAATACTGTATTATAACAAGCATGAATTACATTACTACTAATATTGTCAATAAAACTGTAACAATCTAGCAAGTAAAATATTAATAAAAATTGAAGCAAGACTACACTACATCTTTAAGAAATAGTGTAGTCATTTAATTTTCAAGACGTTTATGTGAATATTTTCATAAACATAAAATCAAAGGTTGGTATGTATATATCATGTTTTCTCGTATTCTCGTGAGGCTAATGGTGTAAATTTGTTACCTATAAAACAGTACACGTTTTAGCAACATTATTTTAATGTTATTTAGCAGAAAAAATACACATTTTAGTTGGTGTCATCATAAATTGCATTATTTTTTTCCTTATATGAAGTTCGCTACAGACCTTAGGTCACCCTCATAATCAGAAATGGGAAGAAAGTTCCTCGTATTCCAGGGGATTTATGTTTCAGTCTCGGGCATTGTCATATTGTAGAATCCATAAACTTGTAAATGCCAAGGTGCATAGCTTGGCATAATATGTTACAAATGACATTAACATAATAATCATAGACAGCAGAATAAAACAATATGGTTATAAAGATAGGTACCAAACGCAATGGTCCGCAACGCTGTAAACACCGTAACATGAGTGACCTCATCACTCGTAAGTCACAAAACGTTAAAATTAACAGACTGTCATCAATCTGGGTTTAATACATTACTTATGATTCACACATATAAAATTAGCAGACATCTGTTTTATTATTCAAATCCTTTAAGAAGATATCCCTGTAAAGTGAAAAAAGAATTTTGAGAGTGTTGACTGATTCTAATGCTCAACTACATTTCAACTGGGTGAAATGGCAAATGAGAACTCTGATGCTTTTTTTCAACTCGTTTTTAGCTTTGCCGTACCCGTCTTCAAGAATTGGTATTTGATACTTCTCATGAATCACTCATGGTCAGTTTGTGATGTTAAAACCTCACTTTGTAGAAATACAGCACTGTACGGGACCAATTTATAGCGAGGTTTGTTGGACAAATGAACAGGAATGGAAATTCCTGTAAGGCTAAAAAGATTAACTCTGTCAATGATTTTAGTGATCGGAGGATATTTGATCACAGCAGGATATAATGTAACTATCAGAAAATGATATCAGAAATAGCTTTTGCAACAAAAACTGAACTTTTAGAAAATGTCATAATTTACGATTTTGTGAATTTCTCATTGAGGACTCTATGAGACAATCAAATTGCCATTCATCACATCAACTTTATACCGAATATTAGGACAATAAATGTTATACTTTTTTGACCAATTTCCATGAGCGTATCTTTAAAAATGATTTTGAAATGGCACTTGTCTGAACTTGTGCATGCTAAGAAAAATTGATGAGTGTATATGCACTTTAGTTACTTTGATTTGTTTATATGGGTAATCAATATATTCAACTATACAGACTGGTCAACCTTATAAGTCAGAGTTGCATTCATTTTATCAAAATATTTTCAAATGAATTGTGCAATATAACAATAAAATCACAACTTTTTCAAACGTAGTATTTATGATTATGCCAGAATGGCGTACCTGAAGCTAAATATGTTATTCAGTATGTAGAAGGTTCTTGTTCAAATTTTTAGTATTGGTGAGATTCGTTCACACTTTCTGTACTTCAAGAGTTGGTAATGATACTTTAGGAACTGCCAAAAGAGCAAACACTGAGTGGAAATTTTTCTCCAAGTATTTTAAAACATTATTTCAGTAAAAAGCTAATTTAGTTTTCCAACTTTAAACGTAAAGCGGAAAACAATAGCTGGGTGATATTTTACAATTTTCCTTGATTTCTGGTACCTACATTTGTATATTATAAACATTCATGTGACATTCATTTCAAACAGTTACAGGGTTTGATAGCTTTTAATGCCCGTCCAGCATTACATAAATACTGTGTCCAAATGAGTTTGAGCAGCTAACAAATGGTAGAATAACTGTGTCAAGGCGGCACATGGAGATGTGATAGCTTTATTTTTTTTATTAGTTATAGTGCAGTATTTCTGTATGACCTACAGCTGACTGATCTATCAAGCAAATGAATATTGCCTAGACATTCTACTAGTGAACTTTGCTATAAAGTTTTATTTTTCTCATGGTCCATAAATTATTAAGAATAGCTGTCCGTAAGAAAGCATGTTCGATTATTGTCAGCGCTTGACAATAACACAAAACCTTTATCAGTAAAGAGCAAAGCGAAATTCTGTTAACTCTCAAAGTACAAACTAGAAAATTGTAATCATGAACTCGTCAAAAGTAATCTGTTGTAACTTTATTGTTCGATACCCCCGATTACTATTGCTAAGTTTCAATAACTCCGACATATGGTTACTGAAGTATGTGCATGGTGGTACTAGTATCTTGCACGTAAAACTTTAACCATAGTTTTTAAGTACAACAAGGACCATACTTTGTAGTAAATTAAGTCCGGAATGATCAATCTTAATTGTTTGATACGCCTGAACACTATTGGTAAGTTTCAAATAATTCACATATTAAGTGATTTCTGAAGTATGCGCATGATATTTCCTTCACTTGCTAACTTTAACAAAAGTTTCTAACTGCAACAAGGGCCTAACATAATTTGTAGTAAATCAGTCAGGAGTTATCTAATCTGATTGTTTGATTACCCTGAAGTCTTTATTGAAGTCTCGTATAAATCACATAAATGGCTTACTAAGATGTATGCATGATATCACCTTGCATACAAAACTTCAATCATATTTTCTGAGTCAAACATGAGCTTAAATTCGAATTAAATTCTACAAGAGTCACCTCACTTGAATGTCAGTCACCCCTGATGACAATAATGAAGTTTCAAATCAATGGCGTAAGTGATTACTGAAATAAGTGAGTTATAGTTACTTGCATACAAACCTTTAACCAAAATTTCTAGTTTCAACAAGGGCTATAACTTGTTACTCATGCAGTCAGTAGTAATCTACTTGATTGTTTCAAAGGTAACTAAGATAGATGCCTAATAGTAGCTTTCACATGACACTTTAACAAAATTTAGCTTGCATGCAAAATATTTACCAAACATTTTAAGTTCAACAAGGTCCATAATTTGTAATAAACTCAGTCAGTAGTTAAATAAGGTGATTATTTGTTACCCTTAAAGACTATACTGAAGATTTAAATAAATCTGATGAGTGGTCAATAAGATATGTGCATGATAGTACCTTGCATGCAAACTTTCTACGTCAAAGAAGGGCCATAATGTGATCAAAATAAATACAAGATTTAATAACAGTCTGACACCCTTGAAAACATCAAGGAAGTTTCCAATCAATCCCATAAGTTAAAACTGAGATATGGCCACGATAGAACCTTGTATGCAAAACACTAACCAAAGCTGCTGCAAAATTGACTGTTATAGCCCTCCTTATTCTGTGAATAGTCGAGCTACAAAATTAAATAAAGATGCTTGCTACACTATGATGCCATAGAGCTCGTATTTACTTGTTTATTACTTTGTATATCATAAACTGGCAGTGGTACCGACTGTAACTGTATTAGCTCTACAATATGCAGGAAAGAGCTTTAAAATGAATTGTTAAAATAAGGTCAATTTTATATGATATGAAGTAACGTATCTAAATTCTTACATATTTCACTTTGCAAATGATACTCAGGTGAATGTGATCAGTTTTTGAAATATCTGGCGCTAAATTTAATTTGGATAACAGAGGCCAAATAAATGTTGTATTTTAAAGGCAAAATGAATAGCCAAAAAAAAAAAAAATAATATCAAACAGGGAATGCCACGTACCAAACACGCAGCCTGGGAAAAAAGCCTTCAAAAACAGGATCTAGATTGGAAAATAATTTATTGTAAAATTTTCAAAACAACCATTGATACAAAACTAAGAAATTTCCAGTACAAATTTTTGATGCGCTTAGTCCCAACAAATGCTTACTTATTCAAATGTAAATTAATACATTCAAAACTGTGTGATTTTTGTAGCATGTATGAAGAAACAATTGAACATCTTTTTTTGGACATGTAGACTTACTCAACATTTATGGAATCAATTAAGCAACTTTTTAAATACAAAGTCTCAAAATTGTACTATCAAACAAGAAGACGCATATTTTGGTATAATCGAAAAAAGAAGAAATATGCATGCTATAAATTTTATGATAGTTACAATGAAAACTTACATTTTTCAAGCAAAACACAGAGACATGTTGCCTAGTTTTGAAAGTTTTAAATCGTACCTGATGTCAAGAATAATTATTGAAAAGGAAATAGCCTTAGTCAATGACAAACTAATAAAACATAATGAAAAATGGTCATTTTTGACTGACTAATCAAGAACAACAGTACAAAAATAAAAGAGTTTTTTTTTTACATCCTCTTCAGAAATGTTGTTTTTTTTTATCTCAATTCATAAATTAAAACATATGGAAACGTTCTGATCTATTCTCATTAACTCTTAAAATCTTCTTTGCTACTTTTTGCACCACGTTAGAATATGTGGCCTCTTTGACTAAAACATCACTTGACTTTATAAACCAAAAAAAAAATTTTTTTTTCATGTACTTCAAAAAAAATAATTGAATATTGACAACTGTATAAATTATTTTGATATCTCTATATTATTTGATTTTGTGTACATGAATATCAGAAATAAAAGAAAAAGAAAACAAACAAACACGCAGCCTTCAATTATTTTGTTAATATTTTTTGTGTGGGATATCGTAAATTTCTTCCTATCCGTTCCTACTAATACTTGATAAAACATCCGCGGCTAAAGAGAAAGTTGCTATACTTTGTAAATAGCATTTTATTACTGTTCAGGGCTTTATACTTTGTTAGGTAGTGTAATCATACTTTATACTAATAGTGCCCAGGAACCCAAATTCCAGGTTGGGTAAAGCAATTTCCAAATATGTACAAAATATTACCTGTTCCATTAATGGTTAACAAGAAAAACAGATGGATAAAAAATAGATCACGGGAAGGCAGTTCGGATATACATGATGTATCAAGTAACTGATAGACAATGACTGTCAAGTATAAATATACTATTATGATAGCTTGTATTTTATTTTCAAACTCAAGAATTGAAGGCCACGTTTTGTTGTTATTACCAAACATGAGACTTTAGTGTAACTTTTTTCTCAGCAATGTCTTCTACTAGTATTGATTTGCAGAAGAAAGTAAATGACTTATTATGGTATGCACATGTAACCATTTATTAGTTAGAAAAAATTGGTTGAGCACCCATAGTAAAAATTTATACCAATCTGACTTTGGTATTTGATAAGTATGTAAGTGGACACTCCAATGAACATTAAATGTAACAGTGCACTGCTGAATGAGTGTATTTTAGAAATTTCAGACTAATAATGATGCATTCTTCTTACACAATGAAGTAACTCAGCGTTTCAATTTAATCATTTGAATTGGAACCAAAACAACAATACCTTTTGTCTAAAAGACATGATTCAGTATGGGTCCAGTCGTTGTTTGCTGCTATCATTAATTAATGATTTAACTACCCTGGTCATACCTGCAACAGAACATTCCACAGACATGTTGAAATTTAAAACTCTATTAAAGAGACAAGAGGGCCAAGATGGCCCTATATAGCTCACCTGAGACCTACTTATGACCATATAATTATGACAAAACTTCAACCCTAAACTATATATATCATAAACTCAAAAATTCTGTTTGACCATGACAAGACAAACCTTCTGACCAATTAACATGATGATTGGCTATAAAATATGATTTATAGAGTACCAGCAAGGTTTTTCTTGGAATTCACCTGGTGACCTAGTTTTTAATCCAAGGTGATTCACACCAACATTCTGACCAATTTTCATGATAATTGGGTTCTTAAAGTAACCTGTATGGCATACAAAAGGTTTTTTTATCCGGGTGACCTAGTTTTTTTACCTCTGATTACTATATTCAAAGTCTACCTAAATTTCATGAAGAAAATTATACTGATCAAGTTTCATGAAGATCCAATGAAAATTGCAACCTCTATTGCAGACATAATGGTTTTCTATGATTTGAACCTTTTAACTATTTTTTCACCATAGATGACCCATAATAAAAGTCGATCTAGATTTAATCAAGGTTGTCATTCTGACAAAGTTTCATAAGAATCCAATGAAAAATGCAGCCTCTATTGCATGCACAGGGCGATCACAATGAATCACTTTGAGCTAAAATAGAGTCCATACTCAAGGAGTTAAAAGACAGTTTAAATATCTAAGCGGTGCATTTGATTTAGAACCGGCTATGTACTGAAATTTACAAGGAGTTTTACAGATTTTAATGATTTTACAGAAGAGATTGCATAAATTGTATACAAACATACCTAAACAAGTGCTATATATCTTTAGCTAACCAGGTTTCTTCTGATAAAAATATCTGTGAATTCAATGATTATTTCTTAAACATATGGACTTATTTACACACTTCAGCATACTGCATGTACACTGTGTATGATTTGTAAACTTGTATACAATAGACACTCATGAATACTTACCAACAAATTTCTTAAGACACCCATGGATACTGTAATGTGAGTGCACAGCCTAATGAGTTCCAGAGTTTGTGTACACAGAGAGTTTCATTAGTTTTCTGAAAGTAGAAATCAATAAATTTTCTATAAATTGACAGCATGACGGCTTTTCTAAGCTTTTCTTGTTTTTTATTAATTGTTCTTAGCTACATTACCAGAAAGAAAATGAATGAAAATAATTATTTATTCAAGGACAGAATGGCAAACATGTTTTGCATGCAGTTTACTGACTAAAAAGTACACAAAAACAAAAATAATATCAAACAGGGAATGCCACGTACCAAAAACGCAGCCTCCCCAAAACGAACCCCACAGCACCCAGAAGTGCACACCACCAACACACACACACACACACACACACACACACACACACACACACACACACACACACACACACACACACACACACACACACACACACACACACACACACACACACACACACACACACACACACACACACACACACACACACACACACACACACACACACACACACACACACACACACACACACACACACACACACACACACACACACACACACACACACACACACACACACACACACACACACACACACACACACACACACACACACACACACGCACACACAGCAACAATCCCTGAAGGATGAAAATATAACAACATTGATTGAATGTACGGGGAGACAAGTCATAACTAATAAAAATGTCTCTATAAAGCATAGACTGAATGTTGGTAGAATTACATGTCTTTTTGAATGTTATCAATTGTACTTTTAAGGCCACACCAAATTAATAAGTTGGTCATCGGGATTTTTAAAAAAAAACTGTGAGGCGGCGAGCGAAAATATAATTTTAAATATTTGTTTTTGTTTTGAAGAAATTTTGGAGCAAGCGAAGAGCGAATAAATATATATAGCCTTTTTGTTCACATTTAATAGCAAATTTAATTAATTAGAGCCAAATTGTAGGAAGAAATCATTTCTCCCTGAGCTGAAAATAGGTAGAAGTTTGGAGTCTACCAGGAGAAGTGACAGATACTGATATATTTGTCTTAGTTTGTTTCAAAGTGAATTAGTTCTAATATTACTTAATCATAAATGGTTGTGTGATAAGTCAGGAGATTGACCATTATTATGAGACTTCATCCAGATAAAGGAGTTTTTTTATAGATTGATTTTGACAGTTTGAAACATATACACGGGATTATAAATTGTTTTCAATAGTTTGGAAAAGATAATGTTTTGAGCAAGTGTAAGATTCTTTTATTTTTGATGATAAAATATATTTGTTTCTATTAAAAGATTGATTGTGTGTTGCTGGGTTGTTTATGTCTATCAGACAGCATGCTAAGTTGTTGATTGTGGAGTCTTTGAAGTCGGAAATTTTCGAAAATTTTCAACATATTACTATCTTAGTATTGATAAATAAAAATTAATCAGTAAAAAGATATAACCAAAGGTCAAGTCACGACCCAAATGCGGACATAGCGAAACACCGTGTCCAGTCACAACAATTCACGGTGACAACACGTCACCGTGACCGGACACCCCAAGTACGGGTGTTCCGAGGTATTCTTTGGACAACTATATTGTTTCCGGACGGAGTAAAAACCGTTATCTTACCATGAAAATGCGCGACTTTGCTCTTTGTCAATAGCGACCCAAAAAAATATAACCGATTATTTTCTTAAGGTGCGGGCGGGAGCCAATAATAAAAAAATAATCATTTTTTTTGTGCAATCCCGATGACCAACTTATCAATTTGGTGTGGCCTTACCAGAAGAAAATAAATAAAAATTACATCTTTTAATCAAGAACAGAATGGGAAACATGTCTTGAAGGCAGCTATTGACTGAAAGTGCACTTAACTAATAAATCTGTAGTACAGACTGAAATTTATTACAGACAGACATTACATGTCTTCATGTACTATGTCCCATTATCCATTAAAGGGAATTTAATACCACTACAGCATAAAGATGTAAAACACACATGTGTTTTGAAGACAACCTTATACATTTGGTGGTTCAATATCTCTAATTTCTACACAAAACTGTGATGTGAACATTTAAAACTAAAAATCTAGAAAATATAATTATGTTGGCCTACAGTTACATAAATATATGTGTATACATGTTCACAGGCACTACAATGACATGATGCATTTGTACTTTCTTTATATTTTTCTTCTTTGATTTTGTACTTTTAAGAGATAAAAAAGCATAATGATTAATACCCAGAAATCACCGGTCCAAAATACACCTCGAAAGCCATGGTTGAGGACATAGAGGCAATGACTAGGAATTGCTGAAACCTTTCACAAATTGCGTGTCATGGGTTCGGGCCTTGCTAGGAATCACCATCTCTCTACAGTTCTGACCCTACGCAGGCAGACATTATCACTGCTTTTAATAATACATCACGCTATCTGGATGATATTCTTAATATGGATAACCCGTTTTTTGGTCAATTGGTGGACACTATTTATCCCCGGGAACTCCAGTTAATTAAAACTAACAATTTGGATACTGGTGCTTCATTTTTAGATTTACATCTCTCTATTTATAACAATATTATACATACCAAAATTTATGACAAGAGGGATGATTTTAATTTTAGTATTGTAAATTTCCCCCATTTGGATGGGGATGTACCTCATGCTACATCTTATGGGGTATACATTTCTCAGTTAATTAATAATAATAATAATAATAATAATAAAATCTTTATTTAAAGAAGGTAAAACACATTAAGTAAACGTACAAAACATTTGACTTATTTACAATGTGGCCTTCTGAAAAGAAATAACATTTATACAATAAACGATTGAATGATTGAATGAATGAGTGAGTGAGTGAGTGAGTGAGTGAGTGAGTGAGTGAATGAATGAATGAATGAATGAATGAATGAATGAATGAATGAATGAATGAATGAATGAATGAATTCTTAGAGAAAAAATAATGCAGCATGAATTAGTGAATGAATGAATGAACATTTTCTAAAGCAATATTAACAATAGCAGACGTACCCGACAAACACTCATTGATCTAGAAAAAGCAGTTCAATTGAAACATTTCAAAATGTACTGTATACACATTCTTTCCTTCAACATACATGGCCGTATAACTAAACAACCTGTACATTGCTAATTTTTGTTAACTTTAAAAACAATAAATACATTCATACGAAAAATTCTATATGAATCATTTACGAAAATTGCATATTAAGTATAAACTTGCGTAAATTATACTTAAAAGAGTTTAATGAATTAATCTGTCTAATATTCAAAGGTAGAAGATTCCAAATATAGCTACTTTGATATGTAAATGTATCTTTCATATTTTTAGTCTTATGTTTTGGCATTATGAGATCTTTACGTTCTTTAGATCTTAGGTCATATTGTTCATTACTTGAAAAAGTTAAAAGATCTGACATGTAATCAGGAAACAATTCATTCTTACATTTAAATACCATTAATGCAGCATGATATATGGATCTATTTTCAAAAGTCATCCATTGCAATGCTTTAAATAACTCTAAAGAATTCGATTTAAAGGGGCTTTGTAAAATAATGCGAGCTGCACGCTTCTGCAATTTTATAATTTTGTTTATATTTTCTTTTGACTGAATACCTTTTCCCCATACAGAACAACAGTAATCGAAACAGTAATTCGGTTTGCCAGAGCGTGTAGTCATGTTGAGGATTTCAATGAACGTAATCAATATATTACAAATAAACTTCTTCAACAGGGCTACCGTTATTACAAATTGCGTAAATATTTTGCTAAATTTTACTATCGTAATTCTGATTTGGTTTTGAAATTCAATAGTAATCTAAAGACTCTTCTGCGAGAAGGTATTTCAAAACCCGATTTTTATGGGGATGTGGTTTACAAACTTCGTAAGATTTTGGGTCATGGCAATTTTCCAACTGTATTTGCTAAAATTATAAAACGTTTTGTTAAAAGAGGTTACGACCCTACTGTTTTGAGACACACCGCATGTTTGGTGTTCAACCCGTTTACAGTTGGACGCTATGCCTCCCTCTTTGATTGTGTCTGACGGAAGAGGGGGAGGACTCTGTGATGGGCAGTTTTTTAAATCCCACTGGGACGAAACTGTTTTGATTTCTGTCCTCTGGCCTGTTTCGTTGGGCCCTTAAGGGTGTTTCTCTTGGTGCTCTGCCTTCTGCAAATGCATTGAGTACATACGTTTTTTGGTTCTCAAGGTTTGCTTTTTATATATTTATACACGAACATTTTTGTGTTTTACATACCATGCCTTTTGTTTCCATTGCGTGTGTTAGAGATTCACCTAGCAGGGATTACTTTTATTTACACTGTCCTGTGATTTTGGAACATGGTGGGGGTAAGAGTGAGGTTGGGTGCGCACCATAAACCGGTTTAAGCTCCCCAGTGGTGTTTTTGCCACTGACCGTTCCAAGGCGGTGCCCCACTGTGTTCCGTTAATTGTTCGTTTTGTCCTCGTGTGTTTGCTTTGTATGCTTGTGTGTGTTGGTAGTGTATGTTTGTGTGTGTACATGATTGTGTGTGTGTGTGTGTGTGTGTGTTGTGTGTGCGTGTGTGTGTGTGTGTGTGTGTGTGTGTGTGTGTGTGTGTGTGTGTGTTGGTGGTGGTGTGCACTTCTGGGTGCTGTGGGGCTCGTTTTGGGGAGGCTGCGTATTTGGTACGTGGCATTCCCTGTTTGATATTTTTTTTTTCTAGTAAGGGCAATTCTAGCAATAATGTTTAAGTAAACAGCACCTGAAAAAAAATGAGTGAAATACCATTGACCCAGGCATTAAGTTGCAACAAACAAAAAATCCGTACTAAAATTTATTTTATGCTAACTAATGAAATACTGTGTTATATGAGTGAAATATAGAAGAATGATATATATTTCATATCAGTCACAGCGTGGGTGATATAGGTCTGCTGGAACTACTTCTTTAAGCAGTGCATATACATAGTTTTGCTTTTGTTTTGATAGTTAGCATAAAATAAAAAGAAAATTTATTTGTTCTGCGTGGATATGGAATATATCTCAACTCAAGGGGATACAATTTTCACATTTTAACTTGTGGTCATGAAAATACTACAATTGTATCAATTCTTGGTGAGATATATTCCATATCCACTCAAAACAAACAAATATCCTCTATGTTATCATGAAGATCAACCACATGCAAGCAGGATTGAGTGAGTGAGTGAGTGAATGAATGAATGAATGAATGAATGAATGAATGAATGAATGAATGAATGAATGAATGAATGAATTCTTAGAGAAAAAATAATGCAGCATGAATTAGTGAATGAATGAATGAACATTTTCTAAAGCAATATTAACAATAGCAGACGTACCCGACAAACACTCATTGATCTAGAAAAAGCAGTTCAATTGAAACATTTCAAAATGTACTGTATACACATTCTTTCCTTCAACATACATGGCCGTATAACTAAACAACCTGTACATTGCTAATTTTTGTTAACTTTAAAAACAATAAATACATTCATACGAAAAATTCTATATGAATCATTTACGAAAATTGCATATTAAGTATAAACTTGCGTAAATTATACTTAAAAGAGTTTAATGAATTAATCTGTCTAATATTCAAAGGTAGAAGATTCCAAATATAGCTACTTTGATATGTAAATGTATCTTTCATATTTTTAGTCTTATGTTTTGGCATTATGAGATCTTTACGTTCTTTAGATCTTAGGTCATATTGTTCATTACTTGAAAAAGTTAAAAGATCTGACATGTAATCAGGAAACAATTCATTCTTACATTTAAATACCATTAATGCAGCATGATATATGGATCTATTTTCAAAAGTCATCCATTGCAATGCTTTAAATAACTCTAAAGAATTCGATTTAAAGGGGCTTTGTAAAATAATGCGAGCTGCACGCTTCTGCAATTTTATAATTTTGTTTATATTTTCTTTTGACTGAATACCTTTTCCCCATACAGAACAACAGTAATCGAAACAGTAATTCGGTTTGCCAGAGCGTGTAGTCATGTTGAGGATTTTTTCTAGTAAGGGCAATTCTAGCAATAATGTTTAAGTAAACAGCACCTGAAAAAAAATGAGTGAAATACCATTGACTCAGGCATTAAGTTGCAACAAACAAAAAATCCGTACTAAAATTTATTTTATGCTAACTAATGAAATACTGTGTTATATGAGTGAAATATAGAAGAATGATATATATTTCATATCAGTCACAGCGTGGGTGATATAGGTCTGCTGGAACTACTTCTTTAAGCAGTGCATATACATAGTTTTGCTTTTGTTTTGATAGTTAGCATAAAATAAAAAGAAAATTTATTTGTTCTGCGTGGATATGGAATATATCTCAACTCAAGGGGATACAATTTTCACATTTTAACTTGTGGTCATGAAAATACTACAATTGTATCAATTCTTGGTGAGATATATTCCATATCCACTCAAAACAAACAAATATCCTCTATGTTATCATGAAGATCAACCACATGCAAGCAGGATTCAAACTCAGGATATTCAGTTTGTAAAGCAGAATTTCTACCATGTCACCATAAAAGCTTGCTCAATGGCTAGGACGTACAAGTGCTGTATTACGGTATTCACCCTCTAATATATGATACATGTACAAATGTTCAATTGCATGTCAGTAATTATAAAGTAACTTCAGGGAGAAAACATCTACATGGTGACTCTAACCCATGACCGTCTATCATGTAAGATAGATGATCATGTTCTAACTAAATTCATTAAACTATTTGAAATCACTTATTGTAGCTATGTCACACGGGGTTTGGACCCGGCCAGTCCGTCTCAGCTCATTATTATACATTTTAATACAAAAGCAACTAATATCTTTCTTGCATATCTGATCGGCATTTCTGGTGATCTTGACCATGCCGGAAAAACTGGTCTGGCACCCCTGCCAGACGACTCTCGTGAATTACTTATGACGTAGCGTTATAAACATTGTGATGTCACTTTCCTAAACACAAATCATGCACTTGGTAGATGTTTTCTCATTAAGTTACATCACAGAAAAAGTTAATTAATTCAAACTCTTCAAATTTCTGTTTGGTTTTTCTATTTAAAATGTAATTTCTAGCTGTGTAAGCAGCTAAGGTGACTCAATGTTAGAGTAATAATAGTTGTTAATTACATTTACATCCCCTAAATCATTTTTAAATACACCAGCACGGATTTTAAATGATTTGTGGAAACAAACTGTCTGTTTCTTCCGGGATCGCGGAAACAGAAGACAATGGGGAAAATGCAGACGTTTCTTAGGAAATTTAAAGTTCATCCATCTTTACAAACATAGACAATTGTTTAGAAAGTATTTCTACAAAATGTAGAATCACTAAAACCACTTTTAATAAAGTTGGTAAAAGTGATACTGCAAAGAAAAGTATTTTTACCCTTGTTTCCGATCATTTCGCTTGCTTGGTTGAAAATTAATGATTTAAGGTGTTACACCATCCACTACTGTAAATTGTTCTAGAGGCAGAGTTTCTTTTTCAATCGACGAAAGCCGCCATCTTGATTTTGACTTGCGTAACTAACTACTTGCGCCTGCTCTTGACATGGTGCAAAAGTTACGCCAATTTTTACGTCATTACGTTACGCCATCTGTTGATAAAACGCTCCTTACGCCAAACTTAGCAGTTACGCCAGAACGTACGCCAAAACGTTGGCATAAAAATGTTGATAAAACGGCCCCCCTACGTACACAAAATGTACGTCAAAAGAAACAAGTTTTTACGGTGCATATTTGGTATTTAATAATTGTATATATGCCGACCTGAGCAAATCCGTATCGACAGTTGAACTATTTTGGCATACCGACTTACTTTAAAGTACCGGCATTCCGCACATTTTAGTCATTTAATATGCATGTGTTGGCCATAAAATTTGAATTGTCATCATTAGACATGTGAATCAGACAGGCAGTTTTCGGTGAGACTGTTAGTATGGAAGAAAATAAAATAAAATATTTTTTGTCGGAAAGCGGCAAATATATTAAATTTTAGTTAGACCCACTGATAGAGAAAATATATGACATAAAATCGAAACCCCGCACTCAAGTGCGGACTGAGATTTTAGCTGTAAAGGAAGGAGGTGGCTTTTTATGGGAGTCCATATCAACATTATGGAATCTTTTTCAATTATTTTCAGAAATCAAAATTATTTCTTTGCGAGTAGATTTAAAAAGAAAAATATTAATTCACCAATCGCGCGTCCTAGAATAGACACAGCCTAACACTCCCGTAACAGGTAATGTGTCAAGTACATCATTCTATACACACAGTATCTGTCTGACCACGGATACATAGACGCACGAACACACGTCAAATATCATTTGTTACTTAGAATATATTTTATACAACAATAACGTTTTAAAATATTGCCCTTGTCTAGATTTCCCAAACCTGACAGAAAAATATATTATGTTCAAGCGACGATAGGACGAAGCGATGGGACGATAGCACGATGCAAAGGGACGTAAGCACGATGCGCAAGGCCGAATACACGAGGCGAAGACGATATTTACTATTGATTTGTGTTTAGGAAAGTGACATCACAATGTTTATAACGCTACGTCATAAGTAATTCACGAGAGTCGTCTGGCAGGGGTGCCAGACCAGTTTTTCCGGCATGGTCAAGATCACCAGAAATGCCGATCAGATATGCAAGAAAGATAATAGTTGCTTTTGTATTAAAATGTATAATAATGAGCTGAGACGGACTGGCCGGGTCCAAACCCCGTGTGACATAGCTACAATAAGTGATTTCAAATAGTTTAATGAATTTAGTTAGAACATGATCATCTATCTTACATGATAGATGGTCATGGGTTAGAGTCACCATGTAGATGTTTTCTCCCTGAAGTTACTTTATAATTACTGACATGCAATGCAGCATTTGTACATGTATCTTATATTAGAGGGTGAATACCGTAATACAGCACTTGTACTTCCTAGCCATTGAGCAAGCTTTTATGGTGACATGGTACAAATTCTGCTTTACAAACTGAACATCCTGAGTTTGAATCCTGCTTGCATGTGGTTGATCTTCATGATAACATAAAGGATATTTGTTTGTTTTGAGTGGATATGGAATATATCTCACCAAGAATTGATACAATTGTAATATTTTCATGAGCACAAGTTAAAATGTGAAAATTGTATCCCCTTGAGTTGAGATATATTCCATATCCACGCAGAACAAATAAATTTTATTTTTATTTTATGCTAACTATCAAAACAAAAGCACTGCTTAAAAAAGTAGTTCCAGCAGACCTATATCACCCACACTGTGACTGATATGAAATATATATCATTCTTCTATATTTCACTCATATAACACAGTATTTCATTAGTTAGCATAAAATAAATTTTAGTACGGATTTTTTGTTTGTTCCAACTTAATGCCTGGGTCAATGGTATTTCACTCATTTTTTTTCAGGTGCTGTTTACTTAAACATTGTTGCTAGAATTGCCCTTACTAGAACCCCAGGGTCAGAACTGTAGAGAGATGATGATTCCTAGCAAGGCCCGAACCCATGACACGCAATTTGTGAAAGGTTTCAGCAATTCCTAGTCATTGCCTCTATGTCCTCAACCATGGCTTTCGAGGTGTATTTTGGACCGGTGATTTCTGGGTATTAATCATTATGCTTTTTTTATCTCTTAAAAGTACAAAATCAAAGAAGAAAAATATAAAGAAAGTACAAATGCATCGTGTCATTGTAGTGCCTGTGAACATGTATACACATATATTTATGTAACTGTAGGCCAACATAATTATATTTTGTAGAATTTTAGTTTTAAATGTTCACATCACAGTTTTGTGTAGAAATTAGAGATATTGAACCACCAAATGTATAAGGTTGTCTTCAAAACACATGTGTGTTTTACATCTTTATGCTGTAGTGGTATTAAATTCCCTTTAATGGATAATGGGACATAGTACATGAAGACATGTAATGTCTGTCTGTAATAAATTTCAGTCTGTACTACAGATTTATTAGTTAAGTGCACTTTCAGTCAATAGCTGCATTCAAGACATGTTTCCCATTCTGTTCTTGATTAAAAGATGTAATTTTTATTTATTTTCTTCTGGTAAGGCCACACCAAATTGATAAGTTGGTCATCGGGATTGCCGCACGTTTTTTTTCTTAAACACAAAAAAAATTATTTTTTTTTATTATTATTGGCTCCCGCCCGCACCTTAAGAAAATAATCGGTTATATTTTTTTGGGTCGCTATTGACAAAGAGCAAAGTCGCGCATTTTCATGGTAAGATAACGGTTTTTACTCCGTCCGGAAACAATATAGTTGTCCAAAGAATACCTCGGAACACCCGTACTTGGGATGTCCGGTCACGGTGACGTTTTGTCACCGTGAATTGTTGTGACTGGACACGGTGTTTCGCTATGTCCGCATTTGGGTCGTGACTTGACCTTTGGTTATATCTTTTTACTGATTAATTTTTATTTATCAATACTAAGATAGAAATATGTTGAAAATTTTCGAAAATTCCCGACTTCAAAGACTCCACAATCAACAACTTAGCATGCTGTCTGATAGACATAAACAACCCAGCAACACACAATCAATCTTTTAATAGAAACAAATATATTTTATCATCAAAAATAAAAGAATCTTACACTTGCTCAAAACATTATCTTTTCCAAACTATTGAAAAAAAATTATAATCCCGTGTACATGTTTCAAACTGTCATAATCAGTCTATAAAAATACTCCTTTATCTGGATGAAGTCTCATAATAATGGTCAATCTCCTGACTTATCACACAACCATTTATGATTAAGTAATATTAGAACTAATTCACTTTGAAACAAACTAAGACAAATATATCAGTATCCGTCACTTCTCCTGGTAGACTCCAAACTTCTACCTATTTTCAGCTCAGGGAGAAATGATTTCTTCCTACAATTTGGCTCTAATTAATTAAATTTGCTATTAAATGTGAACAAAAAGGCTATATATATTTATTCGCTCTTCGCTTGCTCCAAAATTTCTTCAAAACAAAAACAAATATTTAAAATTATATTTTCGCTCGCCGCCTCACAGTTTTTTTTTAAAAATCCCGATGACCAACTTATTAATTTGGTGTGGCCTTAAAAGTACAATTGATAACACTCAAAAAGACATGTAATTCTACCAACATTCAGTCTATGCTTTATAGAGACATTTTTATTAGTTATGACTTGTGTACTTTTCAGTCAGTAACTGCATTCAAAACATGTTTGTCATTCTGTCCTTGAATAAATAATTATTTTCATTCATTTTCTTTCTGGTAATGTAGTAAAGAACAATTAATAAAAAACAAGAAAAGCTTAGAAAAGCCGTCATGCTGTCAATTTATAGAAAATTTATTGATTTCTACTTTCAGAAAACTAATGAAACTCTCTGTGTACACAAACTCTGGAACTCATTAGGCTGTGCACTCACATTACAGTATCCATGGGTGTCTTAAGAAATGTGTTGGTAAGTATTCATGAGTGTCTATTGTATATAAGTTTAAACATCATACACAGTGTACATGCAGTATGCTGAAGTGTGTAAATAAGTCCATATGTTTAAGAAATAATCATTGAATTCACAGATATTTTTATCAGAAGAAACCTGGTTAGCTAAAGATATATAGCACTTGTTTAGGTATGATTGTATACAATTTATTTATCAATCTCTTCTGTAAAATCATTAAAATCTGTAAAACTCCTTGTAAATTTCAGTACATAGCCGGTTCTAAATCAAATGCACCGCTTAGATATTTAAACTGTCTTTTAACTCCATGAGTATGGACTCCTTTTTAGCTCAAAGTGATTCATTGCGATCGCCCTGTGCATGCAATAGAGGCTGCATTTTTCATTTTTCATTGGATTCTTATGAAACTTTGTCAGAATGACAACCTTGATTAAATCTAGATCGACTTTTATTATGGGTCATCTATGGTAAAAAAATAGTTAGAGATTCAAATCATAGAAAACCATTATGTTTGCAATAGAGGTTGCAATTTTCATTGGATCTTCATGAAACTTGATCAGTATAATTTTCTTCATGAAATTTAGGTAGACTTTGAATATAGTCATCAGAGGTAAAAACAACTAGGTCACCCGGATAAAAAAAACCTTGTGTATGCCATACAGGTTACTTTAAGAACCCAATCATCATGAAAATTGGTCAGAATGTTGGTGTGAATCACCTTGGATTAAAAACTAGGTCACCAGGTTAAAAACCTTGCTGGTACTCTATAAATCATATTTTATAGCCAATCATCATGTTAATTGGTCAGAAGATTTGTCTTGTCATGGTCAAACAGAATTTTTGAGTTTATGATATATATAGTTTAGGGTTGAAGTTTTGTCATAATTATATGGTCATAAGTAGGTCTCAGGTGAGCTATATAGGGCCATCTTGGCCCTCTTGTCTCTTTAATAGAGTTTTAAATTTCAACATGTCTGTGGAATATTCTGTTGCAGGTATGACCAGGGCAGTTAAATCATTAATTAGTGATAGCAGCAAACAACGACTGGACCCATGCTGAATCATGTCTTTGAGACAAAAGGTATTGTTGTTTTGGTTCCAATTCAAATGATTAAATTGAAACGCTGAGTTACTTCATTGTGTAAGAAGAATACATCATTATTAGTCTGAAATTTCTAAAATACACTCATTCAGCAGTGCACTGTTACATTTAATGTTCATTGGAGTGTCCACTTACATACTTATCAAATACCAAAGTCAGATTGGTATAAATTTTTACTATGGGTGCTCAACCAATTTTTTCTAACTAATAAATGGTTACATGTGCATACCATAATAAGTCATTTACTTTCTTCTGCAAATCAATACTAGTAGAAGACATTGCTGAAAAAAAGTTACACTAAAGTCTCATGTTTGGTAATATAAGAACAAAAGGTGGCCTTCAATTCTTGAGTTTGAAAATAAAATACAAGCTATCATAATAGTCTATTTATCCTTCACAGTCATTGTCTATCAGTTACTTGATACATCATGTATATCCGAACTGCCTTCCCGTGATCTATTTTTTATCCATCTGTTTTTCTTGTTAACCATTAATGGAACAGGTAATATTTTTGTACATATTTGGAAATTGCTTTACCCAACCTGAAATTTGGGTTCCTGGGCACTCATCCCAGCCCCACTGATTGTAAATAGATAGAACTGTTTAACTTCAACATGGTATTCTTGTTTTTACATTCATAGATTGAGATTTTTCAGTCAAAACTTTTTAATAACTGTGACAATAAACTATCTCTATGTTAAGTTACTAAATTTATTTTCTCAGTTGTAGAAATAAATATTATTTAATTAGATATGCATGATGAGAAATAGTCAACAATTTAACTACTAGAATCTTTATTCATATATTTTTGTACTCATTTTAGGTGGAGAGACTGTATGATATTGATTAATGCAAGTATGCAGAACACCTCAAAGAGAGAACACAATATTCAACAGCTTTAAAGGTGTCAGATGCAGAAAAAAAAACCCAAAAATATTAATTTTGTGTCTCTGTAACATTACCTTCTATTAACCTTTTTAAGAGGCACTTACCTAAACTGAATCATAGAAGTAGAACAACTGATGCACACAAGTATAACATTCCTCTGAAGTGACTTTTAAGTCAAATATGTGTACTTTGCTTCTATTTAGACCAAAGTACTAGCGAGACATATTATGTATGAATATTAAACAAGAACTTGAATAGTATCATGTTATACATGCACCGTGTTTTGTATTTCAACAATGTTTAAATAAAAAGAAATTAAAAAACTAATACTGTTGAGATATCTGTATTTAGTAGTGTTTGGAAGAAACTACTCTTTCATACCAACATCACAAGAAATATTTTAAGGCAATGTTTTGCACACAATTATGTATGCAACATAGTTTCAGCAGAACTAAGTATTTAATAATTTTTAGCTCGACTTTTCTATGAAAAGGGGAGCTATCCTACTCGCCCCGGCGTCGGTGTGAGCGTCACACCAATGTTAAAGTTTGCGTACCACCCCAAATATTTTCAAAGTCCATTGAGATATTGCTTTGAAACTTTGCACACTTGTTCACCATCATGGCCCCAACCTGTACACAGGAGGAGGTAACTCTATCAAGCATTTTGACAGAATTATGCCCCTTTTTCGACTTAGAATTTATGTTAAAGTTTGCGTACCACCTCAAATATTTTCAAAGTGCATTGACATATGGCCTTGAAACTTTGCAAACTTTGTTACCATTATGTCCCCAATCTCTACACAAGAGGAGGTAACTCTATCAAGCATTTTGACAGAATTATGCCCCTTTTTCAACTTAGAATTTATGTTAAAGTTTGCGTACCACCTCAAATATTTTCAAAGTGCATTGACATATGGCCTTGAAACTTTGCATACTTCTTCACCATCATGCCCCCAATCTTTACACAAGAGGAGGTAACTCTATCTAGCATTTTGACAGAATTATGCCCCTTTTTCAACTTAGAATTTATGTTAAAGTTTGCGTACCACCTCAAATATTATCAAAGTGCATTGACATATGGCTTTGAAACTATGCATACTTGTTCACCATCATGTCCCCAATCTCTACACAATAGGAGGTAACTCTATCAAGCATTGTGACATAATTACGCCCCCTTTTGGACTTAGAATTTATGTTTAAGTTGGCGTGCCACCCAAAATATTTTCAAAGTCCATTGAGAAATTGCTTTGAAACTTTGCACCCGTGTTCACAATCCTGTCTGTAAGCAAGAGAAGATTACTCTGTGAAAATGTTTCTTGATTTGTACTTAGAAATTCCTAGTTAAAGTAGTTAAAGTCTTGTGTGCCCTTAACTGTCAAAGTTTTGTTTTATTGGCAAGCACTAAAAAAGTCGAGCGCGCTGTCCTACTGACAGCTCTTGTTTACTTTTGTTTTAACAAGGTCTTTAAAATGTATTTACTCCTTGAATATTCAGTTATTTAAGTAGATCCCAGGTTCAAAGATCCCAGCTTAAAGGACTGACAGAAAAGAAAAGGACACACATGGAGGCTTAAAGTACAGTCAAACCTATGTTAAGCTACATCACAATAATCATTCTGTCTAAAGCTGAATGCACAATTTTTTGCTAGGTCTTCAGCATGTTCAAAAGGCTGATGTAGTGTAAAGAAACTGATGATCACACACACTATCAGCTGTACGGTATTATACTTCTAGCCTCATAATTATTGACTTATTCTATATGACTGTTGTTATACTGTTAATACAGAAATAGTTCCTGTGAAATACATTCACCCTGTTACAGTCCTGTTCAATGGCACTAAATGTGCATAAAATTTCAACTTTTAGATAAAGGCCTGCTGGAAAGCGTAAATGGTTCAGTCGCAAGTTAATTAATTCATTTGTCTATTTGACATAGCCTGTTTACAAATTTCAAATTGACGACACTACAAGTAAATGTGAAAAAGTGCCTATTGTAATCTGTGCTTGTACCTTTACATCATAATTTGTACTCAGCATTAGCCAAATGTGGGACTACAATGTACTTTGCATTAGTAAAGTTTTAACTTTTCTTAACCCCACTCGACATTTTGAAGTATCGTGCAGACATAAACAGAACTAAGACCTAATTTGTGTTTGGAGTATATACATGTATACTAGAACCACAACTTTTACTTAGAATGTTTGGTCAGTGGTTAATGACGTCTTGTCCAACTTTTCGATAAAGGCCTGCTAGAAAGCATCAACTAAATTGTGTATAAGTGATAAAGATACATGAAGAGAGGTAATGAAAACTGAAACAAGCAAGATGTATGCTCAGTACCAAACTACAAATGTAAATATAGATACATGTATCTGTCTATCACATTGAAAATGTCAGTGTGTAAGTAGTCTGAAAGAAATGCAGCAAATTCTTTAAAAGCTGTATTTCAAAGTTATCTTCTTTTATGTTTAATTTACATTTAATACTTAGCCACGGTCGTCACTACCCTTTTGATATGACGTGGTCTGATTTTAAACCCACCAAATCCTCATACGCATACAAAGCGGGCACGCATATACATTCTGTATTTAGATGTAATCTTGTCCGAAAATGCAGTACAATTCAAGGTCAATAAAATACAGGCATTTTACTTGTTTTGGTAACTAATTCTGTTAATTTAGTTAACTTTTGTTGATGAATACTAGTCAAAGAAAGGAAATTCTAATGACAAAGTTGTTTTCTAATCTATTCCAGTAAGATAATCTTTCTTTCTGACGATTTTTTTATTTGACAGTTTAGCGGCCATGCAAGTTGACATTTTGCGGTAAAATGACGTCACCGGAAACAGGTGCTGTTGACTGTGTTACGCATTTCTTTACAATTTACGCCAAAGTTACGCTAGTGCGATTTACGCCAATTCAAAATGTGCTTCATAAAACGCTTTGCGCAAAACGTAAAAAAAACGTAAATTTATTTTACGCCAGGCAGCTGGCGTAAGTTACGCCTATTTTGATAAAACGGCCCCGGGTATAGTCAGCTATGGACACAGCCATCTTGGAAATTAACGCGACGCACGACGTACGTCACTTTGCATTACGTCTTATGCGATTTTTACGTTTTGGTAAGAAAAATGGAAAATCAAAAAAGATGTCTTGAGATATTAAATTTCTAGATGTAAATATGCTTTAAAAAGCAAAAATACATGCAAAGACGCTAAGAAACTAATGGTCCAAACTTAGGTGGAACAAACTTAGTCATCACTTGAGGTCATTGTATATAAAATGTAACGACTCACCAAGAGCGCAATCGGGAACCGAGTATCTGATTAGTCGCTCTGATAATGTAGAAATAAGAACACGTACAGTATAGTTAGTTAAGAAGAACGTGTTAAAGTCAGATATGGAATGATGTCGAAAATTGGATGAACTTTGTGAAAAAGACATACGTTTTTATTTAGATATGATAGTAAAGGAATAGTGAGTTTCGTGATTTGTAATAGCTTTAAAGCTTGTGAGGTTACAAAAAGAATCTTTTGAAGCTTTTGAAAATGGGCAAATGTTTAGTATAGGCAAAACAAAACTTCAAGCAAATGTTCTTTATTGCGTATTTACCTCATGTAAATATGTTAATTTGCGTAAGTTTTAAAAGATGCAGCAAATTTGCATTATGATATTTGCTGTGTTACACAGATTTGGTAAAATGCATCGGTATAGTTTGCATAAGTTGCACGTCAATTAAGTATGCACAAAATTATAGCATTAAAATGTACATGTATAAGCATGTTCACGTTTTCAATATTTCAAAGTCAGTTAGAACATGTGTGATAAGTTTGGTCATTATTTCGTTTGCACATACTGATAGTATAACTATGTGTTAACAGTTTACAATGTTCTCAATATGCCAATATCAGTTTTAACATGTGAATCATTTTAGCTTTAATCTCTTTGCGTTAGGTAAAAATAGGGAGAAAAATGTGCAGACAGACCGGGGCTCGAACCCGGGGCCTTTCGCTTACAGGGCGAATGCTCTACCGACTGAGCTACCGGGCCGCGTACACATATTCTCCCTAATTGTGAACTAAGTCCGAACTGTGACAAATGGCCTTGATAAAAACAAATCATATGGCATAAATGAGGCCTTAAGGTATTCAGCACATGATAAAGCACCTTCAATTGATTAATTAATATACAATATATTATCACCAAATGTTTTCCTTCACCATTTGGTCAGTATTCGTGGTGTAATGGTTTAGTCGTTTGCCGTCTAATTTTACAAGTGGATTGCAAATCCAATCGAAACCAATATTATTTTCTTTCCCTTTTCTTCTGTTTTACCTATCTTTTTCAGCTGTCTGCCGGTACTGTAGTTTTCCGACTAAAACGAAGACTTATTGAAACCCCATTGACTAGCAAATATTATATCTCCTTATTAGATGGGAAAACATTAGTATAACCTAGTTTGGATAATGTGACAGTGACGTAACAGATATATGTGTACACAAAAGTTTACAAGCATTGTGTAAATAGGTAGAGCATGTATATACAAAAGGGTTATATGCTTTAAAATAAATTAAGAGAGTAAAAAATTTATGTACATGTCCCTATATGAACTCCTGTTCGACAAAACCAAAATAATCAGGAACCGGAGTCGTTACCTACTGCACTATAGTGACATCGACTGTATGTAATGTACAATATATTGACATTAATTACGCCTAAAGAAGTGCTCTCCCTTGTAATAAGATAACGTTTTACCCGATAGAAGTAGACTCTTCTGTTGCGTCATTGTAAAATTATCCTAACCGGACAGAGTAATACGTAATTGCAGTACTATGTATAGATAGCGATCGGTATATCTTGTTGATTAACCAGCACTATAGGAGTATAAAAAGGGAAGAACTCTAGACTAATCCAACGGCAACATTTGTGCTATACTAAGTCTACTGTGGTAGTTATCCAAGGGAGAATCTCATATATTACCAAACTCGACAAATTCAAGTCTTTGGCTAATGAACAGTAAAGACAAAGTATTTACACATGAGAGTGTATCAAATATAAATATCGCAAAAATATAACAAGATTTATGCAACAATTCAGTACTTCAGTTTCGTAACGTATATGTTTCTTACATACATTGACTAGTGTTCTTTTACCCTTTGATAACATTTATTTTTTCAAGTCCATTAAGATTTAGCCAAGCTATATTTCTGAAATGTTTTCGTCGTATATCTC
Source organism: Saxidomus purpurata (assembly GCA_022818135.1). NCBI lineage: Eukaryota > Metazoa > Mollusca > Bivalvia > Venerida > Veneridae > Saxidomus > Saxidomus purpurata. Next base: position 69,800,253 of record JAFMSR010000001.1, on the reverse strand, counting down.
TATATTTTTGACACCGATTCGTTTAAATTTAACTGACAATTAAGACCTATTCTTTGTTCAACTGGTACCCCGGCATATCTACCTGTCTCGATTGCAAGTCGATAAGAAGATAGTTATAAGTTTCTTAAGTAATCGTTTCCTAACAGGCTTAAGGTTCTAATAAAATATAACGAAGCTCGTGATTAGGTGTCTACATCTTAGAAGTTAATACTTAAGTTTTAAATTGTATGGTTTTCGTATAACTTTCTAAGTTTGAGAAACATAAAGAGGATGGTGTCACCAGCGTTGTCATTAAGGACAGTTTTGATGGAAAAAGTGCATTTTACGACACTACTTACAGGAGTAGTCCAAGTTTGACGTTTTGCTTTAAAAGTTCTGGCGATTTCAATTATATTTTAAATGTTTCCTTAAAATGGAAGATTATATTTCAGATACGCGTCTTTCAACCAAATATCCCGAAGACAATCATACAGTACGGAAAACCAAGGACAGCTACGACATTACAATTCCAAATCTTATGCACCTTAGTTGCCATTATCCACCAACATTCAAATCAATCTGTATGTTGCTTTTTTAAACAAACATGCGACTATAATGTTAGAAAATGGCACAAGATAAATACATTATTGAAATCATTACCTCGTACATCATGGGTGTTTATAACTTCGGGCAGAAACTCTAATGTAAAAAGTGACATTAGGAAAATAATGAGTTACAACATAAGAATTCCATATGTTGCACCTTATGACACGGTCTTAAGGATTGGTCACATGATTTCTTATAAATACCAGCCTATATTTGGAATCACAGATAAGCAAATGCAAGATATAGAGATATACTTGCGATATTGGGATATATTACGGCAATGCTGTGGAGTGCAAATGTCCAGACTATTCCGACAACGGCTAATAGCGAAAGGGCAAAACAACTCGCAAGTAGTAACGAAAAGACACAAATGTGAAGGATATAATATTACGTTCATTGAGAGGAAGTTCATTTAAACAAAAATTTTCAAGCAATTTTCTGACATTGATAGTATTCGACATGTAATAACAAAACCGTCGCCAATCGACGGTTCTTTAGTCGGTACATATTGTGACCGATGTAACAAATACATTGCAGAGAAACGTTTAACACGAATTAATAGAAAATGTACATAGCTCTTGCAAACCCTTTTCAAACTTTACAGGCGTACACATTGTTCGTTGGTATTTGTTTAGGAAAGTTGTTACATACAACTCATCATGAGTAAATTAACTTTGTATACATAAACAACGCGACAAATGGGCCCTAAAGGGTAAGATTTTACAAATTCATTTCTTTATATTTTCTGAAAGTACGGTGTTTCAGGAAAACGAAAATGTATATTTCATTGAGATACCTGTCTAATTCTCTAAGAAACAACGTTTTAAAGACTGGCTATCAATGCTGAAAAATCACGTTTTCGCGTGAAAACGTACGTCTTTAGAATTTAAATGCTGTCTCTTCACTTGCACAACAGCTAGTGATATCTTATTTCAATACTTGAAATAATACAAGTTAATCAAATATGTCACCACATTGATTGGTGTTGTTGTTGTTGTTGTCTCAATGACAACCACCGAAAATGATCGTGTTGTGTCTATGAAATCCAAGTATAAGACAATGTATCGTTGTTTTTATATAGTTTGCATTTCACAAAAACGTATAAATCAACAATACATTAACACATTTGTAACACAGTAATTCACGCTAATAATGAAACTAATATAATCGTCCATGTTCGTCTGAATACAAATTTATCATCCTCGTAAAAGTGTTAAATATTGCCACCTGCAGTATTTAAAAAAGAGTGCACTTTGCGCAATCGGGTACTAGAATTCAATACAAAAAAGAAACACACTGACGCATGTGCATAGTACTATTTTAGCACAGACACATGTGCACATTAACGTTTTAGTGAAATTTTATAAAACATTAACAATTTATATATATACCGAAAGCGCATACATGCATATTCAAACGACAGGTTAAGTTTGAAATAATCTAAATCTTGGACTTGAAAAGGATATGCAATATACTATACAGCTTTTATCAGAGCTTACAATATTTAATAAAAATTATGTATCTTGAATGGCGTAACAATGGTGCAAGTGTTCAAGTGATACGTTTTATAGTTCTGTGAAGTGCAGTCAGCCGTATGAAGGTGAGCTAAAAGTAGTCGAACGGTCTGGACAAAAAGAGCTGTAAAAAGTATCAGAAGATTTACATCTCAAGGCATATGTTATTTAACCAGTCCTTCGTGAACGATCTGCCCTATTCTTCAACATCAACAGGAGGACATAATACATCTCTGTTTGGCAATTTCATGAATGGTTTGATGTTTTTGTACAGGTAGGCATTTCGTTCATTGCTTAAACCTACAGCATGTATGACTTGTGGAAAATGCACATTAAAGTCTTGAGCTGTGGGTTTCAATATTCAACATGGCTCTTCCACGCCGTCCGATGACTACTTCACAAAGACAAACCTGGGCTGTACGCTGCTTAGTCGGAACAAATAGTATTTCCGAATGTTCTTTATCGGACGGAAGTAGCGACTGAGAAACGATTTCCAGTCATACCATTCGAATGTATGCTCCCCTTATGCTGTTTTACATCTTACTCCTACAATAGACCGTGCCGAATGGTTGACAACGCTCTCTAATTCATCCATCGTATCACAGTCGGATCTAAAATAAAAAAAAATAAGATAGGATCAGCATTATTTTCAGTCGGCAAGAGGACAGCAAATAACGTAAGCCCTGAATGTATGAAAGTACAGAAGTTTGTTATCTGTCTTTTTGTGTCAGGTAATGAATTCGAAAGCATAGGTACTGCAAATTCAAAAGATCTTTACCGTAAGCCATGATACGTGATACAATATTTATTCAACATCGCTTATCCACGGTGGGGAATCACGTGAACAAAATGATCTCTAAACAAAAGTAGGTCTCAGAAAAAATGTTAGAAAATAATTAAAGCTGTTTAGCTGTAAATGTAAACAGCCTATCTTATGGCAACATAAACAGGGGGTCGGACGTAAACGATGTATCTCGGGGCTTTAAGCGAGAATTCGATGTAGTTCTGGTCAAAATGGCGGAAATTGAATGTTTTTTGGGGGACACGGATAAGAAAATTGGTAAGAAAATGTTTATTTTTAATTTGATCGAACTGTTATCATGTCCTTTGTATAGCCACATGTATTATATGAAATCGTCACACCCGTTTTGGATCGTGGACCTAAAAATAAAAAAGTTATTGAAGGGATAAATTGGTCGGTAGTGTTTATGTTTGGATTTTCCGACGTTTTCTCTCAATTTTGGACAGTTCAGACTGCTTTATTCGAGCTTATTTGAATGCATTTCGTATAAACGTGATGCGATCCATTGTTATGTAATGTGTACACAATTCCAAAACGAACTATCGCCGATTTTTTAAACTTTAAACCGATTTCGATGTATCTCGGGTCGTTTTAAGACGATTTGATGTATCACCGGGTTCCAAAAGCAATTTCGCACTAACCCAAAACTAATAAAACTCGATGAGTTTGTTATTTATGAAACTATTTTCGGTGTACATGCAAAATGAACGACATAATAGGCTGGCGCGACTCATGGATTTGCCGATCCAATTCTATCGTTCATTTCGCATGGACACCTAGCTAACAATATCGTTTCTTAAGTACATTATGTGTCACAAGGACAAACAAATTATTTCAAGTGTTATTTTTTTCAGACAGCGATAGGATATATAATGAACACACTGTACTTTGAATATAGATAACATTGCACCTTCTCTTTAGACGTACATATCATGCGAACTGTTTTGACAAAGTATTCTATTTAAACTTGTTCTACCTTGCTTGTTTAGATACAATTTGTGGAGACTAACATTGTGTTGGACTGTATACGGTTCTTACATGCACACTTATTCTGCCATCTAAAAATAAAGCTCTAAATTTCAGCTGCCACAATGCCTGTAACTAAAGGATTTCTGTAAAAAAATGCACGAATAGATAAAAAAAAATCAGCTACATATAGATCTATTAATTTTGTTTCATTCATCATAACATGTTGACAGCAAATGTTTGTTGATTCAGTTTAATACCATTCCATTTTGTGTTATTTAATTCCATGGTCGAGAAAACACTAGTGTGGGCAGCAGCCGCACTGGTTCGCAATTTACACATCGTACATCATCCATGCTGTCCGTTGGTTTACTGTTTACAGTTGCTTTTGGAACCCGGTGATACATCAAATCGTCTTAAAACGACCCGAGATACATCGAAATCGGTTTAAAGTTTAAAAAATCGGCGATAGTTCGTATTCGAAACGTGCACACATTACATAACAATGGATCGCATCATTTTTATACGAAATGCATTCAAATAAGCTCGAGTAACGCGGTCTGAACCGTCCAAACGTGGGAGAAAACGTCGGAAAATCCAAACATAAACACTACCGACCAATTTATCCCTTCAATAACTTTTTCATTTTTAGGTCCACGATCCAAAACGGGTGTGACGATTTCATATATGACATGTGGCTATACAAAGGACATGATAACAGTTCGATCAAATTAAAAATAAACATTTCCTTACCAATTTTCTTATCCGTGTCCCCCCAAAAAACATTCAATTTCCGCCATTTTGACCAGAACTACATCAAATTCTCGCTTAAAGCCCCGAGATACATCGTTTACGTCCGACCCCCTGATAAAAGTATAATAGAACTGCACAGGTCTCAATCAGCTGAACAGCTTTCATTATTTTCTAACATTTTTCTGAGATGTACTTTTGTATCATTTGATGCCCCACGGTGACCGTGTTATCGATATCCAGATTAAATTAAGTCATACATATTTGTTGTTGTTTTGTTTTTTGTTTTTGCATGGAATACTAGAATAACAGAGTAAAATTCTTATTGGAGCGTCATGGTGTTGAGGCAGAACCGTCTGCTTGCGACTTCGAATCCCTCCGGTATAATTTTACGATAACCCTTTTTCGGCACGAGTACAGACCGGAACCAAAGAGCCGTCATCGGAAGCAGATGGAAAACCATGAGCTTGCAATCGACATTATTTAAAAAAAACTTAAGCACAATGTCCCTGTTGTTATTTCACTTGCAATTTCAGCTTTTTCAGCGCAGTCGTATTAAGCTCGCTTTTGACCGGAAGTTTGAAAATCTTCAACCGCCAATGAAATGACAAGTAAAAAGTATAACATTTTTTTTTTTAAATGAGAAATTAACGATGTAAGGCACCTTTTAATTGAATAAACCGAATGAGAATAGACAATAAAATACTTTTGCGTTTTCAGTCTTTCTTGAATAGGTTAATAATTTTAGTACGTAAATAATTCATATCTGTCAACATAACATGTTGTTACCTCCAAACTTTAATTAATGTTAATCATAGGTGTAGAGTATTTACACTTTCTCGGTCAGTGAATAACGGTCAATGATTTGAGTAGCATATATATAAGAAAAACAAGCAAATTTCAGGATAAAGTTTGTTTTCCTGTTACACATGTCGCGATAGATACTTAGTTACTATGGAAGACAAAATTGACAACTAGCCAATTAGCTCAGTCGGGAGAGCATAAGATTAACATCTTTGCAAGGGGAGGTACATGGTTTCGAATCCCAGTCAAGGTTCTACTTTTCTCACCATGTGACATTTTGCGCCTTCCGACACGATAATAAAGTTATTTTTTACTATAAAAATCTAACTAACAATCGCTTTCATATACTAAAAATTGCGCCGGCTATCTTTTTTAAAGGTAGTTCTTGTATTTTCTAAACAGTAATTGCTAATTATAATTGCTAATGAGTATGTTTCTTATTTTTTATTTCAAAATTGACGTTACTTTGACGTGTAGTTATGGGAGTCATCAGTATTAAATAAATGTTCATGTGCGTTAATTCAAATACCTGCGATATAATTTCTTAAAATAGGCGAAATCTGCATCCACTAGGCAGCGTGTATGTCCGGGCACTTTGAGCTTGAGCGTTATCTCTCTGTGTAGTCCAGTCATAACTCTCCAAGCCAAATATCCAAGCGTAAAGTGATTTTTGTTTTGACCTGAAATGTGTTTGCTGTAATAGCCATATAAGTTTTGGAAAAGTGCACTCGTACATTAAATAAACGAATTGATTTTTCACTTTTTCTATTCAATACGATACAATTTACGTATATATCGTATAGAAGTACACATGCAATTATAAAGCACTTGTTCAGATTGATTGATTGATTAAAGTTATTAAACACCTTATCTACGGTCCGAAATTTTAACTATTCATTTTTATAGTTACAAGTAGCAAATATGCGACACAGTTGCAACTATTCTACACTCGATGTCTAATTACCTTAAGAATGATTTATGTGATAACAACATATTTACCGGAACAATTATCGCAATGAAGAGTTCAACACATCTCGCCATACCTATATGTCATAAGTGCATGGTGAAGCATATACAGTACACTGTTTGGTCCATGTGATTCCTTGCCATCTGCACCAGTTGTCTCACTTTCGTCCAATAGATAATTGTACTGTTTGTAGCAACCTTCCATGCACACACCAAACACTTGAATCAAACACCAAAATAAATTGGCCCAGGCCGACGAGCACGTTGTGGTAATGTAGCTTGTTGCGCAAAATCAAATGTATAATGCATGGAAATACATGGAAACATCGTTCACAAATTATAGCAAAAATATATGGAATGACATTCCTTTAAATATACGTACTTCGAAAACACTTAAAACGTTCAAAGGAAATTATAAGCATTATTTATTGAGTGAATGATAAGTTAATCTACATTTTCTTTAACATATTTATAATTATGTTTAATTTATATTCATGTCCTTTGAGTGTCTGTCAGTGGATGTTTATGTATGAATGCATTTATTAACAGAATGTTTGTCTTATATGTAAATGTTAACTTTGCCAGGTGATTTATTTTATGTATAATGCTTTTTCTTTTGTTTCTTTACTTTGAAGGCCATATTGAAAATTAGAATATATGTTTTCATATGTCTAAATGTGTAACCTTCGGTAAATAAAGCTATTATTATTATTATTATGCTCGTTAAGATGAAAGAACAGGGGGCTATTACTCCTTCCGGTCTTGCGCCGTACTCGTGGATTTCCTCACGTGATCGCTGAATATCGTTAATGTATACTGTATGTTCATTACGGGTAGACGTGATATGCTGTACGAAAGCATGACTTGTGACAAGCTTTTCTTCTTCTGTGCTTGAATTTGAAATATTGTCATTCAGCATTTGGCAGGCATGACAGACATCCGTCCTGGGGGTTGGAATTTGAATATTGCAGCAGCAACTTTTCCAAATTTTCTGAAATGATATGAGTTTCAAAGCCCTCCTGCCGCTGTTTTCGCATGAATTTACATACATGTCATGAATGACCTTTTTAGTAGACGGTGCAGGTAGAAAGATTGGCGGGTCTCCATCTTTCCTGTTTGCAGAAGCCGGTTGAGGTAACCCGTACTGGTCAGCGTAATTTAAAATGAACTGGACAACTTGTTTAAGCGTTTCAAAATCTATTGCGTCTTTTGCTTTTTTGCCTTTATTTCCATGCTCTTGAGGCATTAGCCTATTTGTATTCATGTGCCTAAGTAAGTATTTCAGTGATTTTTCACCTATGTCATGCGTATACATGAATACGGATTTACAAATTTCTCTGTCATCAAAACTATAAATGTAACGTTTGCGTTTGAATTAAGTGTTTTGCGTAACAGTATCGCGACAGTGTGTAGTAACTATCGGATACATGTAAACAAACAGGCTCTTCCAGTGATGCCAAACATGATTTATGATTTTTAAGAGTGGTCACTATTCATTAAAGCAGTGGTTCGAAAATTTAATCAATCATTTAATTCTGATTAATTTTCATTTTTGAAATATAGAGAAGATAACAGTTTTTATCTCTTTTACTTATCTCTGAACGAAATCGTCTGTTGGTGTCAACATACTTTCAGTTTCAGCAGCTGCCAAAGTGCGCAAAAAGCCAAGTGCTCTTTAAACTACATTTTAAGATTAAAAAGACAAAATAACTTTAAAAATGACTTTCAGCGAGTAATATTTAGAAAAAAATGAAACGAACCAGAATATCCATTTTCTTTCTTTAATTTATCTGAATTTATCATGGGGGTTTAAAGCTGGTCATAGCTGTTGTGTCGTCAAACGCTCGTGAACCAAGTACGAGAACGCTTATTTCTGACAGTCGTTATGTGTTCGCGTTTTAACGCTTACGACGTCAAAACGCTTAAGGGCCCTTTTGTCGCGTTGCACATCATATGTATATCTATTGACTTACTATATTTGTGCATTGTGATTTCTCGATCGTTAGTCACCTGAATATCAGTAGACACGTGTTTTGATAACAATTTTGTAAAAATTCCATCTGTTACTGTCAAACACATACTAAATTGGTTTGCCTACATTCATCACTTTGAAACAAACTGTCATGTATATGCAGCAAAAAGTATTTGTTTTTAAACCATAGGTTATAAAATATTAACTAAATAAACTTGCTACATATCACTTACATTTTGTATATGTTATGTATTTATATATATATTTTTATATACACTTAACGGATTTTCTAATTGGTCACTGTATATTTTTATTTTTTTTTTGATCCATTAAAGAAAGTACTAATAACTCGATGTTAATATTGTATTCAGAAAATATAATTAACATTTTGCTCAAAAAGTACTGAAATTAATATAACAGAAATGACATAAAATTTCATTTTGTAGACACACTGTCCAAATTTAAAAATCACAGAACGCGTTTATCACAGTCAGTAACGAGTATGATCGCCGATAGCTCCTACGACAGACAGACACACATCACCCACCCCAAACAATGACAGAACCGCCGCCATACTGATCCCTCTCAACAATGCACACCTCTGCAAAGCGTTCACCTCTGCGGTGATAAATTTGAGCCCTACCGTCGTTTCTATGGAGGTAGAATCTTGATTCATCTGTGAATAAGACGCGTGCCCAGTCAGCACGAGTAAACCTTCGGAAGCGTCTTGCCCATCGCAATCTCGCTTCCCGGTGCCTTAAAGTTAAAGGCAAATTCCGACATGGACGTCGTGCTCGGATACCAGCCGCTCGGAGTCTGTTACGAACTGTCTTGAAATCAATTGGACGATTGTGAATACCAATGATTCGTCGTGCAGTTTCAACAGCGGTAAGCTTCCGGTTTCGTAGATGGGACAACACGATGTATCGATCCTGAACACGCCGCTTCGGAGTCTGTCGTCTGTCTTGAACACTTCCGGTCTGAACATACTTCGCCCGTTACCATTGGATTGTGAAAAGGCGTCTGTGAAACTACCGCGCTATCTGAAATCAAACGACTCTACTCAGTTGTATGCAAATTATTTCTGTGTTACTAGTTATCAAACTTTCAGTCCAGCCGAGGGTTAACATTTCAGCCCGTCGGTCAAAAATGCTTAAATAATACAAACTGTTAATGGCAGATTTTAGAAAAAACACCACATGTATTAGAAAGTGAATTTGTACCCAGCGCAGACATTTATGTCTTTCTTCTAAATACCGGGGTCACAGATAAAAGTTAAAAGTCCTAGTTCGGCGAAATTATTTGGTATTGTCTATAATGTGAAATAGTATTAAACATTTGCTACAATGGATTTAAATACAAATTTGCTACGACTGCATACCTGTCGTACTGAAGGCCCAGCTTCAGTCATGCCGACGGCACAGGAACGCTCTTCTACACTCATATGAAAACTTTTGGGCCTAAATAATATGATCTTTTCCGAGGCCAATGTGAATTTCATAAACACCAGCCTCATAGAGTCGGAGATTGCAGTGCCATCAGTCAGAGGTTGTCATATTGTATGTCCACCGCAGAAATCGCAATATACCGACAAAAACATACAAAAGAATTCTTTTTAGGTAATATTTAATTAACCACAATGTATTGTATGTATATATACGTTGGCTACATGTGTATCAACCTATTTATAATACTACAGATACATTTGATAGGTCATGACTGGTCAAGAACCCCTGCATATGAGCCCGTATACACCGTGAGCAATTCCGTATATACCGTCTCCAATTTGGAGCCTTATCGTTTTTGCCTTTTCTGATAGGCTAGAGAAGCTTTGCTCATTTTGTTTACATTAAAAACGAATGGCCGCCGTTCCATCGATTTGATTTTCTTAACGACGCGTGTAAGCACTGCACACGTTCTTTGGAAAACTTATTTAAATTCAAAGACTTTTTGTTAGAACTTGTGTGTTTTCTTTGATTTTTGAAACTTTCATTTACCGTAATAAAGTCTTCTAACCGACTTCGCAATGTTCGGGGACGGATGCTATGAATGTCTCTTAGTCCTCCGGCTGCTCTTTGACGTCAGCAGCTTTTAAAGTTTACAGTTTGGCTTTAATTTATAACTACTAATTGTAAAAAAGTATCAAATGTTAGTTCGTTGATATTTTGATAAAGTTTAAATGTAAGATAGATAGATAATTATTGAAATAATATTCATTAACAATATTATGCTGGATCAGGAATTCTTTACGCACTGCGAACTATCTACACTACTTACGGTGTTGCATCTTTGATTCCGCCTCGCTCCCGTGGAAACTCATATAGCAGGCTATGAAATTCGGCATCTTTACATAATGACGCCACTGTTTCAAAAAAAACTTGAAATTTCCTGGGGCGAGTTTTTGTAGATAACAAAATGTATACGAAAACTGTGACATGCTTTCAGTTCATGTAAAAGAAAGGGGTCCAAAGTGGAACGGAACATACTTCAGTATGGAGACACAGTCGTTGTCATGCACTGCATTTTAATGCGAAAGTATAAAATTGTTGCATGGGATCAGTTATATCTGCTTGTTGTTAAAGCAATGCTAAACATGACCCAGTGTACTTCTACTTTAGTAATCAGCAAGGATCTAGAAGATTCAGCAGAAACCGACTTAGACGTTTGTTAATTTTCTAATGATATGTCATATGCCATCAATGAACAAAACTAGCTCTCTGAACATGACGTAGATCCTTTAATGTCAAGGGTAAAGGCCGCTGTCTTTGTTGGCACGCGCCCATATCCAAGTCAGATGAGCAAATACTCAGTCTCTTCCAATATCTACGTTGCTGGAGAGTTTATGCTTAGAGATGATATCTAGCACTACAGGACAGTGGCGAACAAGTGGACCAGATCGTCCGAATTCAGCCTTACTCACCAAATTCAGGACTCTGCATATCGATATGAGCCATAAGAGAAGTAACAGAACTACCAGTTTATTAAAGAAGAGGTTCTAGCGACCAGGGATTGATCCTGACGTTATAAAGTAGGGAAGACATTGTGATAGGTGATAGCTGCGTCCGCCGTATTGTACATATCGATGAGCCAGTACAGCAATCTTTAATTCAATATGCATATATTGTATCATATGTAATACCTTGTGCAGTATAAGATAAAATACGTAAGATAGTCCTTGTTCGTTCATTTATGAAATTTGTCGTAGTACATCGGATAGTAAACCATGATACCATCAAAACCTTCTGATTGCATCGACGAAAATGGGTCCGAAAATATAGTTGTATCAAAACAAGATGTATACATGTAACATACATGTAACCCTTATGATAACTTATACGTTATTATCGAAGTATATCTACAGACAGTTCTTAATTCATAATTCTAATTCATTTATTTTTCACAGTAAACTATCCTTCATAAAGCAATAAGCACTTGTTCTATCTTATCTTTTTACGTATACATGTAAACTAAAAAGCTGATTAAAATTCTATAAAGCAAATATATCATTCATCTTGGCTTAATTCTGCAATACTTACTGAACTTGTGGAGTTAATCTCATATTCTGTACTACAATTCAAACATGTATATATTTCTCTCACTGTGCTGTGTTGCTCCGAACAAATGCATACGGTAAGAACATGTAAAGTTACTGATAGAAGAACAACAAACCCGTACAAATAAAGATATTGTTAAATTAGTAATTTAATCTTTTCAGCTATCATTTAACATCTACTTTAAAATAGTCGACTAGCCAACTATACTGCACATAATCTACCTTAACCATTATACAAAGTTAAAAAGGCTTTTACAAAGCTATAAACAATGTGAAAAGGACACTACAACTGTAATTTGAGGTTCAGTTTATGTCTCTGAAACTAACTTACAAATGTCCCGAAAATTAAAGATTAATTGTTGCTAATATTCCCTTGGGCCTGAAGATTTTTGTCAAGACAATTATATTAAATCACATACTGTACAAATATTTATCCAACAACGAAAAATATTATTCTTTAAAACCTTATTAACATTAATACTAGTTTAAAATTTAACATTATCTAAAATATACACAACATTGCCACTGAAAGACTGTTCTATCTCAATTATAGATAACACATCAAAACTGTAATTTCAGGTACAGGAACCTGAAACAAATATTTAAAGATCGATTGATGGCAACACTCCCAAGGACCTGAAAGTTGCGTCCCTACAATTATGCTAATTCACTCAATGTACCAACATTTATCCAACAATGGAGACACACTATTCTTTAAAACATTAATACTAGTTTTCAAATTCACCATTTTTAAAAAAGACCCAGCCTTGCTATACTCTACATGGTATATCTTGAATAAAGACATCTCAATTACATATATCTAATCTGTGAAAAGTTTACACTTTTTACATAGCTTATTATACAAAGCTCATCTTTGCATAATTTACTTTCTCGAACTGTCTGTAGAAAAATAAAAAGTAACATTCACATCTTAGAGTAATAAGGTCTCAAGTGTTACTTACGACCTTATATAACCTATTTAAATTCGGAATCTGCATTTAAAGGCGCATGTCATGGACCTATTTCCAAGGCGATAGCAGCGTATTATGTTGACCAAATTTGAAGAAGAAACATTTCGTAAGTAAAAACCATTATAGTAAGTTCCAAAGAGAAGGCAGTAACTGCTACTTACGACCTTTGAATTTAGCTCATACTTTACTAGGTTTTCCTACGAAAATGTGATATCTGCTACTTACGACCATTTAATCATTGCCAGAATCCAGACATATTTCGTAAAAGAGGATTGTATCAGCCTTTAAAACTATGTTTTGAGATATGCAAACTTACACAATGCAGTACAGTTACTGTAACAAGATTCAATTCACGTTAGGCTAGTCTTTATTATCGTTATTTTTGATGTTTAATGTCTTGTGAAGAAGTCAATATCATGGCACAATGTTTGCAAGGCCTTAAGCGGGAAAATTAGACGCCGACATAATTTCTTCCCAACATTTTGCTAATTGGAGGAAATTTCATTCTTAAGATTCCGTTTCTGATCTCTAATGATTTTTAACTTACTTTTCAAGACTAAGTCTATAAATGTTTGTAATGTTTGTATCACTTTAATCTGTTTTATGCTGTCAATGTGATTCTGCCATTTCTTTGTAAATTATTTCTATTTTCTATTTTCATTATATTTTCTAGAAATAGGAATATATTCCAACTATAAAGTTGTTCTGCAAGAACTGTTTGTTATCCGCTAGTATAAGCACCGGACTGTGAACCCAATGCCAATACACTTTCTGATTTCAAAGTCGCTATTTTCTAGATTTATCTATTTTGATTTTAAAATTATCAAGACAAACAAGCTAAATTTAATAAATCTCCTAGTTGATTGCTTTTTTAAAACTTGGCTCATTTAAATTAGACTTTCGAAATGTAAAAAAGCGTCACATGTTCAGCGGCGTCTGTTTTTGTCAGTTTCTTCAAGAAAAATGCTATGATACAATATATTAGCTACTACTTTGAAACCGCACCATAAGCAATCGGACAAAACAAGTCTATAACGGAATTTTGTTTGGCCATGTTAGATGTTGTTCGCTCACAAGTTGAACGCAATACGTCGCTAAAATGCTATAACACCATTGTTCATAGACAGCAACAAAAACAAGTAACGATTTTTTACTTCTATTACCTATGCATACAATATTCCTGCAACCGTCGCAATGTCGCGACATTGTATTCCATTGTCGTGTGCTGTGTGACTTGTGTGCCTGAATGCGATACTCAACAACACAAGCGACACCAAGGCAGCAACTCAATAATACTTACACCATTGCAAAAGACATCACAACAAAATGAAACGACACATGTTAACCTAAAGCGACCGTTTTAAACATTATTGCAATTTTGGTGTAGGCGGGTTTGATCCTAATAATTGTTTAATGACACCCACAGGATTACGTAGCTAAAGGTCATATTTATAATACACTATTTTGTATTTTATAAATTGTAATATGGAGGGGTGCTGGACACTGAATATAATTGATAATTTTGATACTTATAAAACAAATCTAATTCAAATTCACCTTTTAAAACAACTATATCCTCCGAATCATTTTTAACTTACGTTTTATGACCATGTTCAACAAAAGCGTTGTGCAAAGTTGTATCACAATACAATAATAGATTCATACAATATGTCTGTTTCAATTTAGAATATTCAAATTGCTCAAATAACATGATATGCTCATTCACACGACGGTTGTTTTGTGTGAATGTCTTAAATTTGCAAACAGCATAGAATACATGTGAAGAGGACTAAAATGACAATTAGAAAAAAATGTTCTTTTGTGGAGGTATTAATCAAAAGGTAATAAACTAAAGTACAAGTACATGCACGTTGCGTTAAGTTCAAATATGGCTTATATGGCGGTGCCCCACTATGTTCCTTTAATTGTTCGTTTTGTCCTCGTGTGTTTGCTTTGTATGCTAGTGTGTGTTGGTAGTGTATGTTTGTGTGTGTACATGATTGTGTGTGTGTGTTGTGTGTGTGTGTGTTCTGGGTGTTGTGGGGCTCGTTTTGGGGAGGCTACGTTTTTGGTACGTGGCATTCCCTGTTTGATATTATTTTTGTTTTTATCGTAATAATGACGTTTACAAGCGAGAAAATGATGTCAAAGTAAAACAAGTGCTTACAAAATGGCGGCGCCCGTATGTTTATATGAGTAGAAAAGTAATCAGACAAAGAAACTGCTTTCGATGTAAATTGTATTTTGAACACATATCAGGTCGGCATTACATAAATTACACAATAAGTGTCTTCGGACAGAAATGATGCCTTGCATTTGATTACCTCCTTAAACTTATTTTTTGCAAAAATCCCGCAGAAAATTTCCGATCACCATTGTGTTGTTTATTTAAGTTATACAGCTATCGCAGTTACTTTTTGGTGCATGCACATCTGGGCATACAAGCATACCGCATTATATATCATAATGGATACATCTACATGTAAACTCAGCATAAGCAGGTGTCTTTCACAATACAGTTCTCGTATTTTTAGTTTAAACATATTATTAGCCAATTTTTACAAAACATGTGCAATTACAATTCGTTGTGCAATACAAAAAGCGAGGGATAGAACCGAAAGCAAACTGCTTGTTCAATGGTCGGTTGAATGTGATTTTGCGCGAGGATAAACTGATGGACAGACGTGTTTTTTTGTGTGTTCTGTGAAATACTAAATAATGGATTAAATCTAGACATTTTGTGGGTTGTAGCAATGGTGGATTATGTAGTTGCATTTGAACATTAATGTTATACTTGAATTCGGACAGAATGTGATTTATAAAAGTAGGTTATTCTCAGTAATAGTTTACTGATTTTGCTGTATTGGATACGTACATGTATTACCTGTACATGTATTACCTGTCTACCTGTCTACCTGTATACGTAACAAGTGTTCGTTCACCTTAATGTACGATTAACGGTGATTTGAGGTGAATATCTGGAACATAAGGACAATAGATTGAAATTATACCTGTGTAGAGTGAAAATATATCTGTGTGGACTTTGACTGAGATATTTTTTCTGTTGTTGTCTGAAGCAGCTGAATAATTTATTTTCATTATCAGTTTTGATAAATCTTGATACTGTCAATCTGCTCATTATGTCAACTGAAACGCCATCACGCCAGAATCAATCCAAGAGGCCTTTGAGCTCTCCAGATGTTGCAAGTGAGACCAAAAGAAGCTCATATGCCCAAGTCGTCATGTCACCTCCACCGCCCAGTTCAGCTAGTAGCGAGTCTCCTGCGTCTGTAGCAAACTTCACTATCCCGGACGAAGCTATCAATAAGATCTCAGATCTTTTGGTAACGACATTCAAAGGTCAGATTGAATCCTTAGTCGACAAAATTGTTTCAAGTGTGGTTGATAAACTCCATGTAAAAATAGAATCTTTAGAAAATGCCAATGTTGATTTGACGCATGAAAATTACGAACTTAAAAGGAAAGTTTCATTTCTTGAAAACAAACTAGATGATCAGGAACAATATTCGCGCAGGAATTTGTTGCGTGTTTCTGGCATCAGCGAGACCAAGGGGGAAAACACAGATGATCTCATTTTGGCTGCTTGCAATGCTGTTGAATCTGGTATAACGTTAGATGAAATTGACAGGTCTCACAGAGTAGGAAAACCTGTCCAGTCCAAACCAGAATCGTCCAAACCAGAATCGTCCAAACCAGAAAAGCCCCGTGATATTATTGTGAAATTTATATCTTACCGCTCACGCCAAAAGCTTTTCCTAAAACGGTCGTTGCTCAAGGATCACGAATATGGGAGTACGTACGTAAATGAAGACCTCACGCGGAATCGAAGCCACCTTCTATTTAAGGCACGTGGGCTTGTTAGATCTCGCCATCTTATTGGCACATGGTCTTCTGATGGCAACATTCTTGTCAAAGATAACAAGTCTAAGCTACATCGCGTTGTTGACATTGATGATTTGGATCTGTTCCTTCTAGAAGAGCCAAGACCCGAAGAAACTCCAATCACTGGAAATGGTTGCGTGGTTTCTCCGTTGTGTATAAACTGTTCAGATATCTTGGCATCAACATTTCTCATTTCTTCACTCGTGTATGTTAATGTTACATACTGCACTTTTTACAGGTTATTTGTTTTGATGGCTTTCTGTCTCCAAAACTGTTGTCAAAGGGAACATAAGTTTTTGCAACTAGACACCGAATTGTATACTGCCCAATGCAATTACCATTTATATATGTAAACTGGTAGTTTGCAAATCCTTAACTACTGTTCATTTTATGCAATATTTTCCATTCTGTACAATTTCAAAATATCTATTGCCGCCATGTTGTAAACATCATGCTAACTCAACCCACATACCACATTTTGATGTTTTGCTTCATAGTTTCATTTTTACTTTTTTTCATAGATTTTCATTCATTTTGTTTTAATGTCTTGTCAAAGGTAATGCATTTATTACCACTTCATCTTTGTGGATCTTGTCTAACGCGCTCACAGTCCGCCACTTTGGAACTGATTGTATTTTTACTACCACATAGGTAATGACATAGTCACTTACAGAGCGGCTGTGGGTTTATTCTATGCAAAAACACATGTTTGTCGCTTAACTTTTAAATTTCACCGATATTTTCATACTAATTTTGGCAGTATTATCCATAATAGTATCATACGAATTTTATGTATTATTAAGTACTTGTTTTTTAACGTTTCGTGCTGTTATCAAGACTTAGAGTTCTATAGACTTCTATGTATTCTTCTGATATTAGCAGGTGACAAGGAAACGAATCCTGGTCCTAGAAACACACTTACGGAATACTTGTCATTTTTTCAACTTAATATTCGGTCAATACGTCACAAAATTGATTATATTAAGAATTATTGTTTAGATTTTGATATTATCTGTTTTACTGAAACACATTTAACTGATACTTATGCCAACTCAGAACTTATCTTAGAAGGTTATGAAAATTCAATGTACCGTAAAGACTTTACTGCTCATTCTAGTGGTTTGTTGATGTACGTGTCAAACTCGCTTGTATCTCGTAGGGTTTTTGAACTTGAAAATAATTACATTCATGCAATTTGGGTCGAGCTCAACACAGGAAAAATGAAAATTCTGACATGTTGTATATACAGACCGCCAAATACTCAAGTTTCTTTCTGGGAAAAATTTGAAAATATGTTAGACCGTGCTCTTGACTTTAAGGATGTACTGAACTGAAAAGTGGATTTTTTATAATATTTAACTTTTTTGTAACATTGTTATTTTGAGAGTTGGATGTATGGGCAATACAAAAAACACAAAAAAATGATATGTTGCTGCGCTTTATTTTTTGCTAGATTCATTTATGAAAGCCTTGTGATATGCAAACAGTTTTCTTATTTAAGCACATGGGAAAAGTATGTTTTCATGCAAATTACCAATATTTGAAAGATGATATGCTAATTCTTTTTTTTTCTTTGTGGTTAAGATCACAGTCTGAGTTTATTTTATCCAGATATTTAGAAGTTCATATTATATTTTGTAATTAAACCCCAAAAAGAGACCTTATTTTGCCCGGATGAGAACCCGTATTTGTCAGGTCTAAGAACAGACAGTTTCAAAACATTAAAATAAAAAAACACATATTTATAATATTTAACTTTTCTTTAAACTTCTTCAGATGATGGAGTTCACTATCGGCTATCAATATTTGAGAAGAAAAGTATAGGTCGCTGATCAAAATTTTGAGTTTTTCTTGTTTGAATTACCTCCCTTGTCTAAAAAATGTTAAAAAATGAATATGTATTTATTTAATTTTCAAACGTATCTTCAAATGCAATAAAAGTATTCCAAATTGATCTACATATTTTCAAAAGAAAATGATACTATTAAGTTTCAAAATTAAAATGTATAAACGGTTGCCATGGCAGCAAAAAAAAGAAAAAAACATGAGAAGATTGCTTGTCTTCCACAGAAACAGCTTCTAAATTCATTTTAAATTGCAGTAATTGAGCACAAAATTTAGCAAAATCCTTGATAAACAATTATTCATGTGCTAATAATGATTATCTATTATTTTGGACCAATAACTTAGCAAAAGGATTAACATCAAGTAATACTGCTCTATTTTAGTTCCATGACATCAGTTGAAAAGATTGAAGCTGAAAATGAATGCAAATTTCAATGTCTATTATGTTATGTTTACACCTGACTTTTAAAAAAATGATTTGTTTCATCTTTAAGCAACAATAAAGTATACACAAGTTTTAACACGTTAAAGTGAAAACAATATGTAATATATGTGGCCATGAAAACTCTGAATAGTTTTATCACAATAGTCATTGCATACAAATACAATTTCTGGTACTGACACTGTCATTTAGAACAGATGTGTTTCTAAAATAATGGCAGTAGTTTGAAGTTCCTTTGCAGAACTTTGGCTGGTTATGAAAGGTACAGAATATCCACAACTCCATGAACTCTCCTACTCTTTTCAAGACTGCTGTAAAGTAGAAGCAATATCTTGTAAGCATTGTTCCCATCACACCTGAAAAAAAGTTTTTTTTAAATGAATGCCATATTGGCACTTTCTGGTTTTATATATGACATACTTTTAATATATGACTTTAATTTAATGCACTTGGGACATTTACAGAATATTTCAAACTCCAAAAGTTAACAAAAATGTAAGCCTGGCTTTACTTTTAGTAATTATATATAAAACATCAAATTCAGAGTAGAGTTGTGTAACTTTTACTCCCTGTCAACTCAGTAAGCTTGACATATGGTACTTTACTGATGTAATATTTAGTTAAAATGCAAATAATAATAAATAATTATTTAGATTACCTTCTACAGATCAGGTTGAAGAAACTTATGTGTGTCTAGCTTCCATGTGGCTTTAAATCTGTACTGCAGATCTAGGTATTGCACATGCATGCTATTCATGGCCCTTTACATGTCAAATGACAGTTTTTCATTTTTTCCTGTAAAAAATGTCCATATGCGGTTACAGTTTGTCCTGGAAATGATCATGAATAATGGATGAAAGATGTTACATCTCTTTGTTTATCTCCTATATTTCAACATTGTACATCTTTTTTCAATCAAAAAAATAAAAAAGGGATCCTGCAACCATGCCATTTTATAATAAACAGTTTATGAACCTTTATTATTTTGACATTTTTAAAATAAATTATGAAACTACCTTGTAAATATACAGACTGAAAACAAATAATATGAACAAGCAATATCTGAGTGCAATCAGTTTTTGTTGGTCTACATACTTGAGATATGTAAGTACCATAGTACAATAGATGAAAACATCTACTTAGAGAAAAGTGAAATGTTACATTTTTTTGTAAATACTGCAGTACATCTTGGAATGTTTACAAAATAGAACACATCCATTTTCTTGAAATATGTACAATTTATGCAGAAATATCTCTTACCTTGTGTCACATCATGCAATTTAATACACTGGAACATCCTTGGAGTCTTAGGGAGGGTCAGCCTGTAAGTTAATTGATACAGAAAAATCAAACAGTGTAATATAATGTTTGCATGTACATGCTTTTGTGTAAATGACACTAGGTTAATTACATACAATATTAAGTCAGTGAACATTCAGTATTTGACAATTGATTAGATCATTATGATTCATCATTATAATCATCACTTGAATTGAACTTATTATACACATACAGAATACAGTTTCTAATGCATACCTTGGGCTGGGTATGGTTAAATATCTGCTTGGCATAATCAAAACAATACTAGAGCATAACATCCTGGCTGTATTGAGCTTGCACTGAAAATAATAGTGTAATAATATGCTGATTATCTCAAAGAAAACAGTTTAAACTTTGAAAACACAGAAGATATGAAGCACATAAATGTTTAAATTTTGCACTTGGAACTATTACTCATGTCACATTATCTTTGATTTTAATATATCTACAGGTACAGTAGATACAGTATACATTTTCTATGCCATAGACATGCTTTTTGTCAGCAGTATTGTACACTATCCATAATGCTTGTAGAAGCAGTCAAACAGAAAGTCATGTATGAAACATTAAAGATACAGTGACTACTCATATCCAAAAAATTGAATAAATTGTTTTTCCAACACACACATCTGAAATGCACATGATACAATGTATTTATAATAAAAATCTTGCACTAACTTGACCTCTTGTCAGGAAATAACTCAGTTATCAGGGATTATAGATCTATGAAAATAGTCATGCCTGCATCAGGAACTGAGCCTGGATTTTTCAGAATTTTTAAACAATGCCACAATTCACTACACCCTTCCCCCACCCACCCCCAGTCAGTTTTCAAGATACAAAATTCATTTATTTTAAAACACATTATGTACTCAGTCTGGTGGAGCTCTTTAAATAAAAATGTGAATTCTTGCTGCACTTGACTGAAACCACCATTAGATAGTATGCAGCTTGTATGATTTGTTTGTAAACAGACTAACTCAGAACTAACTTCTACTTTCGGTTTGAAATTTTCTGCAAATTGTATGGGTTGTATGTGCATATTGACCAACACACTAGTGCACAAACTTGAACACAGAAACAAGAACTCACCTTGTGAAATTTCATTCCTGATTGAGCCGAACAGATGAAGAAATAATCCAAAACCATCACAAAATATTTCACTTATTTGACGTATGCAGTATCGATTTATTATCGGCCTTTATTTCTAAATTTAGAAGCAAAACATGTCTTCACAAGCCTAAATTGGATAGTCTAAAATATATTAGACATAAAGAGCAACTTTTATGTAAAACATTATAGTATTTCAGCTCATATAAAAGAAAAAACAGTGTTTAAACACATGTAGACGATCTTTTCAAGCGTTTCACCGATTATGATTATGACGTCATTTGGACGAAAAGTTGCTTGGCGCTTCACCTTAAAAAAAGGATTAACACAAAACACAACAACGTAAATGCATGGGAAACAATTTATTTTTATAACAAACATATATAAAATGTTTATTTCATGTTAAAAATGTAAATAATTTATTGACTAAACGTTCACGATATTACGACATATACATGATTTCAAGAGTTACCTCCCGTTATTCAGACCGGCTTACGGCCTAATATCTCAGTTCAGTACATCCTTAACCCTAACTTAGTAATTTTAGGTGACATTAATGAAAATCAGTTTTTAAGCAAGACACACTTAAAGAATTCACTGCTCTTATATAACTTGAAAAATATTGTAACCAATCCCACAAGAGTAACAAACACTTCTTCAACATTAATCGATCCAATTATTGTTTCAGACTCATTAACAACGATACACAGTGAAACTATCGTAACTCCCACAAGTATAAGTGATCACTTTGCTACTAGTGCAACTTTAGAAATACCGGTTTTTCACACAAGGTCATTAAAAAGACATATCTGGCTCTATAAAAAAGCAGATTTCCAGACTTTAAACAATCTAATTGAACAGGAAGATTGGAATTTTATATGTCATTCCGATATTGACGAAGCCGCTAAAACATTTACAATGAAACTTATCAATTTAATGAAAATATGTATTCCATATAAAGAAGTAATGATTTGACCTTATGACAAACCTTGGTACGATTCCGTTATTAGAACTTTCTCACGTAAACGCGATCGTCAGAGATCTATTGCAATCAAATCTAATTCTTTGCACCATTGGAGTAAGTATAAGTATCTGCGTAATCGTGTAAACAATATGTAAAAACATGCCAAAGAACAATTTTATGGTAATCTCGAAGAAAACATTCAAGTTTCACTCAATAACAACAAAAGCCAGTACTGGAAATGACTAAAGCAGCTTATAAAAACGAAATCTTTTTCCGAAGTAATACCTCCACTAAAAACAATTAGTCAAGACGGCGCGGAACATTTCCATATTTCTGATGTAGAAAAAGCAAACTGCTTAAATAAATATTTCTCTTCTGTATCAAAAGTAGATGACACATCAGTTTATCTTCCGCAATTCTGTTCGTTTACAGATACAAACATTGATCATATTTTCATCTCTGAGTCAGAAACTAGAGATATTATAAGCAATTTAGTCACTAAAAAGGCTGTAGGAGAAGATTTGATTAGTCATCTGCTTCTTAAACGTACGTGTAGCACTATATCTAAACCGCTTACTCTGCTTTTTAATAGATCCCTAAACGAATGTGTTTTTCCGAGCTGCTGGAAATCAGCAATTGTAATGCCTCTGTTTAAAAAAGGTGACGCAAGTCTTACTACCAACTACCGTCCTATTTCACTCTTAAGTTGTCTTGGTAAAGTCATGGAAAGGATTATTTATAAACATTTATATAACCATTTTATATCTAATAATCTAATATACTCTAAACAATCAGGTTTTTTAAGAGGGCACTCTACAACATTCCAATTAATTGATATGTATGATCAAATAGTAAAAGCGTTTGATTCAAAAAGTTACACATGTATCATTTTCGCGATATATCAAAAGCGTTTGACCGTGTTTGGCATGAAGGCCTTTTATTTAAATTAAAGCAAAATGGTATAAGTGGAAACTTATTAAGCTGGGTCCGGAGTTATTTAGGAAATAGAACACAGAAAGTTTTTGTTGGCTCCTCCTATTCTGATGAAGTTTCTATTACTGCTGGAGTTCCCCAAGGCTCGGTCCTTGGTCCTCTATTTTTTCTAATTTACGTAAATGATATTGTTGACCAACTTCTTAGCTTAACACGTTTATTTGCAGATGATACTTCCCTTTCAAGTACAGCATCTAATATAAATGATCTTGAAGGAATACTAAATCATGACCTTGCACTTATTCACTGTTGGTCTAAGAAATGGTTAGTAGACTTTAATCCCAACAAGACAGAGGCTATACTTTTTACGCCGAAAATTAATGTTGTAAACCCGAGAATTATGTTCAATCGGACTCCAGTTAACTTTGTCAAAAGTCACAAACATCTTGGGTTGACCTTTAGTTCTGATGGTAAATGGCACGAACATATTGAAAGTATTACAAAATCTGCATCTAAACTATTGGGTATGATGAGAAAACTAAAATACTCAGTCAAACGTCAAACATTATATCAAATTTATATTTCTTATTTAAGGCCAATTATTGAATATTCATCGGTTGTTTGGGATGGGTGTACTCAGTATGAAAAGAACGTTCTTGATAAGATTCAAAACGAAGCGGCACGAATTGTGTCGGGGTTAACTAGATCGGTCTCCCTTAGAAAACTTTATTGTGAAATTGACTGGTTATCTTTATCAGATCGAAGATATTATTTGAAATTAGTAATTATGTATAAAATGCATAATGGTGACTGTCCCGAGTATTTGAAGAACTTGTTGCCAGATATTGTAAATTCTATAACATCGTATAACCTAAGGAATAGTGATGACTATCTGATAACTTCTAGACAAACAGAGATCTATGCACAGTCTTTTATTCCTTCTGCTGTCTGTCTCTGGAATAACTTGCCATTGGAAATTCGAAATATTAACACATTGTCAGGCTTTAAAACCCTGTTCCAAAATATCTGTTCATCGGTGATAGAAGAGCGTCAGTTTTACATGCAAGGTTAAGAAATCAATGTAGCAACTTGAATTCTCATCTATATCATAACCATCTATTGAATACCGAAAAATGTGCGTGTGGATATCCTTCTGAAAACGTGGATCATTACTTATTTAATTGTCAATTATTCACCTCTCAAAGAGTAAGACTTTTTCATGCATTACGCGCTTTTCATCCGCTCAGTTGCCAATTGCTTCTATATGGCCAACCGATATTATCCCATGAAGACAACTGTTTTATTGCCATTTCCGTTCAAATATATATCAAAGCGACACAACGTTTTTCTTAATTCTTTACACAAAGATGTACTCAAATATATTTGATTCTGGCTTAATTTTAGACAAGTCACTATTTTTCATCATCCTTTTCATTCGTTCACCATTTGTTCAACATTTTGTTTCTTTAAATATTATTTGAATTGTGTGTTACATAATTATGTGCTTATACATTGACTTTTTTTTTCTCATCAAAATATTTCCATTCAATATCGTGTCTGTTACCATCAACCTATGTAACTTTTCCTCTACTAGGGAAAGGTCGTATTTAATGTTGTTAGAACTTGTGACCAGACCCTTTTTCCATACATTTGTTGTCATATGGTGTATTTTCCTTAATATTGTAATTATCCTTGGAAATAAAATATGTTTAAACTGAATGTGTAAAGATTCATATGTTTGCAGTTTTATGTATGATACATTTTCAACTCAGTTTTTTCTGTTAATGACTATCCTTTTTTTATACATTTTGTCACAAAAACCTTTTTTTACAGGAGCTTAACGACTTACTGGCAGTACCACACATAGTACAAATCTAGAGGGTATATATTATGAATAAAGACAACAGCACATACGTTGTCATTAGTATGAAATTCATTAATTGGGTTCATCATTAATAATCAATTCTTAAATTTTGAAAAAAACTCTAGAAAGCATACTGAAACATGATTATAGTCGAGTGTTAAACCTCTTGTTTTTGGATTAACATGAAAACAGTTAAATTAATGCTTTTCCTAGGGAAGTGAAAGTTTTCTGCTTCAATGACTAAACTCTCAATACATGTAGTGTACGAAACCGCCTGCTTGGAAAATGACAAGCGTAGCGTCGGGCTAACAACATTCGGAACTATCGTTATCGTTTATTTTTTGCAACAGGAAGTACAAGAAGCAAGGGATGAAGCATCTTTATAAATGTCTGTACATGAACAATTTGTAGAGCATTCAACAGAAACGTTTTAACAGCGTTTGACTTTGCCCAACAACAACATGGTACATTACACAATAGACTTCAGCTACCTGAAATCACCTCACCATTGAAGGGAGAAGGGTCCCACTTTTTTATACAGCCAAAGAAAGTCCGGTTGTTTTGGTTCAGGATCGATGGATATAAATGATACTATAATCGTTCAAAATATACCTACTACATTATATGTTTACATGTATTCAACAATAAAGAATGTCAATAAATTCTCATTTTGTCTGTGTTCCACTATCAAAGGTATTTTTTCATTCAAATGATAATTTTGAAAAATAAGGCAGAATTATGATAGGTAGGGGCTCCGCCTATTGACTGTCGTATTAAAAAGAGTGCGAGTTGAAACTGCTTTCAAATACATAATGAAAAACAATTTGCAAGTGTTTTCATTGGTTAGGAAACCTTAGTACACTATTCAGAACCAGTGCGATTAACATATGGGGAACTTTACATGGCAAATGTTCAATAATCGTAAATCGCAATATTAGTGTAAAGTAGTTCTAAAAACATTATTTTTACTATCTCACGGATGAAATGAAAGCTATGTTTTACAACTCATACATATTGCCCATCAATGATTATAGATGCACTCTATTGGCAAAAACAATAAATCCTACATAATCTAAGTATATGTGCTGCAAAGCGAGCGTGTAAAATTAATTATGTTAAATAAACCAAAAAGAACATCGACAACAGAAGTATTTAAATAATCATTTTTTTTAACATTTCATGACAGGTGTGAATATCATGCAGCTGTACTGTACTCATACTATATGTATGAGATTGTTACTTTTTGTAGTGAATCGAGGTAAAATACTCATAAACTCAGATCGATCACTAACATTGATCTTGTTTTACAATCAACACCTAAGACAAATATTACAAAGATACGTTTTCATTCACAGTAAAAACATATGGAATGAAATAGCTTTAGATATAAAATGGTCAACAAACATAAAACTATTTAAAGAAAATTACAAAAAATTATTGTTGCATAATTTAATTCTTAATGTTTATCTGAATGTTTACAAAAGAGGCGAAATTTGAAATATTTGTGTTCTTTAGGACTTTGTATTCTTTGTTTATATTAGTATGAAGTACATGTACATTATGATATTTGTTATTGATATTGGATCATCATTATTAGATACATGTTGATATCTTAATATATGTAAACATAGTGACTGTTATCTTTTTTGAAAGTATTACATACTTTTGCGTTTGTGTGTTTCAGATCTGAGATCATGCGTGTGTGTGAGAGTAGATTGATTGATTGAGAGAGAGAGAGAGAGAGAGGGGAGGGGGGCGGGGAGAGAGAGGGGGGGAGAGAGATTTTAAATTATTCTTTTCTGTTTTTTTTCTATTTTGAAAGCCATATGGAAAAAGATATGTTTTGATCTACTTTGTAATTCTTTATATGTCTTATATGTTACCTCCATACAGATAAGTTTTTATCATTATTATTATTAATATAACGATTTAAATTAAAAGCCATCATATGGACATCACGACATCATATATTATCTGTTTCACCTGGGCCACCTGGTTTGGTACGAAGCCCGTTAACGAAGTTGTTAGGTTTAATGAAGATCGATCATAAAAATATTCGAATAAAGAGTGCCAAATGCCTATTTACCTAAATCTCGGACGTTTCAAGGATTGGATGAAAACTCGAGAGTACTTTGGGCGGTCTCACACCATGTTAATAATTTTAGCCGAAACTATAAAATAGTGGTAAGTTTTAGACCGTCGAACGGAACAAAAAATGCAGGTTTATAAAAAATCTACATGGTAAAATCGTTAAGACTCTACAGACTAAACTTGTTTCGGCTATTTTTCGTCAATCACAAATCTGAATTCAGTAAGTAAAACAATTGTTAAGTACCATGCTTAGTTGTGCACATTCTCGTCATTTTTTGGGTGAGACGGTGATTTTCGATTTAATGACTGCCTTTAATTTGTTTATACATAGGGCGTATGTAAAAGTCATTTCCCGGCAATACCTGGGACAATTCAGTGAAACCTCTCAAAAGTATTCAGTATCATGTACAGTCGTTCAATCCCCTGGCCAGTTTGTTGAGTTACTGACCCGTGTGTTCATACATATAGTGTTCAAAGAGATGTTTGTCCGTATTATTTCTCAGCAGCAATGGGTAGGAATATAATGTAAATTCACCGAAGTGATTATTTACGACCCTAATTGCGTATACTTTTATATCATACCTTGCTAGTATTTCACTGAGTTATTGCCCTTTAATTTGTCCATACATGTATTGTACATTGAGATGTTTGTCCGAAATATGTGTAGCTACAAATGGTCAGAATTTGAAGGAATGATTAATCCAAAGCTTCGTTGTACAAACAGTCAGCTTGATACGCCTTAATTAATCCCGATGGATTTTTGTCCTTTGCATTATTCATATAAATTGTATTCATGTTGGGGCCAGTTATTTCTCAACAATCACTGACATAATATCAATGAAATTTCACATGAGTTATAAGTACCAAAATTAATTTAGCTGGGATATTTTTGGCAGGAATTTCTTAATAAAGGCAGTATTGCCGAAAATTTGAATTAAAGAGTTATTTAAAAAAGAAAAGAATATAATAAATTGGAAATGTTTAAAGAGTTGACCCTTCTTATAAACAGATGTACAAAGATGCCTTATAATTTCCTTGAATAGTATACCTTAGAGTAAAATATTATGTATATTTTTCTTAGAATCACTTTAAGCATACTTGTATACTTGTTCAGTGTGCGCTATTTAGGCAGGCCGTTTATGTCATGTATTGGCACGCCCACCCTTTTATACATATTACATTAGCTTTAAAGCTGACTATACTCGGTGATCTTCATATTTTTTTGACAAAGGAAGATTGCGTGTGTCATTTTTTTCTATTTATCTTTATATTGAATTAAAAGAAAAGATACTCCTCAGGGATTATTGGTCGTATCTTTAAACAAATCCGCAACGATTCTTTTATAAATTTGAAATAAGATGTAGCGATATGTTAGGTCACATGGCCTTCGCAGTATGTGTCTACATGTCAGTTATAAACCGTTTTGAAATAGTTTAAGTAGTCGTAGTAACCTCATAGCCTTGGGCCTTTCAGTGGCTACTTAGCCTCGGATCTTTATTATTAAAAGTAGTTTCGGCGAAACTAGTGTATGTCTTCTTTTATTTTGCAGCTACATAACCAAAGATTTACTAAATAATAACTCAATAGATATAAGGTCTTGGGGCTCTCGACTAAAGGTCAAAGTGAGTTTGATAGCTTAAACACGATTGAATGGTGAATGCGTTGTTTAGTAATCAGACGGTAGGTATATGAAACAAGCTTGATTCTTATTACTTTGTTTATATGCTTACGCTTGATAGATTATCGTTCTTTATGTGAAATGCCGCGGGTTCAGTCTGTAGTTTTGAAATAGTTCAAACGGACAAATAAAGATAACATTGTTAAACGTTCGCATTGCACAGAAGTACCTAATTTGGACTTTGGTTATTTCGGTTTCATTTCTTGCCAGGAGCTTTTAGTTGTAAACTGGCATGTAGTCATTTATTCATTGACTCATGAACAAATACAGCAAAGGTTTCTCACATATATAGTCTACAAACTTAAATATGCCATGTGCTTAAGTTCTAAATGTCGTTTACAACTCTTGTAGCAATGAAACCCCAAATATAAGTATACCACCATTTTTGTAAATAATGACACATATTTGACAAAACAAGGAATAAATCCCTATCGAAAGAGACCAAGGTCAGGAATTAATGAACTACGATATTTTAAAAATCGGCAAATTTCAATCAGTCTTCACGCATTTTGCACCAATTGTTCTTACAAAGCTCCACGGCTATTCAGGAGAAGCTATACTTTTATTTCTGCATATTTTCAACACGCATACGTGTATACTTTCTTGTCCGTCTTATAAGTAATAGCTTTTTAATCAACCAATGCCAGAAAAGAACAGCGTCAAAGTTAAAGTTTCAACAAAGTTACGGCACTTGTCGCGACTCAAGGATGAGACCCCTACCTTTCTCGAGTCAAAAGTTTTCATCATTCGCGTTGAACGTAAATTATGGTAAACTAATTCCAAAACAGTGAAGGTTTGCCCTTTCAAACGATACCAGTTTCATTGTGTTCAATTGCGAAATAAATAAACAATTCCAGATTAAAAATGAATCAAATTTTCGCCGTTTTCCGACATTTTTTTATTCATTTTCAATCTTGATCCAGGAAAATTCTAGACAAGCCAATGTTCAAATCCTACGTATAGGTTTATATTACAGGAATAAGCGAATTTATTGCAAGGGAGCTCAGTGAGCCGTCGCAATTAATTTATTTATTCCTGTTATATTGACCTATAACCGGCTTACAGTTTGCTCCATGTACATGCAATAGATCTATTTGTATTGAAATCTTAGAGATGTTGGTTGGAGCATAATCAGTGATGTCACAGTCTTACTTACTTAAATGATTATTTCATATTGTAGATATTGAGTCAATATGGTGAATACTTATTGTTTTAATGAAATGGTGTGGGTATTTGATAAGATCTGAAAGAAGGGCAAACGGTTAATACTTTTAATGCGCATATGTACAGAAATGTTTGTCCTCAAACATATATATTATACATTTTATACATTTCATGCATTTAGTACATTTCAAACATTTCGTGTATTTTATTTATTTGAATCATTTCAAATGTTTG